>UYYA01003833.1:32388-342298 GCA_900624975.1 Angiostrongylus costaricensis | reverse complement strand
TATCATATATATATATATATATATATATATATATACATATATATGTATATGTAT
Source organism: Angiostrongylus costaricensis (assembly GCA_900624975.1). Taxonomy (NCBI): domain Eukaryota; kingdom Metazoa; phylum Nematoda; class Chromadorea; order Rhabditida; family Metastrongylidae; genus Angiostrongylus; species Angiostrongylus costaricensis. The sequence continues at coordinate 342,244 of UYYA01003833.1, read as the reverse complement.
ATACTTAGTGTAGAAAAAAAGTATTCAAAAAGTGATGACCACGTTAGAAATCACCTGTTGCAACTCCGGTAAATCAAATTCCATGCTGTTCATGGCCGCGATTATTTTAACAATTCGCGTAAAAATATCGAGTAACTGTAAGAATTCGGCAGGATTCTCTCCAATTCGATCGAGTTGGAGAGACGAGTAATAAAGGAAGTCGACGAGTCTAGAATGATTCCTTGTCGAAAATTGCAAAAGAAATAAATCAATCTTTATGAAATGCTGAGATATTTGCAAAACTACGGACCCCAGGTGTATGCAGTGGAGAACGTACACGCGCTGTTGTCCTTATCGGGGAGCAGCGCACTTCACCACTACACCATCCGGGTCAAAATCAATTTTGTAAGGATTTGTATTTACAAAGGGCGCATACGGGGCAGTGGTCGGAGGCGCCCTGCAACACACACGTAGAATCGATCCTCACGTCCATGGCTCACCAAGCCCTCTATCCCTCCGAGGTCGGCAAATTGCCACCAGACCTGTCTGGGAGGATAGCAGCACTGGCCCGATACATCGGTAGGCCAGTGCGAGTCATTGTAAAGGCCAGATATGTATTCAATCACCTCCAAACGATGCCTTATAAAGTCGAATGCATGGGTCATCCCTCAGCGATGGATCAACGCCGACAGTTTTTTTGTATTTACATGTATAACTTCTGTTGAATGCAAGCTAGCAGCGCTACGTGGTACGACCACTAATATAATGCGCCATTCATTATATGAGACGTAAAATTTTTATAAATTTAATTTTAGGAAGAAATTGGAAAACGTCAGAATGAGATCAATGTAATCAGTAATGTGACAAAGGGTGAAGTATAAGGTGATTGAATAGTACCTGGAAGGTACACCATGCATTCGGTCGCATTCGTAGCGCCTTATAGGTGATTGAATGTCTATTCGACCTATACAATAACTTACAGTCGTTTAGCGATGTACCAAGTGATTGTTCCCATTCTCTCTAACTAGTCCGGTACCAATATGTAGATCCTGCAACTATGACATGGAGGGTACGGGAAGGGTGCAGGTGGGGGTGAATATGTGAAGCCTGAGCGTGAGACCGAACAAAAGACCCCATGTGTACTGAACGTCACTTCAGTCTGCGCCCTAAGTCCAGTAGAGGTTAAACAGCAGTTTCAAGCATGTGCTTCTGATTGCAATCATTAGTTAACATGAATCACTAATCAAAATTATTCATGAAATAAAACCCACAATGACTCATTGGAAGCTGAGCCGTTATGAATAAACTGTGTTTCATCGCCGGTGGTCGGTGACAGATGACACTTGTTTGAGAATGAACATAGGAATGAGTGTAATGACGGAAGTATTCCGCTTGATGGAAAACCTTTAGAGTCGTAATGACCTGAAAATCCGAGACGATAGTTCTTAAAGTATCTTAAGTAATCATAAATGTTAACAATAGACAACTCACTCATAAAGCATTTGGAAAGGATTTTAGGAAAAATTCTTTCGAGGACAGTAAGAAAAACTCACCATTAAGTGGCGTTTTGAAATTTTAAAACAACTTTTAAAATCAAAGCAGTGATAGCAGCACTTTCATTACCGATAAGCTTCCCATCACGTGTAGTTTATCTCTTCACTGTGATGAATAATTAGATATTACTCGGTGTCTAACTGCAAGTTAGAGCAAGAAATTCATTCTAAGTGGGGAGGGATTACACAAATTGACCATTCACGTTCTTCCGAAATCCTAGCGGAACGTCCAGCTGAGCGTAAACTGACGTATAAATCGCATGCAAAATAGAAGAGACCTGGTGTGATAAGGTAGGAAACCCGAACCCCAGCATCAATAGGAGTCGGCGGACTTCTATGGTCACAATATGAGAACACTAACCCTCACAATACTAGATAAAGAAGAAGAAATTTGTTGAAACATTAGAAACTTTGTCGTTTAGGAATTTTGCTACGGCTTACATGTCGGGTCAGGCCATCATGTATTCAAGAGATAACATACTTCTCTTCCGTACTACAAGAAGCGTTGTTATTCTATAATACTGAGATATAGATACAGCTGAAAGAGAGGCGAAACGAAGGACCCTCATGGTGTGGTGGTGAACGCGTTACTCCCCGGAAAGGACAATAGCGCGTTCACTTCCCACCGCAGACACCTGCGGTCCGGAGTTTTGCAAATATCTTAGCCTTATAGAAGTTAAACTTCGCAACATACTCTGCCGTTAAAAAGAATAGGCAGTAAATAAAAAAAAGGTTAAGATAGCGTTGTTATTATTCATTAGTTCAAAAACATATTCATTGCAGACCAATAGAAAACTCGGTAGACATTTGTAGGAAATTTTGAGAAAGGAATACCATCTTCGCTTCTTTGTTTCTTTAATTTCTAGTGCGGTATCTACTTCCTATCATAACTTTGCTGTGCCACGGATCCCCTCATGTGAGGGATCTCGAGCCGGTTAATCGAGGACTAAAAGCGACCATTGCTTCCCTGAGACGCAGGTGGATCCCGCGGATGGACTCCCTACTTCTGCTGCGCCGATTTGGCCCACACTTTTTGTATCTGCGAGGACGTACTCTTGCATGCGTGCGTGTGTGCTTTCTCGGTTATGTGAGTTGCATTCTAGGAGTCAATTCGCCCAAAATCTTGCAATCAAGTGAAATGCAAGTGTATGGGAGGCAGTTAGGAGTCGCCTCCAACAAATAAGCTCCATGGCCACTCTGGGAGACACTGGCAAGCTACCCGTAAGTATACCCAGCCCCACGGTCAGAGTCTAGCAAGCAATACGTGGGTATGAAAATGCTCAACACAGTAAAAGAAACGGACCTCATTTTCGTGACCCCGAAGGAGCCCCCAATTTCGCATCGTTGGGTAGGACGAGTACGGAGAGGCTGCTAAAATCTCAGCGCCCTCCTAAGTTGCCTAAATCGCGAAGAACTAAAGCGACGATCTGTACCTACAATGCACGTACACTTGCATCCGAGTCCTCGATAGAAGACTTGCTCATGCAAGCAAGAAGGATAAGGTACGGCGTCCTCGGCCTGGCCGAGACGAGACGACGCCTTGCCTAAATCGCGAAGAACTAAAGCGACGATCTGTACCTACAATGCACGTACACTTGCATCCGAGTCCTCGATAGAAGACTTGCTCATGCAAGCAAGAAGGATAAGGTACGGCGTCCTCGGCCTGGCCGAGACGAGACGACGCCAGTCACTCAACCCCGTGTATGACATCGGAAAAAACTGTTCTCCGGAACTTGTGACAATACAAGAGTCGGTGGCGTCGGTGTTCTCGTTAACAAGAGTTTGTCATGAACATCGATTCATTCGAACAACGAACAACCTGAATCAGACGTTTACGACCAAAAAGATGTGGATCAATACTGACCTTGACTATGTTGGCCGTTTCCGCTCCGACATCAAGCTATGACGAAGAAAAAGTCAAAGCGTTCTATATGGACTTGGAGAAGTACTACAGAGAAGACAATACATTCCTCAAGGTCATCATTGAAGATTTCAGCGCCAAGACTGGACCAAGAAGAACGCCTGAAGAACGTCACATTGGGACCAACGGATTAGAATGGAACGAACAGAGTGAACGGCTGTCCGAGTTTATCATGATGATCAAGACCAACAATGGTAACTCGCATTTCCAGAAGCCACGCCCTCAACGCTGAACATGGGAATCTCCCAGTGTAGAAGACCATGACGAAATAGACCACCTCATAGCAAATAGAAGGTTTTGTACCGAATTATGTGGCGTAGATTCTACTTCCATTTCTCCGAAAAAACGGAACAAACGCTGTCGACAGCGCCAACCCCGTTACTTGAAAGCCATGGAACAAGTCTTAAGGCTACTAGTCGAAGGAAGTGGATCATGTGTGGCAAGTAGCTATATTGTTAAACGGAATTTTTCGGAGAAATGGAAGTAGAATCTACGCCACATAATTCGGTGCATAACTCATTCAGGACAATAGGAGATTTCGAACAGCAGAAGATCTGGTGGGACAGGATTGTTATCCCCGCTCCTCCCACTTAAGAGAATACTGTGCTGCATAGACAAACGCTGTCGACAGCGCCAACCCCGTTACTTAGAAGGTTTTGTCTTACCGATGTCGCTGTTGTTCCAAAATTCTACACGGGATCAGACAATCGTCTCCTTCGTACAAGATTTCAATTCTCGCGGAAAGAAGAAAAGGCCTCTAGATCCGGAAAAACGAAATCCGAAAACCACTACAAACTAGGATTTATTCAACCATTAGTCGGCTGTTGGGAAGATGCCGTTGTCGATAACATCGACGAGGAATAAGATCGGTTGATTCAACCCCGTCACATTAGTGCTATGAAAGCTGAGAGTTCGAAAGTCACCAAGAGACCTCTGTCTTCAGAAACACACGAGCTGCAGGCAACCGCGGACTAACGTCCGAACTTGCAAAACAATGCAGACAAGCGATAAAAAAGGATCTTAAAGAAACAAGAGCAGTAGCAATGGTCGAAGCTGCAGAGGCTGGGAAAGGCATTCGCAAAGCCCACCGAGGCTTCGTCAATTACAAATCCAAGACGATTGCACTCCGACTCTCAGACGGAAAAGTTGCAGCTTCCAGAAAGGCAATAGAGAAAATCATTCACGGATACTACTCAGCACTTCGATAGCCATGTCGTCTTTCTCTCATATGAAGCAAAAGACGAAGGATATGTCGTACCACAGCTTCTCCCCTCCGAAATCCGACGTGCTGTTTTGTCGGAGAAATATCGAGCAGCACCAGGTCCGGACAGGATAAGACCTGATCACCCGAAAAACCTTCCGCCAGTCCTCATAACACACTGGCTCGGTTATTCACACGTTACCTGTCTGAATGCAATGTCCCTACTTAGTGGAAGGCCAGCAGGACCGTGTTATTGCTCAAAAAGGGTGACCTACACGATGTCGGCAACTATCGCCCAATCTGCTTGTTGTCTACCGTCTTCTAACTTTTCACTAGAGTCATCCTAAACAGGATTGACAGAACACTGGACGAACGACAGCCATGTGAGCAAGCAGAGTTTCGAAAAGGATTTGAAACGATGGACCATATCGACACAATAAGAAGGCTCACTGAGGTATCGCGAGAGTAGAAAAGACCGCTCCGTCTCACTTTCATCGATTTACAGAAGGCCTTTGATTCAGTTGAGATAGAAGCAGTCTTGGAAGCCCTTGATAGTCAAGGAATCCCTACTCAGTACGTAAAGATTCTTTGTGAACTGTACAAAAATTTCACAACCAAGATATCACCATTCTACAACGATATTAACATTGACGTCAAAGGAGGAGTTAGGCAAGGTGATACCATCGCCAAAATTATTTAAAGCCACCCTCCAGAACGTCATGCGAATATTGGAATGGGATAATATGGGAGTGAAAATCGATGGTCGGCAGTTACACCATCTTCGCTTTGCTGATGACATCGTCCTTATAACACCAAACATTAGCCAAGCGGAACGTATGCTTGCCGACTTTGATAGAGCCTATGGAAAGATTGGTCTCCATCTAAATCTCAACCTCAAAACGATGTTTATGAGGAACGGATTGGTTTCATATGTCCCATTCACGCTCAACGGAACGAATATCTCCGAATGCTCCAGTTATGCCTATCTAGGTCGGGAAATCAATGTGATGAACGACTTAGCTCCAGAGTTCAGCAGAAGGAAACGAGTGACTTGGAGAGCTTTCAAGAGCATCGAGGATGTAGTGAAGAGAACAAAGAACACCCGACTCCGTGCCCACCTTTTCGACTCAACGGTACTTCCTGCTCTAACGTATACGTCAGAAATCTGGTCGCTGTGTATGCAGGACGAAAGATCATTCAGCGTTATTGAACGCGCAGTCGAGAGGGACGATGCTAGGAGTATCCCGTGCCACATAAGGGAAGATCGCATGAACGACAACAGATGGACAGAAGCCGTTAGTTAATGCACTCCTCGAGATGTCAAACCTACTGCAGGAAAACCACCGACCCGATGGTCAGAGTTCTTCACGAAAAGACTAGAAGAAAGATGTGACGTTCAACCAGTACCTAGAGCGAACAGAATCCACTGGGCTATTCTTGCACGCGACATGAAAAAATGGAAGATTTAGTGGTGCTCGCTCGAGTCATTCGGCTATCAGCGGGACTACAGGTGATACAGATGAACTTTCCTGTGCAGATGAAGTGGGTGGTTCGGGCTTATTAGAAATCTTAAGTTGCGGAATACAGACTAATCAAATGAAGTTTGGATAGGAACAAAAGAGTGTTCTTCTTTACAATCTCACTTCCTTCACTATTTGTTGCAGTCCTTCATTTGTAATCTGTTTTTAAGATTAGCGACACCGTGGGTCAACAGTGAATCATAAGCGCCTAATGATGGTGTCTGAACTTTAAACGAACGTCTCGCAGCTCATAGTGAACATTAATCGATAGGATACAAATTTGCTGATGCTGCCACGATGAAACTGAAATATTTTTCACTCCAGAGATCTCGTCTCTCATTTTTCTCCGTCGATGTTGGTACTTGAAGCCGATAAATGTCCGAGCAAACGTGATTCTGTCCAATGCGACGGCCTTCTCGAATGTATTACAAATATTTGCCAGCGCCACAACTACTTTAAAATTTTTGATTTGTTCCATTGTAGCAAAGTTCTAAATGTTAATTTAAGAGTTTTACTACATAATTGGTTCTAGAGATCTATATAGATTATTGAAAAACCACTTTACGGCGGATCGCAGCACTTCTTGCATTCGATTCGTTTCCTCGCATCCCATCCTCCGCGGAGGTCTTCGAACTTTTCACATGTGGTTTCTACTGCTGCCTAATGATTTCGTCTTCTTTATGAATGTCATGAAATGCTGATCGAATCGATTCTTTTTGCAATAAAGGAGATAGCCGAGCTATGGCCTACCCACGTGGATTGGAGGAGAGCGCTGTGGGCAGAGGTGGAACCAGCACCTTGTTTCCTAATGGATTGTATCACTAATCACTGCGCATGCGCCCTCACTCGTACAGTTGTGAATGTGTTAACACTAATAGGCTATGGTATAATAATTTGACCATTTTCTTTAGCAGAATCTCGAATACTTTAATATACTTCCGCTTTCTTTGGAGAAAAAAAATTATTGAGTGCATATAATTTCCTCACATTGTGTTCTGAAGTCGGTAAAATCTCTTGTCCGAACGAGAACCAAAATGACGAAGAGAATGAGGGGGACGAGTAGCTCAATAGCTAGCCAAAACTGGAAATAATATCGATTGATATGGAAATGAATCGAGTGGATTGCTGAATATAATGACTATATAGTAGTAGCCCGTGTACTAGTACATAAGGGGACATCTTGTGGGCTAATCAATACCCATATTTCGCATTGCACAATTTTATTGTCGCCTTGGCAATAGATTTCCGACCATGCACTCTACCTTTATCATATGTACGCATAGGTGTTAAAGAAATCATTGTCACCAAGGCGACGAAACAGCTGACGTCGTAGCGATAGTTTCACATGCTTCCATTTTTTCCTCGACGAAGCCATTATACACCGAGAATATGAACGACTACGTCATTTATTATACACGATTGACTCTTTCTAGAACTACTTGCTTGAATTTCTCGAATGATGGAGGGACAAAATACATTCAATAAAATTTATCCCTAATGAATGCTTTATGCTTAAAATTCCCCAAATACGACAGTGATACACTAGGGTTCAATATTAAACCCTAGCAGACATTCAGGATTACATATCGATTGGTAGAGGATGAAAGAGAAAAATAAAACTCTGTGGGAATGAGTATCGAACGAGGTTTTTCCTTGTTCCCATTTTCGGCTTACTAATGAAGAGGCGATGGTAATTACCGTAACCACTCTTTTTAGGACCTACCTTTTGTCTGCTCTTCACAAGTACGTCTTTCCATAAGAGTAGACGTATCTGCTTCCAAAAACTTATCATACTCTGTTTTTACTAATTAACTCATATCAGCGTACTGATGAGTATGTAGGAGTGTTGTCGGCGTAGCAGATGAGGTATGCAGTAGTGCCAACGAGAAACAAGAACTGCAACTGTAACTTCAACTACGAGTAAATTATCATTATAACAATATATTTCTACTAAAAAAACAGAACGACAACAATAGGCGTGACACATTTAGCATGGGAAGGAACAAATCCAGAATGTATATTATGGATTTTAACAAAGAGAAGAGAATATGCATGCAGCCGTCTCGATCAATGAGTGAAACACTAGCCATACCGAGAGTAGCGACGGTCGCAGATACTCTTCTAGTAGACGGTGATGTTGCAACCACTTGCACGCTGACTATGAACAGTAGCCCTACTCGTGAACACTATTGAAGGTGATAATTTGATAACGGTACTACAATCAACACATCAACAAACACTGTAGATTATGCGATAAATGCTTATATCACATGCAAAACGAGAAAACAAAACCATCCGATGCCCACAATGGGCAACATTCGGACTGATGATTCTGATTGATAGAGATGCAATTACTACTTTCTAATTTACAAGAGCAGTGGTAGTTTACAGGACAGGAGATAGAGACGACTTGAAGAACTGCCAAACCTTCATGAGCCTTCTATGCCATGGATACAAACCACTATAACGACCTAGGAAATTGAAGCCATCGTTGCTAACCCTTGCCAATTAAGGAAAAATATTAGACAGCACAGAGATCTCTCATACAGCTCTCAGTGAAAACGTTTAATCTGAAGTCCGTTGAACTATCCATGGCGGCAGAACTGATCGGCACTGAGATTGCATCAAGAAATTAGGTGTATTCGCAGCTCGAAACGATTTATGGTTTACGAAATGGGCCTCGCAGCGTCAGAACCACACACATACGAATGGAAAATGGACCCATATTACTCTTGAAGAGAAGCCATCTATCATCAAAGTAACTGCTAAGAAACCAACAAGGATTTTACTCGTGGAGAAATCCCCAGTCTATCAGTTGCAAAGCTATGTGACAGTCAGATAGGGTGTTGTATGAGGACCAATGCGAGCATTTGCCGGAATGACCTTACACATAGTTGATGATAACTACCGTAAGCAAATAATCATTATTCGTACGAGTGTGGGTGGGTGTTTGCGAGTGTGTTTATGTGTGTGGGGTGGAGTTGTGTTTTATTTTTCCTATCAAACCAGCCAAAAGCCTGAAGTAACTGAAAAAGACAATGGAAGTTCTTCGGAGACGTCACCAACAAATAAGCTTCATATCCGATTTTCGAAAGACAACAAACTATCCATAGGTATATTCCGAGCCCACTGTGCATTTTTCACCAAAAAATAGTAAAAATAAACAACTTTATTCCCACTAACCAACATACGCTGAGTACAAAGAGAACGCGGAAATCTCAGAACCAATCAAAGCAGGAAAAATCTAAATGAAGAACACGGTAACAGCCTACAATTATAGACCGCAAACCTCAATATCGTTGGCATCTACTGAGAATATTATGATGGAGATCTAAAAACAAAGCAAGTGTCATTGTGAAAAAAAAGACGAAATGACAGATTTTCCTGAGTAGTCAACGACAAAAATTTGACCCTCACTGATGAAAACAATAACCTAAACTAATTCCAACGTTGCTTGTTTTCGTTACCCATGCCATCACACGTGTGGCGCAGTGATTAGAGTTGCCATACAAAACGCGAATCGATCCCAACGCCCTAGGCCCACAAAGGCTTCCATCCCCCCAGGTCAGAAAACTGGTACCACACTTGTCTAGGAGGATATCAACACTGGCTCTAGACATCGGTAGGCCACCGCCAGTTATTGTATAGACCAGATACGCATTCAATGAGCTCTAACGATGTTTAATGAAGTTGGATGCATGGCACACACTCAAGGATTTATCAGCGCCTACAGCATTATCCTTTTCATCCTTTATGCCATCATGTAAAGCTGTGAGGAAGATGAGATCGAGGCAATCCAGGTGCAGAAGGAAAAGCTCTATAAGAAGTACGTATCCCTCCTATAAGACATGAGATTAGCGATCGATTTCTAGTAAAAAATCGTTATTCGTAGCATCAATAAGCAATACAAACACTAAACAGGAAAAGTTTTGATACCATGACAGAAAGTGAGAGATTCATACGACTGATGCTGAGAAGCAAAGGAATAGAAAAGCGCACTTATACCCGCATAGGTGAATGAATTTCACTTTCCAAAAAAAATGGAGCGGACCAAGATTCCGTTTCCATCTGTCTGGTAATTTGTTAATTGGGCAAGATTTTATCTCCCTAGACTGCCGCTATAACGACGCTAGAGACTTCCTAGATGGCGAACACAAGATTGGAAGGAAATTACGCTTGCAAATAGACCTCTCATAGGACAGCGGAGACTCTTCATACTTGTTTATTTCCCTACGATTGTGGGATGATGATTTCAATGCCTCCGTTTAAAAGAACCTAGTGAAGAAATGATCCACTCTTCGTTTTACATCGACGTACTGAAGTACATAAAGCTGAAGATGACTAACCACCTATAGTGAAGTGATAAACGACGATCCAGCGAGCACACAGGAATGAAAATGAATAAAGAAAACGATGCTGCACGACTTTAAAACGACTTTTTTTAAAGGTGAGTCAGATGTTTTCGTCGTATATCATATGAAAACAAATCCATTACGATGTCATCAATTCAACAACGGAGCTGAACTAACAAATGAGAACGCATTGATCCCATAAAGCGCGTTGGATATAACTTCCAAAACAATCGCAAAGATTATCGTCGATCAATACGCATACTTTGCCCATCGCAAAAACAAATGAAACCATTTTTAAGCGTACGCCTACGTAAGAGAGTAATGTAAATAACTTTCGAGTTAATCTAAACGCTTAGAATAATCCATTAGAAGAAGTAGACAACCGTAATCGATTGCTACACCTACAAAATAAAAATTCTCAATATTTTTACCTAAAAAAAACGTTCATATCGTTATCAATACGATATTGTTTTTTATTCCTAGTAATTAATGAACACTCAGTGCATAGGAATAAAAATAGAAAACAAAAGGATAAAAGAACAAGTGTTAAGGAACTTAAAAACACATGATGAAGTCAACGATTACAGGAGTTTTACAAGATTACAGAGTTTCCATACTGGGTTCAATGCCGATGTGTGCTCCCCGACCAATCTCGTTGACGGGTGATTGCTGATGGCACTGATCGATAGAAAACTAGCTGAGAGACATGCGAAGCAAAGGACCGCATGGTGTGGTGGCAAACACGTTAGTCCACAGGAAGGACAATAGCGCGTTCGTTCCCCACCGCAAACACCTGCGGTCCGGAGTTTTGCAAAGTAACTCAGCACCACTGTAGTTGTATTTCTCATAGTACCCTTCCTTGGAAAAACTATAACAGGCAGCAAATAAAATGTTAACAGTGTGATTACAAGAATATTTCAGAAAAGCGTGGATACCCTTTAAAGAATTGGTACTTTGTTGTTGAGATAAATGCCGGACATCGAGTGAATCATGTCCATGAGGGCTTTTTGTTATTCTTTTTTCTCCCCCCACACAGCTTGAAGGAATTCATTTGTCATCATGGCGTCATTCAGTGATAAGTGACAGGCTGACCGACATTACGCCCTCTCAATTCAGCTTAATGACCTGATGCGGTTTTCTTCTTTCTGAAGAAGATTGCAAAAAAATTTCATCAATCCGGAGTGGATCGATATGAGAAGAATACGACGTCCGTTAAAAAAAGGCCAAAAATCTTTAAGTTACAAGCGAATCCACAAACATATTCGGTGAGAATTCTTCAGTGACAGGTACAAAGTAACGAAACGAGTGAAAGAAGTGCTGGGATCCACACAGAAACTGATGCGGGGTTATACAAAGGACAAAGAAAAATAACACGTCTTGCGTTAATCAGTCCCTAAGGAATGCGACATGCATTCGACTTAATTAAGCATCATTAGAGGTGCTTGAATGCATATCTGGACTACATAATGACTCGCAGTGCCCTACCTGAGTCAGTACTTCTATTCTCCCAGAGAAGACTGGTACCAATTTGCTGACCCCAGAGCGATGGCAGGCTTGACGAACATGGCGATTTAAGATCGAAGAAGATTTAAGACCACGTGCATTGCAGATTAAAAAAGGACAAGGATGAAGCTCTCAGTGCTGAGCAATCTCTGAGGGATGTGCCATGTATTAGACTTAAGTACCGTTGGAGGTAATTGAATGCATATCTGGTCTTTACAATGACTCGCGGTGGCCTTTCGATGTATCGAGCCAGTGCTGCTATCCTCCCAGACAAGTCTGGTGCCAATTTGCCGACACCGGAAGGATGGAGAGCTTGGTGGGCCATGGGGGCAAGGATCGACTCGACGTGTGTGTTGCAGGGCACCTCCGACCACTGCGCCACACGCGCCCTCGCCAACAGAAGGTAACAGTGACTGAAATTAAGCAAATAGATTAAAAAAGCCCATCATAAGTGGTAACGCACCTGGTTATATAAGAAATTTTGACTTGAATCTGACATGAATAAATTTTTAAAATGATTTCTACATAAGAACTACTAACGATTTAAAAAAGGTTACCACTAAAAATATTTCAACTTAACAACTACAAATATCCTGTGTTATTCCCATTTAAAAAAGTCGTCCAACCACCATCTTTAAGGCTCGTAACGATCGATTTATTGATTTTGTTGACCACGAAGATTCACTTAGCATAAACAGTTCGGCGCTCATGCGCTATCCGCTCATAACAGGCTGTTGCCGGACGACCAGAATGACGTCATCAAACAAACAAACAAAAACGTTGTGAAAACACTTACGAACGTCTAAAATTAATTTGTTTTCGGATCATTAAATGCACGAATAAGGACGAAGGGAAGGACGTGCATCTCATAAGGATCACGTCGCACATAAGTCATGTTTTCACTAGTTCTTTCTTTCAACCACTTCTCATCACAGATTTGAATCTTCCAGAAATTCATGCCAAGACGCAGATGGGTTTATTACTGCTAGAAGAAGAAGCCACATGTTCATTTTTCATGGATAAGCCAATACGACGTTGAGAAGAACCTTTATTCGGCGTTCCTGAGGAAAGCGAAGGCGCCGAAACGCTAGCTGAATAATGCTTCTTATCAACTTCGTATCAGTTTATCAGTGAAGACACATGTTGATTAGCCATGCTAAGATTAAAGGGAAAGTTGTTTTTGAAATTTTGAAAAAACCGCCCTCAAAAAAAGGATCTTAGAAAAAATGAAGAATCCCATGACTTTCCAGGATTTTAACTACGAAAAGCGAAGACAGTAATATTTAAGTAGTTTTTAAAAAGCAAACACTACAAAAATAATGATGTTTGGAAAGGCTACGCCGCACAGAGAGCATTTTTCATTTCTGCTGAACAAGCGCCAGTCGATAAAGAGTGTCGAGAATTTCAATCAATACTTCAGAACGAGCAAAAAATTCTAAGTAATACTTGCTGGAGTGTCGTGGAGGAACAAAGAAATAAACCATTGATTTCTCATTTGAAGACCATTTTCGATATCGACTGCTCTTGTGTGGTGGTAAAACAACAGAATATAATAAAGGATAACGCATCCGGCTTTGATAAACCCCGTAAGGATGCGTCATGCATTCAAATCCATTCGCAACATTACGGGATTGAATGCATATTAAACCTATACAAAAACTTCCGACGGTCTATCGATGAACTGGGTCAGTGTTCTTATTCTCAGGTGGGCTGGTACCAATTCGTTGTCTCTGGACGGATGCGAGTAGTTGCGATCGGACCGACAACGCTGTGTATGCTGCATGATATCTTAAGCCACAGTACACATTCCAGAAACGAAGCAAAACAATATCACGACCAAAGTTCATGACACCAGCGATTAACGGTATATCAATGAGCGTATGGCGGTCATTTTTGACTCAACAATGAGCAAATACCACCACAAAGCTGTGTTTGATTTGTGCGACCAGGAAACGAATGTGATAAACAAATAACAACTTTGAAGTAAAATGATAGCCGTAATGCTTAAATCCTAGAATCTTTTCTTATTTATCAACAAGGCGCGTGTGGCGCAGTGGTTGGAGGCGCCACTGCGACACAAGTGGAATCGATCCCTGCGCTCTTGGCCCACAAAGGCTTCCATCCATCCGGGATCGGAAAACTGATAGCAGACTTGTCTGGGAGGATAACAGCACTGGCTCGATACATCGGTAGGCCATCTCGAGTTGTTGTAAAGGCCAGATATGCATCCAATCACTTCCAACGATACTTAATGAAGTCGAATGTATGGCGCATCCCTCAGGGATTGATCGACGCCAAAAGCTTTTTCTTTTTTTTATTTATTGACAGAGATTATTCTAGAACTATCTTTTCTACTTGAACTTCAACTTGATGACAGTGGCGATAGCTGTTGAAAAATCAATAAATCCGAGAATAATACCATATTGCAGAGTTTCCCAACAAAACCCTGCTACCCAACAACTATCGTATTTTTTCATTTTGCTAAGTGCCATGGCGTCAACAAAACCAAGCCCAAATATAAGACTTTTGGTAAATTGCTAATCACTATAGATTTCATACGCCTCCGTACCCTTTCACCAAGTAGTTTGCTAGCACATCGTCGCTCGTGAGTGTAACTGGTTTTTGAAATGCGACCTCACTGGCTAGTTCATACTCCACTACGAATACCCAAGCCGAAGGATTTCGAGATGAAACTAGCCCAAAAAGTAGTAATCTATGTGTCCTTTGATCGGTCCAGCAAAATGCACTGAGCTTTGGTGTGCGAAGGAGACGAACGGGGTTCACTGTGCCTGCTTGAGTTAGTCACCAATTACCAGGACAACGGGCGATCGCGACAGTAGCTCGTTATGTCATTCTTTTGCGGGTGAAGAATGAGAGAATAAATGATAAAGGATAAAGCGTTAAGCATTGATTAATCCCTCAAAGACGCGCCACGATTTCTATTTCATCAAGCATCGATAGAGGTCACAGAATGCATATCGGGCTTACACAATGAATTGTGGTGGTCTATTAATGTGGTGGTATTAAGTTAGGATTTTATTTCTAATGTTCCTAGAGAAGTCTGGTATTGGTTTGCAAGAGCCTAGAGAGATGGAAGGCCTGGTGAGACCGAGGCTTGGAATCAAACCAAAGACAGCATGTGTACTGTAGGACACATCTAATCATAGCGCAATGCGGGCCTCTAATGAGAGAATAACCACCGGAATTCTTGCTTAAGCTTGACGGAGGAATTCCTTGAAGGCCACTTTTTCAAAAACAGGCTAACCCATCAGAAAAGCATCTAAAAAGTATGGTCAACTATTCCGCAGGTACACCTGCATGATGAAAGGGATCATCTTATAAGCCATCTAGGTCTCCCAATAAGTACGTATATTAACCTGCTCGCCTTTGGTTCTCTTTCAGCCACAAGCCCTCCACATTAGAGACGACGACGTAGCCTTGGCCTATTCGACTAGAAATCTCTCTGCCCTGCTGCTCTGAACCAATACTTGCAGTTCATTAGAACAGAGATAACTGCAGAGACGTTAAATTTTAGCTTGACGAGATTCGTCAGGTATTTACACTTTCAAGCAATAATTGTGAACCTTACAAAAATGAGATGCCTTAACACTTATAGTTCCAGGTAGACTACTATTCTTCTAGAAAATACCAAAGCTTCTAGATTCTTTAGATCATTCGAAACTTCACGACATAAAGTCCAAACTGAAACGGATAGCTATTACTCTGTCATCTTTTACATCTTAAGGAATGTGTATCGGATTTCACATCCATTGGCTCATACACTACACACTCTATCCTGCTCTGATTCCGCGAGAATCGTCCAGCTCATCCTGCTCTTTAGAGCGCGTGTAACGATGTGGCTAGATGTGCCCCGCATTACACTCGTTGTCGTCGGTTCAACCACGTGCCCACGGCTCACTAGGCACTCCCATCCCTCCGGGGTCGGTAAATTAGTACGAGAATTGTCTGGGAATATGGCAGCACTGGTTCGATACATCGGTAGACCACCGCAAACCATTTTACAGGCGAGATATGCATTCAGTCACCTCTAGGATATTTGGTAACATCGAATGAATGGCGGGTTTCTTTTTTTTGCACATTACCAATATACATTTCTGGACCTTTTTCTGCTTTAATGTTAAGAAGCATTGTCTCATTTTCTTGTGATGATATTGATCCGACCTGGATATTGATATCGATGTGATTTTTGAGAAATGGAACCCAAGAAGTTACCCGGAAAACAATGATTTGTTAAAAAACACCTTCGGAAACATTGGAACTTGTTGTTTTGCCACCATGTAATTGGACAGGCCGACATACTAATACCAAGATCCACTACCGACCTGGTATCAAGCTAGTCGCATGGAGGCAAATTTCACTCTGATCCACAAGGGCGGTGAGCCTGTGGTGGTAACGACCTGGGGCAGACTTTGACCACGCCGACCTCGGGACTCCAGGCAACCACAATGGCTAAAACAGATTTCCGGAGAATGGAAATTATACTGGGGAACGCAAAACCAGTGAAGACGGGTCATCCAAGTATCCAAGTAAGTAACTGGATATGGTGAAAACTTCACAAATTTTGGGAAAGGCTTGACACAAAATCCACCTGTTATAAGATCTATTTATCTATTAGTGATGTATACAATCGATGTGATTAAAGTGAAATAAATAGTCAAAAAACCACCGATAAAACGAACATCACGGATGAGCTACTGATGATGCACACGTAACTAGAGTGGAGTATAAGGAACATTCATCGTTCCGACACATACAGAAGTCAGCGATATGGCTAGTAAAAAAAACGACGCAGCTCCCGATGACAAATTTTGAAACAATCAGCTCAGTCGAGTTTTATGCAGGATTTTCGTTTTATACTGGAAAACCACAGAATTTCATTTATGTCAAAAAATTTATAATTCTATAACCGGCGAGATGACAATAACTCAGTTATCGAGCACCAGCCAGCGGTGTTGAGTGCTTGTCAATTTTGCATCACCTAGTGGTTCACGAATTCTGATTTTCAGTGTCAGTAAGCCACCTATGGCCTTTCGTCCCTCTTTTAGCGGCAGCGTTTCCTCCAGTAGTGCATTTGATTCTAACTGTTCCAGTTTCCACTCACAGGTTCCGAGTAATTTATCGCTTCTCAAAAAACTGCCTTTCTGATAAACCTGAATGGCAAAGAGATTTTATATGTATATATATGGACTAAACCAACAAATAACAGAATAGAAATTATGCTGGGACCCGTACAACCAATGAAGACGGGCCATCCAAGTATCCAAGTAAGCAAGTGCATAGCATATATACATACACATATATCTACATATATATACACATATATATACATATATATGTAAAAGAAACGAGTAAATATGGATAATTTACACCTCAAGTTTCAAAGGACTTCGTTTCAGCACACGCATCAATTTATGACTTCTAGCCCTGCGAGTACCAATCTGCAGCATAGCTATCTCATCGAACTCTGAAAGCAAAAGAAATTGGTTTTCCATTAATCCAAATGAAGAGAACCTATTTTCCTACATTTTTATATTAAACAAGAAACGTAATAAACAGTTAGCCAGCCACATTACTTCGCTACGCATTAAAAATATTCTGACCTGCTCATCGTCATAACTATCATTACTTAGAAAAACTCTTCCTTAGATCAACAGACAATTAGTAAGGAGCTTTCCGCAGTAATTCACGCTCAAAACATAAACAAACTCAACATGACCTAAACAACTTTACTCAACATGACAAAGCAGCGGTCTTCAAAAATGTACTATTTCGTTTTATACAGCTTTATAGAGACAAAAATGTCTTAGTAAACCCAAAAACATACCAGGATTTTGAGTCCCTGGAACATACTTTGTTTTTCCACTCTGGTTTGCATCAGATGGGTATGGGAACACGAATTTAACGAAAAGATTCGCATCATTTGGCTCGTATCCAGACGGAAGAGGTACATCACTATATGATTAAAAAAAACACTTGAACAGAAGTAACTAAAAGATAGCAGCGCCCTTATTTGCATAGAAATCTATTCATACATTGTAAATCCTACCGGCAGCGAATGATGGATAGCTCTAACACGTCTTCGGCGAGATCGGGAAAAAGGTCGGCACAAGGAATATGACGTGATTCATAATGGAATCTGTAAAGTGAATAAGGCAATACTTTAAACGCTAGGATGCAGTTACATTAGATTACACCACCTACTTAGGTAATTTTAATCCCTGTTTTGCAACTTCTCGAACGAGTAAAAGATCTTGTTTAGAAACCTTTGCCCAATCCTCGAACAGTTTTACCTGAATCAACAAAAATCCGAATCGCTCTACGCATTTATTCTTAGAATTATAAAATGTAGCTTGATCCAGAAGCGATTTGTGCATCTTAGATAACGTACATACAGTTTTTTTTGTTAAATAACGAACACTGATCACCTGGTACAACGAGGTAGCAATGCCGACTGAAATAGGTTATTATCCTAAGAATTAGTGAATAGACTGGCTCAAATCCAACGCACGAAGTGCGTGGAGAAAAATTAGATGTCGTTCCACACGTATACTATACAAAATTGGAAATAACATTAAAATTGGATGAATCAAATAAATATATCTCAACCCGTACTGCACTTCGCTAACTGCGGCAAAAAACGAACCAGTACTTACTTGGATGATTAGATGCCCCGTCCTCACTGATTGTGCAAGTCCCAGCATAATCTCCATTTTTTCGGAGACTTGCTGGTTTAGCCATTGTGGTTCCCTCGAATCCCGCGGTCAGCCTGGCTAAAGCCTACCCCAAGTCGTCACAGACTCATCGCCCTTGTGCATCAGAGCGAGATTAGCCACCATGCGACCAATTTGGTGCTAGGAAAGGAGTGGATCCTGGTATCGGCTTACTCTTAGCTAGGCTTCCTGATGGAAACGCCAGACTCCTTCTCAGCTTGGAGACCCTGCCGGGGGGGATAAATTCCTCCGCCGTACATCGCAGCTCGACACCCAGGAACACCCAACCACGATGAGGTGGAAAACCGTTGGGAGAGGAAACGATACAATAAGTACATTAACCAGAGTCAATTTTAAAATCGTAGTTTTTTTGCGCCTGCAAAACATCCCTCCATCAAGCAATGAATTTCGAGGTTGCTGGAAGTTCGGGACCTTGTTCAGAAGACACGATAATGGCCCCAAATGGACTGTTGATGTTAGTGGCCGCTATGCTTGCTTTAAAATTCGAATTTCTATCTCATTTTTGGTTTTCTTCTGAAAAATTCAGTCTTAAACAAATCAAGAATTGAAAAAACGCTTTAATAGGCCATCGGAACTCAGATTGATGCAGCAAAACCGCTTCTATAAGTTTACCATTCCTTAAGCATTTTGGTCTTCACAAAATTACTGGTACTACCCAGCATAGGCCAATGTGTTACAAAGAGTATTTTTTTTTACATAAAAGTGATGGAAGAATATAATATCACTCGGAAATTCAAATTCACCATACCTTTCCAACGTCACCTAATCGGGTGAAGCGCATACGACTGTTTTCTGCCAGCTGTACTTGCTCGATTAGAGATTTCTCCATCATTGATAAGGTTTCTCCACGACCTGAATAACATCGCATGTAAAATATAGAAGAATACATATAAAAAGAGATTACGATGAAAAAGAAATGAAAAAACCGACACGTTACGTTGCCTTTATTGTGGTCGAATACCGAGCAAATATAACATAGAAATAAGATATTGAAGGATATAACACATAAACGATCATATGTCACCGCATGAAAAAAGTCACAGAAATGTGATAGAATTGAGCTTTTCGTCATGTCGGAGTCGGCAATTACTCGTGGCAAACTCGAATACAAAAGAAAACACGTATTTTCTACTAATCTAGTTGGATACTTGGATATTTGAATACCCCCCTCACCGGTCGGGCAGGCCCCAACATAATCTCCATTATATCGGAGATTTGCTGGTTTGGTCATTGTGGTTCCCTGGAATCCCGCAATCAGCCTTGTCAAACTCTACCCCAAGTTCTCACCACCACAGGCAGTCGCATCCCTTGTGGACAAAGGGAGATTTGCCACCATATGACTAGTTTCATGCCAAGACGGCGGTGGATCCTTGTATTGGTTTGCTCTTAGCTAGGCTTCCTGATGGAAGCGCCACAATCCTTCTCGGCCCGAGAAACCTTGCCAGTTGGGTGAATCCCCCCGCTTTACATGGCAGCCCTACACCCCGGAATACCCCCAACCACGATGAGGAGGTAGACTGTTGAGACGTCTCTATTAACTGCTTTCTGCAAGTTCCGTAAACGAAAATCAGTACTCACCACCGTAGCTACTATAACATCGTTCTTTCTTGATGTTCTGTGAAAATCAGTTTTTTACTCGGGTCATTTGTAAAAAACAAATACCTTCAATTCCAGTGGTACTCGAAGTAGTAGGAACAATCCGAGGTTGTAAAGTCGCTTGAGATGTAGAAACTTGTGGAGGAATTGGCGTAGCCTTTATTGAAACTGGGAGGCCTGCCTTGGCAGCAGTAATCATTTTGTCAAAACCCTGAAACCACAGAAATCATGCAACAAATACTTGAAGATAAAATAATGATATACAGAAGTTTTGTTGGTCTTCAATCTATTTTCTGTTCAGAGTCTACACAGATGAGGCAAATATGCTAACGACGTGAGATGATAATTAAAATTAATGAGAATCTAAAACCATGAGAGAATTATAAAAGATTTTGGCCTACTGCCCCAGGGTATTTACAGTTTCTCTAAGACTCATCGCCCGTTTTAAATTTGTTCAAAATCTAAGTTTTCACAATGGATCCATTGCTCAAGGGGTGCCGACAAGAAAAAAGAAGAAAAACGACAGTAGATTCCAAAGAAACAGAATTGCACCCTAGTATACGAAAAATTGTATCCTGTGGTCAAATATCTCTAGATCGCAATAGTTGTTGCTACAATTAATAAAACCTACTGTAAACTATACGCCTATATAGTCACCTTTTATTTATAGCCTATTGCTTTTATGGCAGGGTATGACGTGAAATATACCCTCAATCATGCTGAAATATTCCAGACCACGGGTGCCTACGGTGGGGCTCGAAAATGTTACTACCCTTTCCAGGGGCTAAGGCGTTAACCACCACACCATGCATATCCCTCGTTTCGCCTTTTTCTCAGCTATGTTTTACAAGTGCTATCTACAATCACTTCTCAACGGGATTGATCTAAGATTCTGCCATAAAAAGAATAAGCAATAAATAAAAAAGTGGCTACATCATTATTCATATTACACCTTCAGCCTGAGTTCAATGCCGATTTGCGCTCTCCAGATCAGACACCTCATTTTTACAGTTCCTGGAATATAACGGTCATCAGAGCTAACATCTATTACACGCTGAACAAATATTCATCAACCAGTTCCGATTTGTATTTCAGAACCTAGTTATGCACTAAGAAACAACATAATTTTTATTAATATTTAGAGTTTTCATACGCATTTTATCTTGAGTCCATAACATGGTTATTATCGAACATGAAACCAGCCAGAGATAAGGTTATTATTTTGTTCTTACGAACCTTTGATGAAATCCCATCAGATTGTTAACAAGTACCTAACATTTGAACGACTTTCCTCCTTTTCAGTGCGCGGATTTGTTGTTATACAGCCTTATTCAGTGAATATCGTAGTGTTTTTGAAAAGCTCTGATGCAAACCAAGCTCTGGTCTCTAAGAAGTACTCATGGGTTTTCATTCTCAAGAAATAAAACCACCTTTGTGCTGTTCATATAAGATGATAAAATAAAACTCACTCTCATCACCCTATCAACAGTCATCAAGGAGAGCTCACAAGAACAAAATAACTTTACTTTTAATACTGAGATTAACTGAAATTCGGTCTTTTCGAATTGTAGCAACAAATATTAATGTTTGCCAAGAACATATAACTGAAAAAACAATTATACACACCTTAGCTTCCAGCAGGTATTTTTTAGCCAGTTCCAAGTTTCCTTTTGATTTTGCATGAATAGCAGCTTGTTTAAACTCATTCTGACGCATGATCAAAAACTGGAGTTGGGTGGAATTCCTCGACGTTCCCGGTTGCCCGGATGCAGCAAGTGGGCCGACAGCCGGTGGAGGATGTGCTGAAATCTTTAGAATTCTTTTAAAGTCTGACATTTAAAACAATAAAACAGCAAAAAAATTACCGCTAGGTGTGGAGGTTTTCAGGGTAGGTTCCTGGTTTTGAGGTGGTAAAGGAGGCATATTAGGAAGAGATGGCAGTTCAGCAACTGCTACTGGATGTCCTGCTTTGGCATCGAGTATGGCTGCTTTATATTGTTCGGCCATGCGGGTGTTCATCCTAGATGGTGGTATAGTGGTATGAAGGTTTTTTAAACTGTCTTTAGAATTAAATCCTTGACTTTTGCAAGATGGAGGGAGTTGTTAGCATTCACCAACCGTCGTCTAAAGGAAATCGTTAGACACTATTTAGGCAGAATTCAACACGAGGTTAGTGTAGCTATGCACTTCGGGAACTGGACGGAAGTGAAATGAAAACCTAACAATTTGATTGATATCTAGGAATAAAATAGAATAGTAAGTCGAATTGTTATTAAAGGATCCAAAAAATATTTTACCACGACGTTTCATCATATTGGGACAGTCTATAATTTAATCACCGGCTCTGAAGACGATGAAGAAGTCGAAAAGCAAGCCGAATAAACCGTTTTATCAATGTCGTGTTAGCTAATTAATGAAAGAATACTTACTAACCTTATCAATACCAAGAGAAAAGAAAAGAAATTTTCGAACCTAGCTTTCCGATCGTTACCATCTTGAGCTGCTTTGCGGGCTAAACTTTGGAACCTGTTCATTCGACTCTCCAAACCACCAATGAAAGTGGTTGGCTGTTCGACTCTGCGATAGGGCTGTGGAGATGGAGGTACTTCAGACAAGTCTAACTCATCTGCGTCAGCTGTATCCATTGCAGCTAATGCCTAAAATCTCAGGTGACGTATAAAACGAATATTCAGTTACAACATTAAAAACCTCCACCTGATCAAACATCTTCGCAATCTCGACATACTGTTTAGCAGCACCTTTATCCATTGCAGCCACTGCAGCCTGAATTTCCCTATTATTGACATGCCGTTTTATATCGTGCGACATTTCTAATGCTTCAGTGACCCACCTTGCCGTTTGCAACATAAGCATCTCGACGTCTTTTCAGAACCTCCAAAATCCTTTGTTTTTTTGAATCAATACGTTCTTTCTAAAATTTTCGTGGTATAACTAAGAAATATTATATAAGGTATAAACCGAACCGATGTGGCTGCAATGGTTGATGTCGACGAAGAACGCTCAGGAACGGGAGGAGGTAGGACACTGGATAATGGACTTGATGCTGAGGTAGTCCTTTTTGGGATGGGCGGAGGTGTTGAAGGCACCGTTGATTCCATTTGCTATAATGGTTCTATGTATTGAAGATGGTTAATAACTCTCTGACATCACTGTAAAATGTTTTCGAATAAAGTAATTTCCTACAACAAACTTCATCACGAGATGTTGAAGAAAGAGATGGTGGTGCCGGCGGGATTTCAGATTCATCAATGTCCTCACCCCGTTGTGCTTTGGAAATCAGTCCTTTCAATTTATCCACAGAACGTTGGTGCCTAAATGGGGAAACACCAAACTTTTATAAAGCTTTCCTGTTTATAAATATGAGGGAAAAGCATCAAAGATACCTCCGCATTTTCAACGTATTTCCTTCCTTGTCGCTAACCGACAACATCTTTTCATAAATAATAAGCAGTCCAGAAAGTCTGGACAGCATAGCGGTATCTGGTAATTTAGATAGATGTTCGGGCGTAATTGAGTCTGAGGAAGAACCAATTCCTCTGCTTCCAATGAGATCAGAAAGCTCAGCCTAGTAGTAAAAAACCTTCGTACTCTTTTTTGCTCAAAGCAAAAACATTTCGAATACATACTAGCAAATCCTCGTCATTCTCGAGAGCGTGTTCGTCAACTTCGACATTATCCGCAAGAGCGGCCGCCAATTTGGCTGGGTCAACTCCTGCAACTAATACTTTCTTTCTCAATGAAGTTCACCGAATAGCTTGTTCAATTTAACAATTCATCCGCCTTAGGTGAATGGAAGCAACATGCAATTGTCGTACTTTTGCAAATGCGAAAACTGTTAAGGAATTAATGCAAGCAATATCCTTATTTTTTGCCAGCGAAGTAAATATACATAGCGGGTCATCCATACTTTTCAGATACCTCACGCAGATAGAAAATAAAAAAGTTTATTTTGTTCTTTTTGTTTTTAGATAATGTATGCAAAATCCCTGTCCCTCCCCCCTCCCCCCCCAAATCCCCAAAATCCCAAAGATGCGCCACGCACTCAACCCCGTTAAACATCGTAAGGGTGGCTTGTACACTTAGCGTAAACAATTACTGCAGAAAACTACCGATGTAAATTTAGCATTTCTTGAACCCTTCCAGACTTATCCATCGATTCCGGAGTGGTGACGGACTCGGTTTATCAAGGACACGTGGTCGTAATAGTGACCACATGACCGTTGCAGTGCACCTCTAACGGGTACACTAGACAGGCCCACTAATTATGCGATAGTTACCATAATTTTAACCATCTACTATTCTTACCTAAAGCAGGAGATGTACCAACTTTTGAATATGGAGACGCTGGAGGTCTTGAGGGTGGCATAGGAGAACTTCGCCTGGTAATAAAATACTGTTGACCGATAAGAGACAACAGAAAATTGGAAGGAAAAATGTTGAGTTTTAAGCCGGAGGAAGAAGTTCGTGCTCAAACCTTTGTTTTGCTTCTTCTTCTCTTTGGAGAGCAAGAAGTTCAGCAAGCAATTCCTCGTCATCTTCAACATTGCCACCGTACACAGCTTTCTCCATGTCAGAAAAATCCATCTTTGTGCCTGCCTACCGAGTTCAAGTCTTGTTAAAGCAAAGATTTGCAAAATAATCTAGTAAAAATTCAACCAGCTGTTGGAAGGAAACGCAAATATAGTACGAATGAAAAGCTCTGGCAAAACATCGGACTATGTGACAATTTATTCCCATTGAACACTCCAATAAAAACACCACGATGTTCAGAAAAACACAAAATACGCTTAATCTCATGATGTGAGTAAAAAAAAACGAAATCACATAGAATGTGAACAGTAAGGCAACTGGGTGAATTGAACGGCTCCGCTTACAGGATCAATGTCAGCTTCTATACCCAATTCTTTAAGGAGTCTCTGCCGATCAATAACTCCTGTAGGTTTCTGAAAACGTTCACATCACTAGTTTGTGGTCATATGCTAACCAAGTGTAGTGTGCAACCCTATCTTGACTTTGAAACTGTAATTCAAAGTCTGCGCGAAGATGACCATATCAAGTAAGACGGTATATTGACGCTGTTAAAGGCGTAAAGAGAAGAAAAAAAATATCAAACAAGGATTGCAGAATGCCACAAAGGTGTTATTCGGGCCATACTGTTGTAGAGCTAACCTGGTCCATTTTCAAAATAAACATCTGATTTTCTGGACATTCCAGACACAGATGGCGTAGAGCAGAAATTGACCATTGCACCTTGAATAATTTATACTTCCTCGGATCGGACAAGAACTCTCGTTCAGATCGTATTTTAAGTAAGAAGAGACTCACGATGAAAGGTCGGTTGTTTTCAGTCAATCTAGCACAACGAAGTACTGCAAGCACTGCTCCCCTGGCACCAGCCGCTCGACGTAAAGATAGTCTTTCGCTGCATAGATTCCCTATAGGAGAACAGTAGTGTAAGCGTACATAGATAAAACTGTCATGAGCAATTCATCTCAGAGTAACACAAATAAGTATTATTTTCCACAAAAAACACTAAAATACACTTAAGATACCACTAGATTTACGAAAACCAACCGATTGCTCGTACTGCTTCACACTTAACATTCGCTCTAATTTCCATAGGTGAATCACGTAATGTGGCTGATAACGCGGCCAATCCACAATTTTCCACTACACGTGTGCACCGAACATCGGGAGGTCTCTGAGGTCGATCAGTATATGTTGGCTTCTGTGCTTCCGAATTACGTTCATTTTCGTCCAACCACTCAGCATCAAGCACCTTGAAAAGTTAGTTATTTCAATTACTTACTTGTTAACCATTCCACAGCGCACATTACTGTGATCGATCGGTTACTTTTGTTTCCCGGCTGTATGAACTCACCGCGTCTAGGACATCCACAACAATTTCAACAGATTCCGGCCGATCTAATAACTGAGACGAAAATTCAGTCTCCCTCAACGCGGCAGACGCTAAAGCGGTAACATTAACACTTTAAGAAAAACAAGTACTCAAAACACGCTTACCCAGAATCTCGACAGCATACATAATTTGTTCGACCTGCGTAAATCTCCGATCAGAATTTAATCCTTGATCGAATTCGAAAACAATTCGTTGCAGAAGATCCACGCAGAACGATATGTTGTTTGGATGAGTCTAAACAAAGCAAATCCCCGCAAAAAATCTTTTCCCTAGGGTTAAAAAGAAAATTTAGTAACTATTTAACATCTGCACGACGACGTCACCTCTACAAGATTCATACGGTGCAAAGAAGATTGTTGCCTTCAACTCTGAACCAGCACTTCTGAGCTCATAATGAGCTTTTTTCAAATATAATAAAACTTCTACAACCTGCAGATCTTTGCCAACAGGATAACTGCCTTCCTGTTTCCACACGATGAAACTTCGATTCAAGACCCCCATTTGGAAAACGAAAGTGAAGGAAAACGTGAAATTTCGTACAACAATACAAGATTTTGTTCTTCAATGTACCGTTCATATTTGGAGCTGCCGCTGTTGCGTTAGAAAATTTTAAACTTGTACAATTCGTGCAATTTGTTGCAATTCGTGCATTCGTGCAATTTGGTGTACAATCAATTTGTTGAAAATAGTGACTCCAAATATACTTAAATTTGAAGGTATGTCGTATAAAAATTATACATACGATTACACCGATTGAGCAAAGCCTCTTCTACGAGTCTATGAGTCTATAAAGTTCTGAACCTTAGAAATACTTTACCGATAGAGAAAATCATGGTCGGTTGTCGGAAAACCAGCTTCTTCGCAAAAGTGTTAAACGACCACAATCCAATGACGACCAAATTTTTCACTAAATATAGCGCATGGATACTACAGTACGAACCTTAGTGATAGCCTCTCCATGACAACAGTCCATTAGTACTGCAGTAATATGCAGAAGAACTGTGAAGCATTCGCAGGATAAGTCCGCAAAACAGCTTGAAAGAAAACCGAAGTCCTGTGTAGAATACACCACTTTTAACTAGTCAAGAAGACTATAACTAGGACCTTTAATAATTATAATAACCATAAAACTCGCTTCTTCTAAATGAATTGACATTAGCGCAGATATCCACGATCTGTCGGAGTCACTAGTAGTTTGTGACTCCCACAGCATTACAAGCTCTCCAATCAACAAACTATATGTATCGGAAAGGGCACAAACTGAAAACAAACGCTAAATCTTACTAAACGTAAGGCTAAGAAATAGTGCTCACCGATTTGCATTGGCCGGGCAAGAGCAACAAGTGCAGCAAAGGTTTCAGTATGAAGATCTGGGATCCGAATCAGAGCACGAAACAGGGTTAAACATTTCGTAGAAACGCTTCCTGCAAATCTAAACGCGACAATGTGAAAAGCTAAAGCTATCATTACTTCAGAGTATGATAACAGATGACATATCTAGATATACAAGACTACTAAGCCAATCCATGTAACAACTATGAAGTTCACAAAACAAATTTGAAACAAAAACTTGATCAACAATGTTTACCTACTTCTTACTACGATTCACAGCATTAACAAGTGTTCGAAGTGCAATCCGAGCACGACGAACATCGACCACAGATTCATCATCGTCAGCCCTCCCTTCTAACGATACACTCAGCAACCCAATAAGAGAAGCATTTAGATCCTTAACATAATAAAAGATAGGAAATCAAGTTCAAGTATTAAAGGACAAAAAGGATAAAACTCTCGGCGTTGACCACTCTCTGAGAGATGCGCCACGCATTCGACTTCATTAAGCATCGTTTGAAGGTGACTGAATGCATATCTGGCCTTTACAATGACTCGCGGTGGCCTACCGATGTATCGAGCCAGTGCTGCTATCCCAGACAAGTCTGGTACCAATTTTTGGACCCAGGAAGGATGGAAGGATTAGTGGGCCATGGACGTGGGGATCGATCGCACGTGTGTTGCTGGGCGCCTCCGACCACTGCGCCACACACGCCAGCTCAAGTATTACAAAAGTAAATTCTCCCGAGATTTCAAATGTATTTGTCCCACCACAGCAAACTGAGAATTGGTGGTCTAAACCTCACTGCATTGATAAACAAGCATAAAGGTGCTACAAAAGTTCTGTTGCGGCTGTTTTGACGTTTCCGATTTCTTCACAGCCGTAATGATTTGAGTCGGTGTCTACAAGAGTGTATCAATATACAATTCTATCCTATGGGTTCGACTCCTATTACGAAACATAGCCACAACAATACTTCTATACCAACCTCGTGTCAGTTTACGAATACAACAGGATGCTGATCATTCACGTCATGGTTAAATAGAAGTCGGTGCACGAACGTTTACAAACATCCAAAACCGAAGAGCGAAAAAAAAAGCTGTAGCAGAAATTTACAGACACAAGTTCACGCATCTCATCAAAAATACTACCCACTGCAAGAACTTCAACGCATTCTAGAAGACCCAGATAACAATATTCATAAAATAGAAAATATAAAGCAATTATAACTGCTCAGCATTCGCTAACCATAATCCAATTCCTATATCTCCACAACATCAACATCTAAATTATATCTTAGTTTTACAACACTCTCGAGACGAGTTTCACTTATAGATGTTATAACGAAGTTGAGACAATGGCCAGTACAACATCTAAAGGTATTATATTCATTACAGCGGACACCAAAATAGGTAAACTTTTCTCCTAGCCTTCTCGTAATTAATCGGTAGCATATACAACACAGATGCTGTGGTGAGTGTCGTTCATAGCAGTGTCTTCTTAATAGTTTCTCCCTTAATTTCCTATCTTGAGGTGAGAAACTATTGCTGTTGAAGACAGTGTGCGGCGCCTCGAAAAACTCGAATGGCAGGCATTGTGTAGCATCATTCTCGACAACCAATCCGTTTTGTTCCAACTTCTAGTCGTTATGATAACCTCTGCGTATCGCATGGAACGAGAGCGTATCGAAACCACAAGGCAAACATCGCAATGTTCGAAATGCAAATTCGATGTTGTACAACTTGTACAACTTCATTAAACGCCCACGGCAATATATTGCATAGTAGACTAGTGTTCCTTCTTCACACACAAGAATTGCACATCTACCAAAACCATGGGAAAATGTATAGGAAAACATTAAAGATACACAGGATACGAGAAATGAATTTTTCTTCAAAACGCAGAAAACAACCGATTTGCTGTATAGAAATCACAAGAAAGGCGACAGCGTTGCACAAAAACTGCCACATTGGCCGGTATGGCATTCATCGGTGTCACGGTGAAGTGAAAGTGAAAAGTTAGACGTCTCCTAGTGAGCAACAAAACGAAGATAAGCCGTTGTCACGAGAGTGTTAAACGGATATTGTCTTGTCTATCCATCCACAGTATACCAACATTTACAGACAGTTCCTTAATCCAGAACGGACGTGCGCCGTTTAGCGTAGCTTTCCGAATGAAATCCGAACAATTTCTTGTCAGCTGTGAGCTTTCCCGTTTTTTAACTATAAAAAACAACTATTAGGTAATTAGAATGCTTTTGGAGCTGTGGACATGACAGAACTGTAGAGGAGGCTTTGCTCTATGGGTATGAATGATATGTATGCTATGATTTACAACGTGTAACTATGGTTCACTACGCTAATACATTGGTGTCAACAGTTGAAAATATTCCGCACTCTATTTTAAGTCTATTTCGGTCAATTCGTACATCTCTTATAATCACAGTGATTAAATGAAATAATGGTTAATTGTTGGTCAAAACAATAATCAATAAACTTCTTTGAAAGAGAGCTTTCCTGTCAATTACTTGGCGTAAATTCAAATTTCAATCCCAACTACTTTCATCTGCTTTCGATTAGCTATCGAATGAATATACATAGTTCCCAGGATCGACTTTTTCTTAACCTCGGCATTGGATTACAAATTCGTCGTTTTCTTTCTCAGCAATCGCGGGGTTGTTAAACAGCATACGTTTATTATTTACTGCCTACTCTTTTTAACGGTATGGTATATATTGCGAAATATAACTTTAATGATGCTGAGACATTTGCGAAACTCCGGAACGCAGGTGTCTGAGGTGAGGAACAAACGTACTATTGTCCTTTCCAGGGAGTAACGCGTTCACCACCGCATATGTGGGTCCTTCATACGTTTACTTCTATACAATACCACACATACAACACAACTGCAACTGACGTTTCGGCAGAATCGCTTTCTTCAGAGCCTGGAAGGGTACATTAATACACAGCTTACTAGGTCAAACGCTTCAACAGCAGCACAAACAGAAAGATGGAAATCTGAACGATAATTACAAGATCAACGGTTTCTCGAAAAATCCACCGCTTTCTTCACCTCTCTTCCACCGAATACATAGTGCGGTAAAAAAGTTCTGGAACCCATCGAAGTGAAAGTGGACACTACAGTGTCCATATCAGGCATTATGCGTCAAAAAACACCTCACTAACACTCTCGCAAGAGTGACACCTATAGGTGTCATAATCGTTTTGCGAAAGTGGCCGTCTTATAGGTCTCACTTTCCTGATGGTTTATTTTAACGCATACAATTATTTCCCCAAAATTTCTGTTACTAACTGATATCTTGTAGAACATAGATGATGCGTTACTCGCTCGTAGGGAAAAACTCACTTAGACTCAACTCAAAAACTCACTCAATATACAAAAATATGACCAAAAAACACTATTTCCCAAACGAGTTCACTATCCAAAAATCTGCGCACTAATACACTACTATTTGAATTCTAACCGCTAAATAGGACGACAGTTATCGTATAGACTGTGTGGGTATAAAAAAATTCCAGAAATGGAAACCCATAATTCGCAAAACACTTTCAAATGCTGACAGCCACGTGTTCGTATGAGGGACAATAGCAACATATAGTAAATTTCAGCATAAATGTTACACCCTATACCCATAGAACGATATAGCAGACCCTTCTCTACAACTCATTCATGGTCACAATTCACGAAGTTCTCTAGTTAGCGAAAAACTATTGGCCCTTTTCGAAAAAGCAACAAACCCATAAAAGCTGAAAACTAGACATAGTCAAGTCCGCAACAAACCCGAGATTAGGCGTCGTCGCGAGAGTGTGAACTGACTGCAGAAAGTCGCAGATCACAGAGTAAGAGGACAACGTAGTTTGTCCATGATGCATCTCATTAAGTAAGTCGTTTGTTAGAGAACTAGACAAGAAATGCTAGAATGAGCTCTTCAGCGCATCGCTCCGCCGTATACAAACTGATGTTTGCAAAAATAATACTTTAAAAAGTGAAAAACGAAGCATTCACAATACTACGTGCAAACCTCCGCACTTTCGACCGCTTCTACCGACTTTTCATCTGTGGCACAGAATCGGCAAGCTTTCGATAGATCTTCTGTTGTGGCTTTTTCCGGATTGGCAAACACTCGTTGGACGGCGTTATACAACTCACGAGTGTTTAACATCTGACCGCTACAGGCCATATACTACTGAAACCAATAACTCTTCAGTACTTGCTGCGATTGCACAAATTTTCCGATAACTGTCGACAGCTTCTCGATAAATACGGTATCTGAGACATTGATAAACTTATGGAAGAAACGGCCCTATCGATCTACGAACACAAATAACTCCTCAGAAAGTCGCTTTTATTTTGGACGCTTCTAATTGTAACTTAGCAAAATACTGATCATTAAAAGAATTCGCCTTCTCTAAAACGCTTAAATGTGAGCATAATGGTCGCATATACACTATAAACGTATTCTGCTTACATCTTACTCGATGGCGCCAAAGATGCTCAATCACTTCGATATAGAAGGATAAAGCTCTCTGTGTTGATCAATCACTGAGCGATTCGCCACATACTCGACTTCATTAAGCACCGTTTGGAGGTTACTGAATGCATATCTGACCTTTACAATGACTCCCGGTGGCCTACCGAGCCAGTGCTGTTCTCCTTCCAGACAAGCCTGGTACTAATTTGCCGACCCCGGACAGACGGAAGGCGCATCCAACCACTAGGCTACACATTCCCCTTCAATTCACTCTGCAAACCAACTAACTCAATGATAACACCCAAGTCCGACTTTCTATTAACCTCGGCATTGATTGAATATATCTTTCTACACCTGTTCAGCAAAGACGAGGTGCTATTTTAATTCTTTATTTATTTACGCACAAACTGATGTTTCGGCGGATTTCGCCTCTCTCAGAGCCTGGAAGGGTCAAATTGACAGCAATCCATTCGGCCAAACACCTCCATAACCAAACAGAGGAAACGCTAAACCAATATTTCAATCACATTTAGCATAGCTCTGCACACTCACTGCTTTCTATGAGTCTTCCACTGAGTATGTTGCGTGAAGACCGACAGCACAGAATTCACATGGAAGCGTAATGTGCCCCTCCCATCAGAATAACAGGTTTATATACTGTGCAATATCACGCGTGATAACGAGGCATTCCTCCCTGCGGTTCATTTTCGGACTCTTGGAATTAATCCAGGAAACCTCTAGGGTTTTGCGCGCTTGTGTTCTCGATTCCTGTGCGAGGATCGTAACCCTTACTTCAAAATCTTCTCCGTTATGTCTCTGCGTCATATGCGTGCCTATTGGAGTATTTGGTATATGTTTACCGACTAGATGTTCCTTTATGCGGACATAGAATGGTCTTCTACCCGTTTCGCCAAAGTATTCGTCTCCGCACGCCTCACAGGAGATCAGATAAACTGTACTCGAGTTCAAGCAATCACTGTCTCTACCATTAGGGCAAATTATGTAATTTTGTGTCGCACATAGACGGTGGTATAGGCGGTAACGAACTAGCTGGCGTTTTAGATTACTCGGTGGCATTCCAATTATCGTTACCGAATTCTCTAGACCGACTCTTCTCAAGCAGCGTTTTATAGCTGCACTTACTTCATTTGAAATGAAGGGCAGTATAAACAGGACCTTGTTGTCGCTAGAGTTATCGTTGGGGTACCTGTGGTTTCCTCTACACCTATCTCGAGCTACGGTTTCGTAGCCATTAAAAATGACTATTTGCCGCGCCAAGTTCCGGGACTCCTCTCTCTGTTGTCTTCCTTTGCACACGCTGGTAGCTGTTCGATACATGTTTCTCACAAGCGCCCTTTTCGTATGAGAGGGATGAGAGGAGAGGTAATGAACTAGGATGTTTTTACTACTTGGCTTTCGATACAACTTCGTAATATAGCCGTTTTCTGATAGGCTAATTTGCACGTTCAGAAATGGAAGCCAGTCCTCTTTTGGTTTCTCTCGGGTGAATTTAATATCCTCTGACTGTGTGTTCAACAACTCGAAACATCTGTCGATTTCTTCTTGCGTTGAACAAATGACCAAGCAGTCATCTATATATCTACAGTAGAGTAACGGACCGAGGTCGATTACTGACGCTTCCACCTTAGACATGAATGCAATGGCAAGGCTGGGTGCAAGTCGTTGTCCCATTGACAGCCCTCTCATTTGTGCGTAATACTTCCCGGACCATCTGAAGATTGAACAGTTTAGGCACTCCTTTAAGAGTGTCATCAACTGCTGAATCGAGAAGCCGTACATGTTTATTGCTCCTTCGTGTTGTATAAGGAGCTCGTTTATGGCTTGCATATCGGAGTCATTCGACACGTTCGTATAGAGGACAATGACGTCGAAGGACTCCACCATGTACGCGCTGTTGGGTCGCGCGTTACGTAGACGATCCAGGAACATTTGGGTGCTCGTTAGATGAGCTGGAATGTACTTCAACAACTGAGTAAGTATTAGGTTTATTAACCACGCCATACTATCCATTGGCTCGTCCACGCAGCTAATGATAGGTCTAACCTTAAATAACGATGGATCGGTAGACACGAGATCATCGCTGGGTACTAACTTATGGGTTTTGATAAGTAAGTACAGGACGGGACATGTTGGTAAGTCAATTTTGAGATGAGAGATAACTGATGGTTTTAACCCACCCGCTCTCAACGATAACATTCGAAAAATTGGGGTTCACTG
This sequence comes from Angiostrongylus costaricensis, assembly GCA_900624975.1. Taxonomy (NCBI): domain Eukaryota; kingdom Metazoa; phylum Nematoda; class Chromadorea; order Rhabditida; family Metastrongylidae; genus Angiostrongylus; species Angiostrongylus costaricensis. Next base: position 307,863 of record UYYA01003833.1, on the reverse strand, counting down.
ATTCTACACACCCATAACTTTACTCTGGCGTAGCAAGCAAACTCGCACTATGTTGATACGTTGGTAGAGATTTATCTGGAGAATGAACGCTACATTTTTTTGCTACAACCCTTCTTTTTTCTAACCAGCACATACCTCTTAACCAGATTGTCATGTCGATCATATTGTCATGGATGGCCACTAATGATAGCTATCTAAGTAATAAACTGAAAATTAACTCAAATAAATCTAGAACAAGATTTATCGACCTATCTTCTCCTAAGAATCAGTAATAGAACAGCGAAATAGTTGCTCTATCAGAGAAAGCCACTTATAAAAAGAAATAACACCAGATAATGATGTGATCAAATACTCAGAACAGTGAAGTAATACAACCAAATCGCAAGATTTATTCTAAACTACTCTTAACCGATTTCATACACCGTAACCAACAACAGGAAGCGAAATAAAACCTTTCAACACGATCTATTATATCTAGAACAAAACAGTGCGAGCTAATCTAAAACAAAGCACTGACTAGAGAAATATAGTGAAATGTAGAAGGCCAGGGAAATCACTAACACAGTAAGCAGCTAAGACAAAATCACAGGTGTAATGTTCCATAATACTTTAAAAGGGACTCCACCGCATGTTGCGGCATAAGCGTTTGGAGCACATCAATGTTCGACGATTTCCCCTCTTGTGCTTCCTAAGATAATTCAAAAACAATTACTTCAGGTAATGTTAGAAATATATTAAGGCCTTCTCAACTTACAGTAATAAATTTGATTAAGTGCTTTTCGCTCAACTCTTCCAAGAGAAGCTGAGTTGCTAAACCGCAGTCGTAAGTCATTGTAATGAGAGCTGGCAGAAATAAAACTCTCAGTGACGCCCTAGTCAAGAAGTACACTGGAAGTGTTGCCACTGCAGAAAGAATTGAGCGCTGCCCCCCAAGAATACATAACAACTGAAAAAAGGGCCAGCTTCACAACATGAAAGTCTTTAGTAAAAAGAACTGTACATTGTATAAGATCTTTATCGATAAGAGAAGAAACAGGAAATTAATGTAAAATTATGATTAACAAAATCCAAGTTTCAACATATGATGATCAAAACATTCATTAAGGATAGGGATGAAAGGGTTAAGCGTAAAAAAACTACCCAATTACCACCTACTTGATGGTATGAATCAAATGCAGCGTATTGAGCAATCAGTTTCAGAGCCGTTGATGCAAACCATGTAGCACCAGACTCCTTGTCAACACGACGAATTATACAGCCAACCACAAGTAATATACGCATACTTTTTCCGGGATCCTCCATAAGAAACTGTAAGAAAGAAAACAAGGTAGTAGTTAATTATGAAGAGTTATTAATTCACAAGCCCACCTTCCAGGACCGAGAGTCACTGCTCAAATGAGAACACATTTGAATAGATGCCTCGAGGAAACGCGCGGAAACCTCACCGTTGCTATGTTCTAAATTTGTCAGTTCTGTGCTAGAGGAATGCGAGCGAAGGACGCATATAGAAACCCTCAGCAGTAGCGAACAATATGCAACGGCGAGAGTACTACTGAAAACAGTTCACACATGTATACAAAATCAGACTACGGTCGCAAATAACTGCTTACGTGTCTTCACTTGATATGTCAGCAAACTCATTGTGAAGTGAACCGAGTTTCGTAAAAAGCGTAGAGGAAATGGATGGCACCACTATTGCTTCAAGCACATGAGGCAGACGACATGACAGCAAGTAGCTATAAGCAAAATTCCACATATTCCAGACATGTGAGTACTTTTGATATCAGCACCTCGCAATCATGCTTATACGAATTTCCAATTCGTGCGCATTTACACCAAGTATTTTCCATAGAACCGCATTTCTAGCGCAACGAATACTTGCACACAAAACATCCAACAGACACAGCAGCTGGGCGTCTTGTTCAGGTTTCTAAAAGAGGCTCTAAAATGTTCTAAAAAAACTCTAAAATAAGTTTGTTATAACAATACATACATGGTAAACAAATAAACAAATAAATATAACTACAACGATGCTGAGATATTTGCAAAACTTGGACCCCGGGCCAGATCGAACTACGATTACCCTCTCCTAAAGCTCGCGCATTATACACCGCACCACGCAGGCCCTTGCTCGGCGTTTTTTTTTCAACTAGTTTTCTACCTAACGCTGTCATCAACAATAACTCGTCAGCGGGATTGGTTTCGGGACCACATAAATGAATATACACGTTTAGCTTTCGGCGGAACTCTTTCAAACAATACTTCTGAAACGATGGATAAGAGCACTACATTTTCCATTACTAGAGAATTGTCGAATTTAAGAAATCGCGGAACTTTCTATTACCACTAGTTCCCATATTTATACTAAATATTTCGATGGCTTCCCTTTTTATCAACGTATGTTAAACAGTCTCTTTACAAGCACAATTCAACCACTGTCATGCAGAATCCTTGGAAAGAAATAATGCAGCTAGAATTATAGTACAAAGTATAAAACTCGAGCTACAGTCACTGTTTTATGAAAGTCAAACAGAAATTTCCTGGCCTTTAATAGAACAATAATCCAGTCCATGAGCTCAACCAGTCGCGGTGAAAATATCAAAGCACGACAAAAAATAGGAGAGCAGCAAAGTCGGCATATCACTGCTGACAATTTTAGTAACAACCTACAATATTGACCACATAAAACTAATAACGTAAACCAACAGCTGAATTTTACCTGACAGTCGCACCAGAACTAGTCCATTTCATTAGTACAGAAAGCAGATCCACGAGCAATGACGGATTCGACAATGACTGCAGGAAATTCGCTGAAGACCATCCCTGAAACAAGAACCCATTACGTCTAGTTCTCACATCTTCAACATTAGGATCGACGAGTGATTCCTATGATCCTTAATGTAAAAACTCCAACTGTATTTCTGCATTTCACGAAATAAATAAGTAAAAAAGGATAAAGCTCTTTGCGTTGATCAATCTATGAGGAATGCGCCATGCATTCGACTTCAATAAGCTTCGTTGGCGATGACCGAATGCATATCTAGTCTTTACAAAGACTCGCGGTAGTCTACATATGTATCGAGCCAGTGCTGCTACCCTCACAAACGAGCTTGATACCAATTTGCCGACCCCGAAGAGATAAAGGGTCTGGTAGGCCAGGGGCGCGAGAATCGATCCCATTTGTATTGCAGGGCTCTTCCGATCACTGCGCCACACGCGCCCTCACGACATACCTGTTCGTATATCAGCACATCGCTTCTCTTATATTCGCTATAATAATTTTCTTCAAATTTTAGTACATTATTTACATCGTATGAATTATACCAAACAACAATAAAACATTCAACATTGGCATCTTTATGGTATTTTTACTACTTTAATTGAAAAGTCACACATACACGAAGTTGATAAAAACGCCAAAGTGTACCTGACAGTCTGTTTCTCGATATGCATCACTCAAAACGCGTTCAAACGATTGAAGTACTGAGTCTTCCAGTCTATTTTGTTTCTGCTGGAGCTTTGACACTATGTTGGCCAATTCACAAAGATATTTTGCATGGAAAGTATTTGAACTGTGAAGTGTCTGCTCGACATTAGCAATTTTTTTGTTCCTTAAGAAAACATAACTGATAACCACTCAACGTTAAATTACTCTCTTTACCTAGCAGCCAAGCGCTGCTTCACTTTCATCCGTTTTTTTCGCCATAACAAATCACTCTCTGCATCGTCACCATCTAGAGAAACAGGAGATTGGGTCAACGAACTGAACTCTCTTTCCTGGAATTTTCATGCCTATTCCAGTTCATCTGTAGCAGTTAAAACGAAGCTGACGCTTACAAGATCCTCGGGTGTAACACAAATTTGCTCCATACTCATTATCGATAGATGCGCCCGTGACATAACATGTGCTACAGCCTCAAGCTCTGTAGATAGCTTGAAAAAGTCCATATATTTGTACGAAAATTCCGCAATCAATAAAACATGGACAGCAAATAAAACACTAAATATTCTATCCATTAAATATGCTACCAATCCTTGTGTTTACCAAACGTACATCTTACCTCACAACAACAAGTGCTGCATTTAAAATTAATTCCACAGACATCCGATGGCCAATGATTAGGATCCACAAATGACCACGACCACCTACAGCTTGATGGGGGACGAGGAGATGAAAGCTCCTGTGCCCGCACTCGCACTTCCTCTAATGTCTGCTCGTGCCGACGAGAAGACAATTCAATCTGAAGTTAAATGAACCACTGCCAGCGACTGGAGTAGAAGTAACAAAACCAGAACAGCAACTTTTTCCTGAATCCGCTTTCTCAAAGATTCATTCTCTTCAGCGTCAGCGAGCCGATGTTCCGTAAGCTTCTCTTGTTGCTGTTTCCGTTTTTCACTTCGAAGCCTTTCCTGTTCGTTCTTTTGTGCAGTAAGTTGAGCATGACGTGCCTCCTTTTTTTCCGCAATCTCTTGAAGACGGGCTATTCGTTCCTGGTGAAGACATTGCTTCAGCTCAAGAAAAAATCTGTGCCATCAATAAATTACTCACTTACCAGCTCTGCAAATTTACGTCTCTCTTCGGCTGCATGTTCTTTAGCAGCCTTCTCTTCTATTCTTCTGGCCCTTTCTTCCGCAATTGTTTGCTTTCGCTCTTCTACTCCAGCATCCCTCATTTTTAAATCAAGCAGCATGTTACCACCTTGGAGGGAGTTTATGAATTGGACTTCTAGTACCTGAAAAAGCTAAAACTGAACACAAAATCATCGAAAGGTAGAAAAAGTGATTTAAAACAAAGCTATTTTATACATCAACTAACGACTACACATTTACTATCAATGCGTAGATCGGGAGCCAAAAAGCACAGTTTCTGAAAGCAAATAACTCAGAAGTACAATGCTTACCCTTTGCTCATCATCTTTAGCACGCCGAATTATCTCTGTGATGTTCTTCTCTCGATTTTCTTGAGCTCTTTCCATGCGGCTTTCCAACAACTGCCTTTTCCTCTCAATAATGTTCTGTCGCTTTTCACGTACCTCTTCTACCTAAAGAGGAAAAAGTTGTATAAATATTTCAAAATTTGACAGAAACCCCAAGGATGCTTCCAAGAATTTAAAGCTTTGAAACAGTACTCTGCGTGTTAGCTCTCGTAAGCGTGCGGTCTTTTCGGCCTGAAGTTGGGCACGTAACTCAGATGCTCTTCGCAGTTTTTCTGCATGTCGTGAAGAAAAATCAGCGTCATTTCTGTCGCACCTGTAGAAAAATAAAACTAAAGTTGCTACAATCTACCTCAGCAAGTCCTATACCTTCTCCTACTCGGGCTGCTCATTTTTTCATGTCGTTCAGCTGCAGTTCCTGGTTCACGGTAAGCAGCCACTAGATCCTTACCCACTACTTCACTCCACGTTCGAACGACTCTTCCACAGTTTTTACCTAGATGATTTCCGGTGAAACGCGTGAATACGGGACATACCGTTCTTAACTCATAACGCCTCCGTATGGACGCTATAATGTCCACAGTGGTTTGCACTAAACGACCGTACGGACACTACGGTGCACACGCTCAGTTTAGTGGGCTGGAGTTTTTTTTTCTTTTTTTTTAAACCACACTACGTATATTCATCCACTAGCAAAATGAAAACTGATGAAAGTAGGAGGTGCGACTTTAGTAGAAGACATTTCCTACGCTTAATGACTTGCAAAACCTTCGAATAAGTTCATCCACCTATAATTTGACTAGCAAGGAACTGTTCTTTCACTCTAATCATTAGGGCTATTGTATGGAATGCACATATTTAAAAGCACCAAAATCGACTCAATATAGAGTGCAAAATACTTCCAAGTGTTGGTATCAATCATACCTATAGAACGATAGAACAGAGTCTCTTCTAAAATTCTGTTAGATTCTGAACCACGAAAACACTCTAGTTATTGAGGAAATATTTCCTATTGTCTATATATACATATATATGTACATGTATCTCCAAAATCCAACGTCCCAACGGTTTACCGTCTCATCGTGGGTGGGAGGTGACCCTAGGTGTCAAGTTGAGTTGTACAGCGGAGGGTTCATAACCCAGCAGGCTCTCCCAAACTGAGGAATCCGATGTTTCCATCCGGAAGCCCAGCTAAGAGTAAATCAGTATTAGGAATCAACAGTGTCTTGGCATCAAAGTAGTCGTATGGTAGCGAATCTCCTTCTGATCCAGGAGAGCCGCAACAGCTTGGAGTGGTAGCTACCTGGGAAACGCTTCGACCAGGTCGACCTTGGCACTCCAGGGAACCACAGTGGCTGGGCCAGCAAATCTCCGGAAAATTAAAATTGTGGCAGAACCCGCACAACCAGTGAAAATTGGCCAGCCATATATCCAAGTAATTAACTAAACAAGTATATATATGTGTATGTATATAACACGCGTACATATGTATACATGTATGCATGTTTGTATGCATGTATACATACATGTATATGTATATATATATATATATAGTTTATTGTGCTGAGCTTTTCATATCCTCATGTATCTCTAGGCTCTAAACGTGTGCAATGGCTATAGCCATGGATAACTTGCCACTCTCGCTCGGAGTAGACACCCGACTCTAAACACACGTTTTCGACTCTACGATTCTTCCTGCCCTAATATATGCGTTAGAAACCTGGGCGTTGCGAAAGTAGGATGAAAGTGTCACTCAGCGTATTATAGCGTGCAGTTGAAAGGCCGATGCTAGGAGTATCCTGTGTCACATAAATGAGAGAACGGATACGAAGCTCCTATCTACGTTAGCAATCAAAAATCAAAGGCCCCGTTCGATACACAAAACTGTCGAAGATAAGGTGGGTAGCAGTACTAATGCTTAAGAACAACGGATGGACAAAAGCCGTTAGTGAAACGATGATATCAATCATACCTAGAACGATAGAACAGAGTCTCTTCTAAAATTCTGTTAGATTCTGAACCACGAAAACACTCTAGTTATTGAGAAAAGATTTCCTATTGTCTATATATACATAGACTTTTCGGAATGTCATATGTAGTGCAGGGAGAACACTAGCACGACGGTCAGAGTTTATCAAGAAAAACCTAGAACAAAAGTATGATGCTTGACGAGCTCCTCGAGTGAACAAAACGCACTGGGCTACTCTTGCAAGCAACATAAAGAAATAAAAGGTGTACTGGCGACCGCTCTAGTCACTTAACGAAAAGGGACGACAGGTGACATGTAACAGTTTGTTCTATTCATGAGCTTGCATGAGGTTGTTATACGACTTTTATTCAGTTGACGTTTCGATTTCTTCTTCAGAACCGGATTTACTCACACCGATTGTGCATAATCGTTCGTCCTCGTGTTTTCGGTCTTCGCTATCGTATCGAGTCGGATCTTCTTGAGTGGAGCAACGCTTAAATGAAGTTACCTCACTCGGCAGTGTCCTTTTATTAGGTTGGTACATATGGAATGTCCGATTTTATTGTTTTAACTCTCCGTGCAACGAAACTACGAAACTTTGTCTCATCCGCAATATTCACCAGACCTCTCGCCTACCGATTACCACTTCTTGAAGCACTTGACAACTTCCCCGGCGAGAAATGTTCACTAACCACGATGACGCAAAAAATGCTTTCAACAGATCCATCGCTTCCAGAACTCCAGAATTCCAAGCAATTGAAGTAAATAAATTTCTTTCTTGTCGGAAAAAAAAGTGTGCTGATTCTAATGGTGCTTATTTCGATTAATAAAGATTAGTACGAAAAAAGTCATGGTTATTTTTAGAAAACACATTTAAAACCGGACATTTCGTATGTTACAACCTTATACAGGAGAAAAGAAGGTTCCCGATTTGCTCGGATTAATCCAGCCCTGATGAAGACGAAATCGTCAGAACCTTAGCCGAATAGAAGCTGTATAACAACCCTTCGTAAGCTCATGAATGAATTGTTTAAGAGGTTTTTATTTGTTTTGTTGTTTTTAGATATAGGAAGAGTTGTTCGATAAGTAACTGAAAGTCGGCTTCCAAAGTTATGGCATATATATATGTATTATATATGTGTATAGGATAAAGGATAAAACACTCGGCGTTGACCAATCCCTAAGGAGTGCGCCATGAATTCGACTTCATTAAGCATCGTTTGTAGGTGACTGAATGCATATCGGGCCTTTGCAATGACTCACAGTGGCCTGCCGATGTATCGAGCTGGTGCTGCTATCCTCCAAGACAAGCCCGGTACCAATTTGCCCACCCCGGAGGGATCGAAGGATTGGTGGCTATGGGCGCGGGGATCGATTCCACGTTTGCGTTACAGGGCGCCTCCGACCAACGCGCCACACGCGCCATATGTGTATATATAAACAAGTATATATATGTATATATATATATATATATGTACACATGTTTCCAAAAGAGTATGCATGCATGAATAACAAATATACCACTTGCTCCACTCTGTTGTATTGCTCCAGTGACGATGGATCCACTGTCTTGAACTTCCCTATTCTGAAAATTCTAGGATTATAAGTATATAAGACTATTTTCACATTTTACATCATGTAAGTTTGAAAATTCTTTGACCTGACATGCTGTGAGCGCGGCGCTTTTTGAAAGCTCGAATTTTTCGAGTGCTTCAGCTTCCGCAGCAACTTGTCGTTCCAATTCAATGTCGATAGAGAATGATTCCTCCTTTAAACAATGATTGCAGGAAAGCACACGAAAGGAATCCATAACTACACAAACTCAGCACACATGCTCAATCTCAAGATTCAGACTGTGTTCCTCTAACGCCAACGATTCTTCTTCTTCCGTCATTTCCCTCCACTCGGCATCATCATCGAGACCAAGTAGTGAGGACACCTCACCAAAAACTGGTTCAGACCTGCTGGCACAGTAAATAAAAGTAGATCTAGCAAGAACACTTTCAGGTAAAGTTAAGGAGCATTTACCTTGTTGAAGAGAAACGGACGTTATCATGTGACGAATTATGAGTTGGCATAGGATCAGCTGGAACGGTTTCAACGTCTTCGCCCTCTCCAGCCTCATTAATTGATTGCAGAGATCTATCCACAGATAGGTTACTTTCACTAGCAGGAGCGCTACTGCACTGCAGCCGCTTAAAGCTTAAATTTACATCGCTACGAAATTCTAAACTAATTTTACAAAGTGTACCTCTCGAAGAGTACTGCTATTATTCTGGGATACTGGTCCAGTTGCAAAGTGAATGCCACAACGAGTGGGCCCACTACGTCTCTTATACTGGTCGATTCGCTCCATCCGTTGCTTTGCTCGAAGTTTTTCTGCCAGCAAAGATTGATTACGTTCCCAAAGCAACTGCCGACTATATGCCATCTTAGCCATTGATGCCTAAAACACAACATTTTAACTAGTTGAATCCTACATGAATGACCCAACGAAGCAAGCGAGGCAAAAGAAAACCTCTATTTGAACGCTATTTTACATCTCCGATGGCTCCGTTCCAGTAAGACTGGCTGAGAGAAAGGTATACGAGGGTCTCAGTAGTGTCGTGCGTAACGCTTTATGGGCTAACGCCCATAAAGAGTGATCGCAGTTCGATCTGACCTAGGGTCCAAGTTTTGCAAATATCTCAGCATCATTATGGCCATTTTACAAATTTTGCAAGAATTTCTCCTTGGAGTCCCAAGCGTGCTAGAGTTTTCCATATCGCCATCGGCCATTATTTATTGGATTGTCTCGAGACTTGGTATCAATCCCGATATCGATTTCCTTCAAGCATAAATAGCCGACGAAACCAAAGCTGTTCATTGTGGTCCGGTATTCACTTCACATCTTTTCACCATGAGCAAGTGGAAAATGATCGAAGAAACAATCATCGTTGAATCATCGAAAATCGAAAAAACATTTAGAAAAAAAAACATAAAACGAATAAATAATGACCTTAGTTTGAGGAAGATCCATGGCACTTCGAGGAGACGTAAGACGAGCCTGCTGTAGGCCAATAGAAGAACGATTTGTGTTACAACGAGACGCTGCTATAACGCTAGAAACTGATGGTGAATTGGTACGTCTCGGAGCAGAAAGTCGGTCATATACGCTTAGACGAGTACGCTTAAAAAGTAATTCTTGAATCCTTAACAAACAATAGGAAAAAATTTAATAGGGTAGTTACTGTGAACACCTCGGCTTCATTCGCTTGCTCTTGTTGAAGCGTCGTTGTCGTCAAGTTCTGTGGTGCAGCAACTTCACTCGAAGAACTTGTACTTTTCCTTCGACGAGGTAAAACTAACTGCCACCCATCCTCTAAACAGAAAAAGAAGTAAACACGGGCGCTCCTACTTAAACGATGAAATGTGAAGTGGAAAACACAGAAGTGCACCTACGTTGCAAAGCTTCCTTAAAATCTTCATCTTCCTCGCAGCGAACATCCGTCCCTTTATCTTGCAGCAAAATGTTGTCCCTAAGTATAAATTTACGAACTGGTTTTTGGTTTACTGAGCAAAAAATGTCGTTTTGGAACCCGCAGCAAAAACAGAACTAACGAGGTCGGTGTGACGTGAACTGGGGTATGACTTGACTTTCGAATCTCCCATGAGACAGCTTGAGGTCTAAAAGAAGGGATGGCATTTTGAAAATTTCAAAAGAAAAATGTGAAATAGTTCCAATGCGTACTTGCTTGACTCATCCCAAGACGTTTCAACATTGATAGTATTTATCAGTGATTCAAAATCCCGCTTTGAATTCTCAAGGTATATAATTGCCTCCTAAAAAAACAACAACAGATAGCTTCATAATGACGATAATGAATGTATCAAAAAACTCCCTCCACTTCACCTTACAAGTTTATTTGCCTGTCATAAAGAAGCAATAAATAAGTAAGACAGTGCAATAGCACATAAATTCAATAATTCAGCAACGGAATTAAAAAGAACGAAGTCCTCGGCGTTGATCAATTCTTGTTGGCTGCGTCATGTATTCGACTTCATTAAGCATCATTGGAGGTGATTGAATCCATATCTGGCCTTTACAATAACTCGTGGTGACCTAACGATGTATCGAGCCAGTGCTGCTATCCTCCGAAACAAATTTGGTACCAATTTTCTGACCCCAGGGGCTGGAGAGCTTGGTAGGCCAGTGGCGCGTGGATCGATCCCATGTGAAGTGAAGGGCGCCTCCGACCACTGCGCTGCACGCTCTCCTCATGGTCCATATCGCTTTTAATGTGTTAAATCCAAAACATAAACAGAACACAAGGACTTCACAACAGAAAATAAACTCAACGAAAAACACCAACTTTACAAGCGCTTATATTGTGGTCCGAACGGCATATTTCATACAGATAATCGACTGCTTTCTTGAAGGACTCCATATAAAATACCCACTGCTGCCCTCGCTTTCGTCTAAACTGACTACTCTTCTCAAACATTACATCTGTTTATAAATCACTTACTTGGGACGCTTCTTTTTCGACAATTTTCCTGTGAATAATGTGGAATCTTCACAAGTATTTAGCATCACAGCAACAACTTCATTACTCTCTAAAAACGTATTTTAAGGCTCAGGTTAGAATCAAAAGAATGAATACGTTAGAAAGGAAATGAATACTGAAAGACAAACTTAAGAGGTAAACAAATAAAACCGAAGCAAAAAAGCTAAAACAGCTTCAAAAGTCACTACTGGCGTAGACGTGGAAAGGAGTGAAAGGAAAGGAAAGACAGAGGTGTAGAGGTGAACGATATGGATAAAGGCAATCAAAAAAAGAAAGAAAGAAGGAAAGAATGTCCAGCAGCTTCACACTTGTACATGGAAATGGCCGACGATAAAAATAGCCGTGTGACCTATTCAGCCCTACCGTAATTGCAGCGAACGCAACGTAGTAGACGCCTTTTCTGATTTGCTATATTTAAAAGTATCAATGTACCTTTTGAGAGTTACATTCAGTAGCCTTGGAGAGAACTACGAACTTATGTCCGAGTCTGCAAGGCGGTGCGAAGAAGTCACGATAGAGAACTTCAGTTACTAGATGAATATTAATGACATATTGAACGCATTTCTGAGGTGGTAATGTTTGTAGTATGGCGTAATGAGAGGATGACATCAATGACCAGACAAATTATATCCTTCGAAGAACCGAAACCTAATAGGCAATCGCTTAACACTCAACACCATGTCTCTCATTGGTGAGAGAGTAAACCAAGAAATCCAGTGTTTCTCTATAACATTCTGTACAGAACATGGATGCGTGCTTTACCAACACATCGTCGCGGTTTCCGAATTTCTCCATCGTTTTTCTTCTCTCAACAGTGATCGTGACTTTTACTAGGACTTCGTGCTGATTTCCATTCACTTGGAGAGTGAACTCGGCAAATAGCATCAACGTCTGGAGCTCGATCTTAGACGATGACAAACTGGAAGCACTCGTTAATAACACCAAGGCGAACCGCGTCAGCTTCCTGTCGCCGTTCCGGTGCGGCTGGAGAATCCCACGACAGGGTCGGCTGTTTCGAGCTGAAAAACGAGTAAACTGTTAATATGATGGCCAACTAGTGGTAAACTCGGTTGGTTAAGCTGCTCTTGAAGGTTACGAAATCACGATCAATTACATCTATCCCAACATTTAGACAAATAGACTAAGTTAATCTACTGATTGGCTCAGTGACCACTCCTCAGAATATCTGAGAGAACATACAGCCTGGGAGACCAATTTCTGAAATCCTGTTGTTTTCATCTCTATTTTATTGAGACGCTCTTCCTTACTTCTACGCCAGACCGGGCTACTGTCTCTATTCTAACAAGTCTTTTAACCACTATAAAATCAGTGCTTGTTCCTCTTTGCTTCTAGAAGACAAATACAGATTGCAACAAATTTTATTAACCAAGATCAGTATCAAACAATTAACACTCATACAAAGCTACAAACAGACCACTTAGCGATCTGCATTAGGTGGGTTCGATTCATTCACATATTCAACATAAGGAACAGGGATAAAGCGCCAGCGCACACGCCTACGGCTGGCCTCGTCACTCGCCTGGTATTGCGCAGATCGAGGTCTCATGGACGGAGGATCTTGACTATCTATGCGGCGAACATGCCCACAGAACACACACGGCCTCTCCTCTGTCGCAGTTGATCGGCCGTTGTGGTGGTGACGGCGACGGAGGGCGTCGCGGTCGGCGCTGTTCCTACGACGGCCCGATACACCGCCATTCGAGTGTGGACTGCTTCCACCGCTCCTTGCGTGAACCGTGATTCTTACAACGGCTCTTCCTTCAGTAAAGCGATCCAACGTCTCAGCATCATCGATCCTGACTTCGATTCTTTCACGGTTAGTGTAATACGCTACTGCATTCGGTCCACCTATCCTATTCACCTTTATCATGAATAGTCGATATAGCTCATCCGGAGTTTGGTGGATGAAGGTGCAACGATCCTCTCGGAAAAATTCCACACGAACACTTCCAGCTGGGTATTCAGGACCTGCCATTAACGCCGAACAGAATTGCACCAATGAAGCCCAACATCCCTTTATACACAAGGAAGAGTGGGCGTGGTCTAAATTTCATAAATCGGTGATAGGCGGAGCTTGTGGCGAAGTGGATAGGCGTCGGTGACTGTCTGAGCTCATTTCGGTATTGATTTTTTTCTTGAAGATTACTGCCGATATCTGCGTGCTGGTGACAGGTCGTTACAAGTTATAGCGATGCAGATGGTGTTACTACTTACTTGGATACTTGGATGACCAGTTGAGCGGGCCCAGCATAATCCTCATTTTTCGGGGTTTTGCTGATTTAACTATTGTGGTTCACTGTAGCCCTGGGGTCACCCCAGCCAAAGTTTGTACCAGGTCGTCACCACTACAGGCAGTCGCCTCCCTTGTGGATCAAAGGGAGAATTGCCACCATGCGACTAGTTTGATACCAGGACGATGGTTGACCCTAAGCTTCGGAGACCCTGCTGGGGGATGAATCCTCTGCTATACATCGCGGCTCGACACCCAGGAACACCTCACAGCCATGATGAGGCGGTAAACCGTTAGGAAGGAGGTGATATTATTGATGGTGATACTATAATTATAATACACTTCAATCACAGTGTTTTAGAAAAAAATAAGGATTTTGGGAATGTGTGTGACAATTTAGCTGCTGTATCCGAAGGTAAGAAAAACCTGAACTTTACCGCGCAGTTAGTGTGTTTCAGACGTCTTCCATGTCATCAACAAACTACTTTAGAAGTGGATATCTTTTTTAGACGCGGCCCGTATAGGCAGTTGCTGGCATTTCCGACTCGCGCTCGAATCATATTGTTTCTTTCCATTACTAATTCAGTTTTCATGTCCACTGTTCTGCTCCATTTTCTTCATATCCACAAAGCTCTCGGCGTTGATCATTCCCTGAAGGATGTGCCATGCGTTCGGTTTCATCAAGCAACATTAGAGGTGAATAAATGCGTATCTTGCTTTTACAGTGGACTCGCTGTGGACTACCGCTATATTAAGTCAGTGCTGCTACCTTTCCAAACGTTTCTGGTACCGACTTACCGACACAGCTTCGTGAGCTTGCAGCACGGATTCGAACCCATGTGCATTGCAGGGTACATCTATCCACTGTCTACACGCTCCATTTTCACATCTGTGGTGTAATTGTGATCGTCGACTTTTGATAACGAAAAGTACCATTCCTTCTAACGGTTTACCGCCTCATCGGAGCTATGAGGTGTTCCTCGGTGTCGGATTGCGATGTACAGTGGGGGGATTTTTCCCCCTGGCAGGGTCACCCAAGCTGAGGAGTCCGGCGTTTCCATCAGGAAGCCTAGCTAAGAGTAAACAAATACCAGTGTCCACCACTGTTCTGGTATCAAAGTCGCATGGTGGCAAATCTCCCTGTGATCCACAAGAGATGCGACTGCCTGTGGTGGTGAAGACCTGAGGCAGACTTTGGCCGGGCTGAGCTCGGGATTTCAGGGAACCACAATGGCTTAACCAGCAAATCTTCCAGAAATGGAGATTATGCTGGGGCCCGCACAACCAGTGAGGACGGGTCGTTCAAGTATCAAGTATCAAGTAAAAAGTACCATTTTCCCTGATTTTAAAAAAACCTTGTCAAAAAGCCGTCATTAAGAGCATTCATTAACTCTGTTTATAACTGAGGAAAGGGTTTAGAAAATAACTCCGATTGTTTTCAAGCAAACAACAGAAAGGACGACTGATAAAGTCAATGTATGATTATTGTTCTCGGGGTAATGATTGCCTTCTTCGTCATATCCTGTACTTATTTCTTATTCGCTTTTCCAGCCTAAAAGTGTTAATGTTGACTTTCCTTTTCGTAACATTTTCTTCTACCACTTTGATTTCCTACCTTGTCTGAGTTACTTGTATCACTCTGAATTTGTGCAACGTAAGTAGTAAACTGACCTAATCTACCAGAACTTACTATCCGTGTGGTTTCAACTCACTAAGAAACTTGCCGGATTCACCATATCACGGTCAGTCACCAAATTCCTAGTTGCCATGGGGAATCAATCATAATAAATGAAGAACCCTAATAGGATGACAGGGAAAACACTACCCTCAAAAATCGACATCATCGCACTAGAGGACTAGAGAGGCTACCCTGGTTCCTTCTCTGTTTTTGCTACTTCTGGATACCATAGTTATAGCCTGGTTGGGTTTTCTGTAGTCTATTTCTTTCATAAAAGCGTATCACGTGGCAACGAACATAGGACTGGCCCATTTTTCACACATGTACAACTCTGTGCGGCTGGTTTTACTAAATAACTAGAAAGCTTATAAAGAATAAAGCGGTAAGTGTTTAAGAGAGGCTGTTCACTATGCAAATAGGAATTTACAAATATGAAGTCTGATCTGCTGACGTTATGAAAGAGTTTGACTGAGATCTACGTGTCAATCTAACTCTTACGGACTTTAAAGAAGCCGAAACTGCCGGAATGTCGGCTGTTTTTAGTGAATAAATGCTGTGATAACAACCTCGTCTTCGCTCATCAGGAAATCTACTAGGACATGTTTTTTGGTATGGATGTTCTGGTAAATGAGAAGAATAGTGAAGATTCAAGCCCGAAAGATGTAGGAACAAAAAGACAAATGTGGCATGTTCGTTGTTCACAACTCTCTTACTTTTCTAGAGAAATCCTTCCTGCCCTCACTTGAGGATCGCGCTTTTTTGACTTCCACTTGTCCGTTTTTCTGAAAAAGTGCTGGTGTAACCGATCGGACGGTGTGTACCACTCTAAGGAAAACTCCACTTCTTCTATTGCTGTCGATTTTGTTGAGTGATTTCGTTGGTACTTCTTCGCTTCTCTCATAAGTTCCTCCTCTAGATGCCATTCAACGGTTTTGATATCTTCTAGTTTCTGAAATTTGGAACATTTCCATTTCGCAAAGAAGTTTCCTTTTTCAAAAGGCAAATTATTTGTTGAATATGAGGTGTGTGTAGTGCTACGACCGTCGGACATTAAAATCATAGACATTTCGTATGTTCTGAGTTCTTTACGACTTCGTTTTCGTCTGTTCGGTTCATTATTTCTCTGCCTATTCTTTTCTTTTAGAACAGTACTAGGCGCTTACTTGTGCCCTTAGCATTTTATGCGCTAATTTTCGCTATCACCGAATAGTTTAAGGTAACTGAAACTAAAAGTGATTCCAATAGTCTTGCAGTTTTTACTTATTATTCACCTAAAATCTTCCAACTGTTTGTCGTCTCATCGTGGCCTGGAGATGTTCCTGGGTGTCGGGTTGCGATGTACAGCGGAGGTCTGTCACCCAGAAAGCCCTCCCAAGCTGATCAGTCCGATGTTTCCATCCGGAAGTCGAGCTAAGAGTAAACTAATACTAGGATCCACCACCGTTCCGGTATCAAATTAGTGGCGTGGTGGCAAATCTCCCTCTGTTCTACAAGCGCGCTGACTGCCTGGGATGGTGACGACCTGAGGAAGGCTTGGGCTAGGCTGACGTCGGGGCTCCAGGCAACCACAATGACTAAACCAGTAAATGTAAATTATGCTCTGGCCCACATAACTAGTGGAGACGAGCTATCCACGTATTGAATTAAGTGAGTACTCACCTGAAAACTCACTACAGCGTTGGCTTTATCTCTTTTATTGGCCATAAAATATAAATGTAAGAGCAATATAACGACGACCGCCAACATATTCACTGAAGGAGCAGAACCAGGCTTTAATAAACAAAAATTGCATGAGAGCGAACTGTAAGACTAGTCAACTAATCAACGAATTTTTCTTATTAAGATAACACATACTGTGGGTTAATTGTAGTTCCAGTCTGACTTAGTCGAATATATTTTTGTTTGAAACGCTCTCGATTTCTATCTGCGAGTATTCGTTATTGCATAATATTGTTTTATTTGTCTCTGCTAATTTTGAGACTGATATGCTCCTGATTAGGCTACTGGTCTCCATTACGTGAGAGCTTCGATGCATCCTATTTTTCTTTATCGGTAGGCTTTCTCTCTGCTACGCCTCCTTAACTTAAACCTTTTGTAATAGTTCCCAGGATCGACTTTCTCTTAACCTCGGCATTGGAATATGAATGTGTCGTTTTCTTGTTCAGCAATCGCGAGGTTTTTAAACAGCATACATTTACTTCCATAAAAACACAATAGAATACAACGCTAGCTGACGTTTCGCCGGTATCGCCTTCTTCAGAGCCGCTTTTTCGTGAAACTCTCGTCAAAAGTCGTCAACCACATGCGACTATAATCAGCTGTTCTAAACCTCCTCATTGGAAGTCACGAAAAAGCGGCTCTGAAGAAGGCGATACCGGCGAAACGTCAGCTAGCGTTGTATTCTATTGTGTTTTTATGGAAGTAAATGTATGCTGTTTAAAAACCTCGCGATTGCTGAACAAGAAAACGACACATTCATANGTTTCACGAAAAAGCGGCTCTGAAGAAGGCGATACCGGCGAAACGTCAGCTAGCGTTGTATTCTATTGTGTTTTTATGGAAGTAAATGTATGCTGTTTAAAAACCTCGCGATTGCTGAACAAGAAAACGACACATTCATAAACCTTTTGTCTTCAAAGTTTACTGGAACACTTTCGGACTGTTTCTCTATAGGTTGTTTTAAATTAATGCTAAAAAGTGACCATGTGTTCTTCCTGATGGCGGCGGGTAATTTTTGGGAAACTCATGTGCTACACCAAATTCTCGCTTACTTCAGAATGCATTTAGGCTGCCTTAGAGTCAGTGTCCTATCCATTTAATTTACATATTTGCAGCTATCACATACATCTTACCGCTTTGCTTCGTCCAGTAAATACCATTTGCAACACATAACTTTCGCGTAATTACTTTTGTATCTTACGTTATCACATTCCCAATAATCACCAAAAGTTTAGGTTATTGTTACTTCATATGTGTCCTATAATATGCCAACTTCCTGTACCATTATTGTTGCATTTTATAATACATGTCGGTAGGCCACCATGAGCTAGATATGCATCAAATCACCTCCAAAAATACTTAATGAAGTCAAATGCATGGTGCATCCCTGAAGGATTGATCAACGCCGAGAGCTTTATTCTTTTTTTATGTTACACATACACACTATATTGTGCCACCACCATGTTACAAGCTATTCTTTCACTTCTAAGCGTCTTCTTACGTATCGTCTTATCCTCACTTATTGACGTTATTATCAAGTTTCAGTTTGTACTATTTTGGTGTTGGCATATCGTTATTACTGTATCGTTATCGTTATGAGCGGTTTAAGTACCCAAGTTTGAGATTAAGAGCTGCGTCGCTTAAAAGAAGTTGTGCATGGCAGGCCGAAAGAAGAGAGGTAACAACCATGCAAACTAACTAACACAGTTAGTGCGATTGTCGGTAACCAACACATTTTCATTTCCAGACAATCATATGATTAATAGATTAATGGTAACAAAAACGCCCGAGCCATCTATTAATTCTTTGTTTACTATCAAGCGGCTGACTACATGGCCAGTTTCACTTTCCAACAAAGGGCATCATATATGTCTCCAGTCGTTTTGCAGAACTAAGTGGTTTTCTAGCTTTATCCGGCCGATGTTTGAAGGTTACTGTTTCATTACAACCAGGGATAATTAGTACTGGGACTAAAATTCCTTTCTACTTGAAATTATTTTCCGCATTCACTGGCGATAAGAGTTATTATAATTTCATTTTCGTTATATTAAGGCATATCTAAGACCACTTGTAACTCGGAATTTCTCCATACGGATATCTAAAGCGAAAAACGTTCATATTTTTAGAAATGAAAAGAAATTCACATGGTAACATAACAGACCACCATGGTAAAATCGGCTCTGCAACGAATTCGAACCACACTTCGGTGCCACGATCGTTCATTTCTGGGCGGATTCTAAGTTTTTAAGAGCAAAAACAACTCTTTTGTGGAATTATAAAATGTATGTTGTCATTACAACATAAATACAGTTGTTGTGAAAAGTTCAGTCAACATTTTCACTTTAGCGTAAGTATAAAGTCTTCACACACAAAACTAAAACCTTCTCACCTCCTAGTTCAAGGACCAAATGATTCCTATACAATGAGCCTTTTTGTATATCACTTAAACACTTCTGATACGATTCATAGTGAATCATGTTGTTAATGAATATTACAATTTTAGCTTACCTTTTAATGCTTTTCAGTTTCGCCCAGCTCGACTCCTTGTGTTGTTGTCCTATCTATCGATTGTGGCTCAACTCACAAGTCGCGTCTTTTAAATAATAGGAAATTTCTTTAGTTCAGTTGTGCTTATTTTATATGCATACTGAGCACTTTTCTGTGTACTGTATTTGTGGCCACCTAGTATTTGATGCTTTAATGAGTTCACCTTCTTGAAGAATCTTACGTGCCTAGCATAACTGCCACTTTACCAATATTTTGGCATAGATTTTTCCTAGGGTCTCTTAGGAAACCGTATCCGTGGTGCCCACTGCGTGTAGTCGTCCTTTACGGATATGAGGAGATCGCTCTATTGACTAGGTCTCTTCCAGGCGCTCAACAATTCCTTGCGTGAGTCTAATCTTGGCTAGACCTTCATACAATGTGTTCTTGTGAACTGATCTTGTTGAGCTGTTGTTGCTGTTATTGTTGTTTGTTGTTCGCTTTTTGTTTGCTTGTTGTTGCTGTTGTTTGCTGCTTGTTATTTGTTTGTTTGTCGTAGTTTTTTGTTTGTTGTTCGTTGTTTGTTTGTTTGTCGTAGTTGTTTGTTGTTTGTTGTTCTCCTACGGCGCAGATGTTCACCGAAGTCACATTTCCTTCCTTTCATCCCAAAGGGTCCGTCTTCCACGAACGCACCCGTCGCCAACAAAGTGTGGGTTCTCGTCGTCCCTGGCGCACACCTTGATTCTCATGGTCGACCTTCTTTCAACAATACCAAACAACGTCTCAGCATCTTAACGCCGTTTCCATCGCGATTAGCACAACACGCTGTTGCATGAGGTCCATCCAGCTTGTTAACTCGAATAACCAATAGGATAGTCATGTTTCCAGCAAGGATATCAAGTCCTGCCGCCAATGTCGAGGAAGATTTGAGCGATGGCACCTTAAAGGCATGGTAGCACTTGCCAAATTTCATCAAATGGTAATAGGCAGATGACTTTCGTAAGAAGATTTCAAGTAATAATTTCTGCTTACCAGTAGAAAATCGTTACTTCGCTCTATGGAGTGGCGCCATTGTTCAGAAAATGCATAGACTGTGCTGTAAACACAGTTCAATACTTGTGTTGTATAATGCGGTTAATTTCAAAGTGATAATCAAGAAACCTTGACATTGAATAATTGAAATACCACCGAGTAATCTAAGACGCCAGCTAGTTCGTTACCGCCTATACCACCGTCTATGTGCAACGCAAAATTGCATAATTTGCTCTAATGGTAGAGACGGCGATTGCATTAGTTCGGGCACAGTCTATCTGATCTCCTGTAAAGCGTGCGGAGACGAATACGTTGGTTAAACGGGTAGACCACTCCGCGTTCGTACAAAAGAACGCCTAGTCGGCAAACGTAAACCAAATACTCCACAAGGCACGCATAGGACGCAGAGACATAATGGAGAAGATTTTGAAGTAAGGGTTACGATCTTCGCGCAAGAATCGAGAACACAAGCGCGCAAAGCTTACGAGGCGTTCTGGAATAATTCCAGAAATCCGAAAATGAACCGCAGAGAGGAATGCCTCACTATCATGAGTGATATTGGGCAGTATATAAACCTGTTATTCTGATGGCACACTGTGATTCCATGTGAACTCTATGCGGTTGGTCTCCACGTGACATACTCAGTGGAAGACTCGTAGAAAGCGGTGAGTGTGCAAAGAAGCTATTCTGTGTTCAATGTGATTGAAATTTTCGTTCAGCATTTTCTCTGTTTGGTTATAGAGGTGTTTGGCCATATAGATTGCAGTCAACGTGAGCTTTCCAGGCTCTGAGGAAGGCAAAATCTGCCGAAACGTCAGCTTTTACGTAAGTAAAGAAATAAAATAACACCTCGCTTTTGCTAAACATAAGTAGAAAGAATGATAATCTAGAAGCCCTTCTAGATATATAAAGCATATGACGTATTAACGGTCGGAGCTTTGCAGCAGGTTCAAAAAACTTCAAGTGATTTGCCATAAATTTACAGAAATCGGAACTGGATGACCATTCAAACTGTGGAGATTTATAGTTTGTTCTGTGAATTTCTTTACTTACTTACTTGGATTTACTTACTTTATATATTTGGACTTAAGTACTTACTTGGACACTTGGATAGCCCGTCATCACTGGTTGTGTGGATCTCAGCATGATCTCCATTTTTTCGGCGTTTTGCTGGTTAAGCCATTGTGATTACCTGGAATCCCGAGTCACAAAATTGACACGTACTCGATACGCAGTGGATACAGTTTCTTGCTGGTTCTACGTCTAGACAGCTCTTCTGACGTCTATTTTAATCACGTGTATCACATGTAGTCCCGTTGATGGTCGAGTGACTTGAGCGGGCGCCAGTAAATCTTCCGTTTTTCCCCGTCGCGTGCAAGAGTAGCCCAGTGGGTTGTTCTCACCCTAGGGACTCGTCGAGCATCATATCTTTCTTCAAGGCTCTTTGTGAAGAACTCTGACCATCGAGTCGGTGGTCTTCCTGCAGTATGTTTGACATCCCGAGGAATCCGGTCACTAACGGCTCCTGTCCATCGATTGTCATTCATACGCATTATGTATCCGGCCCACCTTATCTTCGACTGTTTGGCGTACAGAACGGCATCTTTTATTTTGATCGTTGACGCAGATCAAAGCTTTGGACCCCATCCCTTACTTGTGTGGAACGGGATACTCCTAGCAACGTCCTTGGCGTTCGATAACGCTGAGTGACCTTTCATCGTGCTTACGAAGCGACCAGGTTTCTGACGCATACGTTAGGGCAGGAAGTACCGTTGAGTCGAAAAGGTGGGCACGGAGTCGGGTGTTTTTTGTTCTCTTCACTACATTCTCAATGCTCTTGAAAGCTCCCCAAGCCGCTCGTTTTCTTCTGCTCAGCTCTGGAGCTAGGTCGTTCATCATATTGATTTTTCGACCTAGATAGACATAACTGGAGCATTCAGAGATATTTGTTCCGTTGAGCGTGAATGGGGCATGCGAAACCAATCCGTTCCTCATAAACATC
This sequence comes from Angiostrongylus costaricensis, assembly GCA_900624975.1. Lineage (NCBI taxonomy): Eukaryota > Metazoa > Nematoda > Chromadorea > Rhabditida > Metastrongylidae > Angiostrongylus > Angiostrongylus costaricensis. Next base: position 285,247 of record UYYA01003833.1, on the reverse strand, counting down.
GTTTTTGTAGGGTTTAGATGAAGACCAATCTTTCCATAGGCTCTATCAAAGTCGGCATGCATACGTTCCGCTTGGCTAATGTTTGGTGTTATACGGGCGATGTCATCAGCGAAGCGAAGATGGTGTAACTGCCGACCATCGATTTTCACTCCCATATTATCCCATTCCGATTTTCTCATGACGTTCTGAAGGATGGCGGTAAATAATTTTGGCGAGATGGTGTCGCCTTGCCTAAACCCTCTTTTGACGTCAATGTTAATATCGTCGTACAATGGTGATGTCTTCGCTGTGAAGTTTTTGTACAGCTCACGAAGTATCTTTATGTACTGAGTAGGGATTCCTTGACTATCAAAGGCTTTCCAGACTGCTTCCATCTCAACTGATTCAAAGGCCTTTTGTAAATCGATGAAAGTGAGACAGATCGGTCTTTTATACTCTCGCGATACTTCAATGAGCAGTGTTACCGTGTGTATGTGGTCCATCGTACTAAATCCTGCTTGCTGACATGGCTGTCCTTCGTCTATTGTTCTGTCAATCCTGTTTAGGATGACTCGAGTAAAAAGTTTGTAGACAACAGACAGCAAGCAGATTGGGCGATAGTTGCCGATATCGTGTAGGTCACCCTTTTTGAGCGATAACACGGTCTTGCTGGCCTTCCACTGAGTAAGGACCTTGCATTCAGACAGGTAACGTGTGAAGATCCGAGCTAGTGTGCTTACGAGGACTGGCAGAAGGTTCTTCAGATGTTCTGATCTAATCCTGTCCGAACCTGGTGGTGCTGTTCGGTTTTTCACCAACGAAATGGCATGTCGGATTTTGGAAGGGAGAACCGGTGGTACAGCATATCCATCCTTTATTTCATATGACAGAAGGTGGACGTGGCTATCGAAGAGATCCTAACAGTGTTTGTGAATGATTTTCTCCACTGGTTTTCTGGACGCTGGTACTGTTCCGTTTGGACACCGAAGAGCCATCATTTTCGTCTTGTAATTGGCGAAGCTTCGGAGGGCTTTGCGAATGCTTTTCCCAGTCTCTGTAGCTTCGGCCATTACTGCTGCTCTTCTCCAAGATCTTCTTTTATCACCTCTCTGCATTGCTTTGCAAGTTCGGACGTTGGTTCGCGGTTGCCTGCAGCTCGTGCGATTCCACGCTGGCGTATCAGCTCGAGTGTTTCTGGAGACAGACGTCTCTTGGTGACTTCCGAACTCTGAGCTTTCATAGCGCTAGCGTGAAGATGTTGAATGAGCCGATCGTATTCTTCGTCGGTGTTATCGACAACGGCATCTTCCCAACAGCCGACTAATGAATAAAATAAATCGCAGTTTACGGTGGTTCTGAGACTTCGGTTTTGGAATTTAGCGGCTTTTTCTCCTTCCCGCGAAAAATAGAATCTTGCACGAAGGAGACGATAGTCTGATCCCGTGTAGAATTTTGGGATAACAGCAACATCGTTTAGTCAAAACCTTCTATTTACTACGATGTGGTCTATTTCGTTATGGTACTCTCCATTGCGAGACGACCAACGCTGAGAGTGGCTCTTCTAGAATTGCGAGTTACTATGGATTGTCTTGGTCGCCATGCTAAACTCAGATAACCGCTCACCTTGTTCGTTCCATTCTAATCCGTGGGTCCTAATGTGACGTTCTTCAGACGTTCTTCTTGGTCAAATCTTGACCTTGAAATCTCCTATGATAACCTTGAAGAATGTGTGGTCTTCTCTGTAGAACTTCTCCAAGTTCATATAGAACGCTTCAACTTCTTCTTTGTCTTAGTTTGATGTCAACGCGTAAGCGACGAAGATTGTCAAGACGGAATTGATCCACATCTTTCTAATCGTAAACCTCCGATTCCGTTTGTAAGCTGTTGGAATAAATAGATGTACATGGACAAACTCGTGTTGACGAGAACGCCGACGCCGCCGACTCCTCTACTGTCGCATGTTCCGAGGAACAATTCATTCTCCGGTGTCATAGACAGCGTTGAAAGGCCGGCGTCTTCTCGTTTCGGCCAGCCCGATGACGTCGTACCTTACCCTTCTTACTTGCATGAGCAAGTCTTCTATCGAGGACTCGGATGCAAGTGTACGTGCATTGTAGGTACAGATCGTCACCATAGTTCTTTGAAATCCATGCAGCTTCCATTGGCCCTGAGATTTTAGCAGCCTCTCCGTTCTCGTCCTACCCAACACTGCGTAACTGGGGGCTCTTTCGGGGTCAGGGGAATGAGGCCCGTTTTTTTTAACTGTGTTTAGCATTTTTGATACTCACGTATAGCTTGCTGGGCTCTGAACGTGGGTGCTGGGTATACTCACGGGTAGCTTGCCAGGTTCTCCCAGAGTGGACATGGAGCTTATTTGTTGGAGATGACTCCTAACCGCCTCCCATATACTTCCCAGTCACTTGATTGCAGGCTTTTGGCCGAATTAACTCGTAGAATACAATCCGCATAAGCAAGGACGCACCCACACACGCATGCATGAATACGCCTAGCAAATACAGAAGGTATGTGCCAAATCGGCGCTACAGAAACAGGGAGTCCATCCCCTGGTTCCACCTGCGTCTCAGGAAAGCAAAGGTCGCTTTTGGTCCGCGATTAACCCCCTATCCTCCACCTGGCGATGCGCCACGTAGCCTCGCGACTAACCGTCTCGAGATCCCTCATATGAGGGAGATCCGTGGTCTATTTTAATACTTCCCTAAGTGACGCAGTGCAACCATCTGTCACCTTTCACGTCGATTCATACGAGATTCCATAACTTGGCTTGAGCACCCTCTACAATCAACACGAAAAAAAGTTGGTACCATTCAGTGTTACTCCACAAAATGTGCTCTTCTACGAAATGAAATGAATGAAAAAAGTAGTAAATACATCTTAGATAAGAGTGCTTACTGACCAATATGGAAATATATACCACAAAAACATAGCAGTTCAGTCGACCGTTTCCCATTATAATGGGAAGTTCTGTCCGCCGATCCAGCTAAGATTGTTCACCACCGCGTTGTGGTAGATAATGCCGTAGTTCTATTGGGATGAAAAAAAACACAAACGTACAAGAAAACATTAACAGACAAAAGTAAATGTTGAGCTAAAACCTATTTTAAAAGGTACTGAAAAATCCAAGATTGTGGGAGTACAACAGAGGGTATATGATACATCTTGCAGTAACTGCCACGACCGACTTTCTATTAACCTCGGCATTGATCAAGTGATTTCCTTCGTATTTTTGTTGAGCAAACGCGAGGTGTTACTATTCTCTGTTCACGATTAAGCTGACGTTTCGGCGGATTTCGCTTTCTTCAGAGCCTGGAAAGGTCAAGTTGATAGCAATCCACTCGGCCAGACGCCTCCATAACCAAAGAAAGAAACTCCAAACCAAGATTTCAATCACTTTGAACACAGCTTTGCACACTCACCGCTTTCTATGAGGTTTCCACTAAGTATGTCACGTAGAGACCAACCGCACAGAAATAATTTCTTTGGTTATGGAGGCGTCTGGCCGAGTGGATTGCTATCAACTTGACCTTTCCAGGCTCTGANTCAGAGCCTGGAAAGGTCAAGTTGATAGCAATCCACTCGGCCAGACGCCTCCATAACCAAAGAAATTATTTCTGTGCGGTTGGTCTCTACGTGACATACTTAGTGGAAACCTCATAGAAAGCGGTGAGTGTGCAAAGCTGTGTTCAAAGTGATTGAAATCTTGGTTTGGAGTTTCTTTGTTTGGTTATGGAGGCGTCTGGCCGAGTGGATTGCTATCAACTTGACCTTTCCAGGCTCTGACGAAGGCGAAATCCGCCGAAACGTCAGCTTAATCGTGAACAAAGAATAGTAACACCTCGCGTTTGCTCAACAAAAATACGAAGAGGGTATATGAATGAAAACAAATCGGAAGAGAAGAAAGTATGTGGTGTTATAGCAAGCAAGTGGAGATGGACAATTCTTTAATTATAGAAATAACATTATACCTATACCAACAGCTACGTTTTGAACCGTACAGCATCTAATAAGCATCGGAAAACGATATAGAGGAGAGGTTCTGCAGCCAGCAGAACAAGAGCAGCACGGGTTCCGCCTAGGTGCTTTGAAGAAAACCTGTTAAATTACGAATTTAAAACAATTAATATAACGTGTTGTGAGTTATAATGAAATTACTATTCTTCAGTTTCATAGGTCTACATGTTCGGAAACAGAAAATGGAAGTCTAACTTGACGCTTCTTCGACATTCCTCTGTTTAAATATTGGTATGGCTCGTTTCTTCAAGTAATCGCGCTGACTTCAAGAAAACTCTCATTTCGCAGGGATTTTACTGGTTGGGCAAGGTTTCCACTACACTCTCGAGGTAGTCGTGGTAGGAATTTCCCAGATTACAACCATAAAATTGGTAGGAAGTTTGCTAACTTGCGTCTAGTCTTCTTTTAAAACGGCCATGATCTCTGTTACTCTTTCAGTCTTAGTTAACATGCTCATTCACTTCGACATGTACGCTATCGTATGTTTTTGATCGTACATCTTGATATCAACGCGCATGCCCTTTTATTTCGCCGCACACAGTTTTGCCAAACCTTCTGTAGTCAAGAGACAGCATGTTGATCACGCATTTTATACCGGGGCTAGTGCATGGATAGCCGTTATCAATGGGCGTATCGCTATCAACTATCGAAAAGTATACTACGCAATCCTTTCGCATGAGTTGGTACGTCTGCTTGAATTCCATAGAAGACCTATTGGCACTTACAGAGTAAAGTCTAGAGCAATTTACCGAGGAGACATCGATATAACTACTTCTTGCATACGGAAGACCTACGCATCCTCAAAGTGCGCATTTATAAATGGGCAATTGGGAAAGGAACACATCCTCAACTCTTACTAGAAATTTTTAACGCCAACATTATCGATGTTTAACTCAAACACATTTACTTTACAAGGTATGATTTCTAGAGGGAAATGATACGGAAGTATTTGTAGTATGTAGCAATAGTAGACGTAGATAGAGTGCGCTTACAACATTGTGCAGAGTACTTCTTTGCAAATAAATGCTTATTCCTAATCCATAAAAAAGCTCTCGGCGTTGATCAATCCTTGAGGGATGCGCCATGCATTCGACATCATTAAGCATCATTAGAGGTACTTGAATGCATATCTGGATTTACAATAACTCGCAGCAGTCTATCGACGTGTCAAGCCAGTGCTGCTATCCTCCCGGACAGGTCTAGTACCAATCTGCCGACCCCGAACAGATGGATGGTGAGCCTTGAGCGCGGAATCGAATCCATGTGCCTCCGACCACTGCGCCACACGCGTCATCCCTAATCCATAATTTCATAAAGCCTTACTGATGTTGTAACCTTTCACACAAAATATTTATTTAGTCACACTTCTTACAAATTTTTCAAATAGCAGCTTTGCAATAGTTTGCAAAGAACTGACCCTTCTTGCATAAAACTTCTGATGTTTACGTATAATGGACCACTCTTGGATAGAATTTAAAACAGTTGCTCACGAAAGTATGCAAAATATACTTAGGTAATAGAAGTCACAGTGATTACCAACAATCCCCTCTTACCTACAATCATGCACGACATACAATACCAACGCACAGTTCAGATTTCTTCCATAAGAACTCTATTTTTTGCATATAGACGACTTTTCACATAACTACATTGACAACTTCAAAGCTATCTAAAAAATGTTTCTTACATAACTATGCTTAGGAACAACTTGCCTAGCAAATCTGCAGGCGCCATATGCCGTCAGCTTCATTTAACAACCAACCTGACACACTCTTCTAGTGATAACCTCTGGTTGTCGTACAAGAACAAGGTGTGTACACCTGAACTAGAGGTAAAACTAGATATGTCGAAACGATGAGGAAGCGAGACATCCGCACCGCTCACTAGTTTTCCCGAGATAGGATGGTGGCTTCTCACTTCTCACACAAAATTCTTCTTTTGAGCATAGGTATTTGTACCTTTCTTTGCATATGTCAACTACAAGTAATTCAAAGAGATTGACAGGGTCTATCTTTGCAAACTAAACACTCCATCAATACCCGGTTGCTCGACACGAAACACTCAGTTTTAGAGTCATAAATTCTTGCTAGGAAGGGGTTGTAAAGAAGAAGCAAAACAAACTATGTCGAGAAGAAAATGCCCACATTGGCATAAATGAATATTCACCGAAAACATGTGATAGACCAGGACATCTCTGACGTGCTGGTATACTCCGTGACCATTTGAATGTGTTCAAGCCTAAATTACTGTTTATTTGACATTCAAGTTGTGGATCCACTGAAGTTCCTACAACTTCTAAGGTTCTAAAACGGTGCATAAACCATAAAAAGATAAATATGAATGCTGTTACAATATAGACGACATAATGGAAATATAATGCATAGTACCACATATACGATGTTGGTACCAACCTCGTGTCAGCTCGTTTATAGAAGTATGTACCGATCCTTCACGCCAACGTCAGCTGACATGGGGCTTCCTGAAACAAATATATGCATATAAAAGTATATATATGTTTCCAAATAGTACAAACACGTAACGATGAGCAGTATTAAACCAGTTTAAAAAAAGGATGTTTTATACATTACCCGGACCTAGCACCTAATTGGCTAGCATTCTATATAGCATTTCTAGAATCTTCAAAACGTAAGGAGCAGAGCCATCATTTGCGACGAGTGAATAGGTTTCAATGTCGCCGACACTATTGATATGGAAGCGATCGAACAGGATTTCATAGCCTTCATCCGCAGAGATGACGCCACTAGAATTTAAACTCTTGAACAACTGCGGGCAACGTACGAAGTTGTAGTAAATAGAATGGTGCGATGAAACACGAGAAAAGTGCACAAACTACTAACGCACCATAGGAAAATTAGTGGAGGAAGAGATGTTGTTGGGAGGAAGAAAGATACATGCTATTAGCCTCCAAATGGAGCAAACCCACCGTTTATTTTTGAAAAAAAAGAACAGCTCCCCAGCAATTCATGTCATGTCTATGTGAGAAGCAAATTCAACGTATTCTACGTGTTCATTACGTAACAACACCAGAAAGAAAGAGAGATGAATACAGCTCAAAGGGAGAACGGAAGATCACAACGGTAGGAAAAGACGAATTAGAGAAGGAATGGAAAGGGTAGAGGAACGGACTGTGCTCCGACGAGCTCCGTGGTGTTCAGCGCCAACACAGACCGCTACCGTTTGTGACAGCTAAATTTTGTGAAGTTATTAGGGTTAAAAAATTCTAAAGTACTAATAAAAGCGGGGCAACATCAGGAATACGTGAAAAGCGTCAACAAACAGTTATCTAGAACTAAGGCAACTGTTTTGGTGCTTTTTCACTGGTTGTTATTTTTTCATGGGATAAACATAATGCATACCACACATACGATATTGGTACCAACCTCGCGTAGAGTTATGTATAGCTGAGCAAAAGGAAACGAGCGATTTGGGAAGCTTTCAAGAGAATAAAGGATGTTGTGTAAAGAAAAAAGGACATCCGACTCCGCGCTATCCCTTCCGATTCCACACTCTTCCTGTCACAACGAATTCCTCAGGAACCTGATCGTTGCGTAAGCAGGAAGAGTGGTCGCTCAGCGTTATTCAACGCGCAGTCGAACGGACGATGCTAGGCGTATCCCGGTATCATACAAGTAAGGGAAGGGACCCGAAACTCTGATCTGTTTCATCAAAAGTCCAATAATAAGAAATCAAAGACGCCGTTTTAAACGCTAAATTGTCGAAGATAAGGTAGGCTGGGACATGCAATGCGTATGAACGACAGCCGATGGACACAAGCCATTAGTGACCACAATCCTCGAGACGTCGAAAGTTTTGTACGGACCCCCAGCCCAGAGATCTGAGTCCCTCATGAGAACGCTGAAAAAAGATATGAGGCTCAACGAGTCTCTAGAGCGAGTAGAACCCACTGGGCTACTCTTGCAGGCGATAGGGTAAAATAGGTTTATTAGTGCCTGCTCGAGTCACTCAGTGATCCATGGGGCGACAGGTAATACACATGAATATAAGAACAAACAGTAGGGAGAACGAAATCTGAGAAAATGGGCCACTATTAGCATGAACCTTTAGATCTACACTATTGTTGATCTACAATCAATCACCTATTGCTTAGATTTGTGTTCAATCCATTTTAGAAATGGTGTCAAGTATTAATGGTGATAGAGGTTATGCAAAGAATGTTATCGGCTAGTTATCTGCAACCCCATACATTCGGTAAAAGGACGAAAGATAAAGGATGAAGCTCTCGGCGCTGATCTTTCCCTGAGGGATGCGCAACGTATTCGACTTCATCGAGGACCGTTAGAGGTGAATGAGTGCATATCTGGCCTATACGGTGGCTCGCGGTAGTCTACAGGTGTGTTGAGTCATTGCTGATATCCTCCCAGACAAGTCTGATACCATTTTGCCAACCTCGGATGGATGGAAAGCTTCGTGGGCCTGGGGCGCGGGAATCGATCCCATGTGTATTGCAATGTAGATCCAACGACGAGGGCGAAGGCAAATTGGTTCGAAAATAATTTGTTATTGACGGAGAGCACTTTCGAAAACAGACTTTTCTTGCCGGAGAACAGTTTCGAAAGCAGTTTTTCTCGCCCGCGATAATGAAAATCAATCCGAAATGTCAACAAAGCGACATATTATCAGCATTGACCTCGCTAAGTTTCTCTCTTACCGATTTTCGAAAATGATATTGACACCGCTTGAACACGTATATAAAGAGCTCACAGGTCACTAACATATCGTTCCTACCATTCTCTACATCAACTATGACCGAACTCAATTCTGAACCGAAAGCCGCCCATTTCAAGGTGTACCGTGAGAGTACGCAGCGGTTCGCCATCGAATACAAAGAGAAGGACGACCTCTATCAGTCCTTCCAGAAGAAGATCGACGAACTTAGCATTCCGCCTCTAGCTGTGTACTCTATCGACAACAATGGCGAGAGCATACAGATCAGCGATGCGGACACTCTCTTCGGAATAGTGAAAGACTCCCCGAAGGCTAGAGTTACCGTCTGTGCAGAAGATGATCACTCATATTCGTCTTCGGATACCAGTGAACACAAACATGGACCATCAAATCTAAAACGACGAATGAAGATTCACCACCGTAGCCGTTCCAAAAGCCGTGATCGTTCCTGTCCAAGAGACAATATGTGGAGTAGATACGGTCCCTGGGCACGTTTTTGGCGCTTTCCGGGATTTTGCCCAGAATTCTTACACGATTTCTGCCCCTATTATGATCAGCCACTACCCTTCCGTTCCTTTGGATCGTGGAATTTCCCTATGGATTCGCGAAACGGTGGACATCACGACCGCATGCGTGACTTCGAGCACTGCTTCGACCAATTGTCACTTTTCGGACCATTCAAAGAAACCAGTTGTCCTACGGATCCACGATTCGGATATCACGAACAAATGCGCGATTTCGACTTCAGCTATGACCAGTTGCCACCGTTCAGCTTCTCCAAATCGTCTTGTTTCCCAATGGACCAGCGTATGGGACATGGCCCATTTTATGGAATGGGACGTGGTCGTGGTGGACACCATCGTGGTGGTATGCGAGGCGGATTCCATGGTTAGTCTCATCTCGATTGTTATTATGTTTAGTAGTAGCCTATATCTTAAATAATGCTTCTGTTTTATACTTGATCATGTGTCGTTTCGGCACTTCATTAAAATAACCAGATCATTGTAGAAATCTCTGCATTGTAGATTTTGTTGTGAACCATCCAATAAAATGTTAGTGAATTTGATAGTGAAGAACTCGAAATATTTGTGCAAACAACCGGCAATGTGGTCTTCTAAGTACGAAAAAAACAGAAACATGTGCAAAACTCGAAGACATTTTAATAAACGCCTTCTATTAATCTCATCTACAGATCTATTTCTATCCATGGTGTTCAAACCACAGATGCTGTATAAATATAAAGATCTCCCTTATCTGTTTCATCTGTACGAGCCCAGGCAGCTCAGTTGAGGTGTCCCCAAATAGCCGATGTGGGCCGAAACAGTGACCAACGTTTTAGTAGTGCTGAAGTGCATATAAATGCAGAGAGGAGCTGCCTTCGATGCGTCGGAGATGATTTACATGTTCCGAATACAGATAATCATATTCCTGCATACCGGCATGAGTGTATTTTGATTTGAGCAGGTTGTATCCTGTACGTTCACCAAACTAAAGACGCTTTACGCTCCTTGGGAAAATTAATGAGAAGTACATAGGGGTTTGGTTTGACGTTTGCGCCAATACAAAAGCCTTACTTCTAGTTCGAAAAAATCCGACAAGCTAATCGTGAGTGCACCCAGATGGCACGGACAGTTGCATTTGAGACTATACGTCCTTATTCTTAGCACTGAATCAAGTACCACAGAACACTCTAAGACGCCAGTTAATTCCTAACGGTTTCTATGACAATCTATGCCAAATGCATAATTGCACAACTTACCCTAATGATAAAGACTGTGACTGCATGAGTTTGGGTGAGGTGTGCATAACCCGTGGGTAGACTACTTCGCATCCATGTAAAATGGCAGCTACTTGGGAAACGTAACGTCAAACAGAACACTCCAGTAAGCTCACATAGAGCACAAAGACAAAACGGAGGATACTTTGAAACAAAAGTCGATATTATAGCACGAGAATTTAAAAAATCGGCGCGTAAAACTCTGGAAGCATTCTGGATAAATTCAAAAAATCCAATGATGAACCGCAACGAGGACTGTCTTGCGAGGACGCGTGACTCGCACCATACGTCAGCCTGATTTCTTAACTTGACCCAGGCACGCTGTGTAAGACTTGTAAAACTGAGGGCCCCAGTAAATTCTCCATTTTTCGAAGTTTTGCTGGTGCCACTGTGTTTTAGGGGACCCAAGGTGGTCAGCCTGGCCAAAGTCTGCCCCAGGTCATCACCACCACAGGCAGTCGCCGCCCATATGGATCAAAGGGAGATTTGCCAGCAAGCGACTAGTTTAATACTAGGACGGTGGTGGATCCCTGGTATTGGTTTACTCTTTGCTAGGCTTCCTGGTGGAAACGCTGGACTCCTTCTCAGCTTGGAAGACCCTGCCAGGGGGATGAATCCTCCCGCTGTGCATTGCAGCCCGACACCCAGGAACACCTCCCAGCCATGATGAGGCAGTACACATTATGGTTGCAGTACGGAATCAACGTAATATTGATGATAATAGAACGATAGCTCATAGTTTCTTCTATAAATCTGTTAAGGTCCTAACACTTGAAATGCAATAGTAATTGAATTGTCGAGATTGCATAATTTGCCCCAGTGGTAGAGACGGTGACTGCATGAGCTCGGGTATAGTTTATCTGATCTCCTGTAAGACGTGTGGTGACGAATACATTGGCGAAACGGGTAGAGGGTAGACCCCTCTGTGTCCGCATGAAAGAACACCTAGCCGGCAAAAATAGACCAAATACCCCGCTAGGCACGCATAGGACCCAGAGACATAACGGGGACGACTTCGAAGTATGTGTCACGAACCTCGCACGCGAATCAAGAACACAGGCGCGAAAAACTCTAGAGGCACTCTGGATTAATTCCAGAAATCCGAAAATGAAGCGCAGGGAAGAATGCCTCATTATCACGCGTGATATAGGGCAGTATATAAAACTGCTTTTCTGACGTGAGGGGCACATTATACTTCCACGTGATTTTTGTGCGGTTGGTCTCTACGTGACATACTTAGTGGAAACCTCATAGAAAGCGGTGAGTGTGCAAAGCTGTGTTCAAAGTGATTGAAATCTTGGTTTGGAGTTTCTTTGTTTGGTTATGGAGGCGTCTGGCCGAGTGAGTTGCTATCAACTTGACCTTTCCAGGCTCTGAGGAAGGCGAAATCCGCCGAAACGTCAGCTTAATCGTGAACAAAGAATAGTAACACCTCGCGTTTGCTCAACAAAAATAGGAAGGGAATTGTCGAGAGTTATCAAAGAACTGGCACCACACATTGCCTGAAGTTTTTCCTCCGACAACTCGTTGTTATATGATTTTAAATAGCTGTAATGAACTATAGGCACTGTATGGAATGGAAGGACATCAAAACTATAAAGTAAACATCGTCATATTCTTTCGCTTCATTAAACACCGTGAGTACCATAACTGGATGATGGGCGAGTTTTCTTTCACCACACGCAACAGTTAAAGATGGTCCAAGAGCATGGGGGACATAAGAAGAAGATCATATCGGATATAGCGGGATTACAGAGACACGAGAAATATACGGAGGACCAAGCAAAAGAACGATGACGTCAAGAGACCGATGGATGCACCGTGTCTCTTGCAAAGTGTCAATAACATATGCCTTGACTTCAATGCGAACTTCGATTGCTCGCCGATAACGATAGAGATGACACTCAAAGATGTCCGCGATCGTGAAAGGGTTAGCTTTACTGAATGCAAATATGGAAATGAGATAGCCCTGACGACAATTAACCCACTTCTGCACATTGATATTCATAAATTAAGAGAATTCTCCTGAAGCGAAAGGATCTGCGTTCCTACCCCTCTAAATCGCTTAAGTAGACTTGTTAATGAACTTCACAAATAAAAGAATCAGATCCTAATAAATGTTCTCTTCCAAAATAGATGATGAAATCGGCCCCCTATAGTGGGCGCCTCTTACCCTCAGCTGTTGCCGCTCGTCCAACCGAGTATTGATCGCACTGGAAGGATGAACACTTCTCACATGATCGCCACTATTCCCAAGCATCCATGCATTCGACCTCATTAAGCATCCTCTGGAGGTGATTGAATGCTTGCTTATCTAACCTTTACAATGGCTCGCGGTAGCCTACCGATGTATCGAGCCAGTGCTGCTATCCTCCCAGACAAGTTCGGTACCGATTTGCCAACCCCGGATTAATGGAAGGCTTGCTGGGCCTTGGGCTCCGGGACCGATTCCACGTGTGTGTTGCAGGCCCCTTTCGACCACTGTGCCACACGCGCCCTGTAGGTGTTTACTTCCTTATAACCTCTTAGTGACTAAAAGCATGGCTAAATCTTGAATACATGTTGAATTACGCCTTCCTGCTCTTGAATGCTTCAGAACCCGCTCTATTCATCCGGATCTCCAATGAATGCGATCTCCACTGTGAACGAAAAAGGAGTAATAGTGAGTTTCTTGTGAGGGCTTTTTAACTTCTAGATGGTTTTAGTATCCCCGCCCACAACTGCCGTTTCCCAATCGTTCTTCTTCACGTTGACAAAATACCAGTACGTAACAATTACTACCGAGCAAACACTCATCTTGGAATAAAAAGCTTTATTAAAAACAACATTATCGATTTTTGTGGTAAAAGATCCGCATTTCCTGACACTGAAGACAATACCATTCCTCAGCAGCTGTAGCAAGTTTCTGGAATAAACATACTTGTTTGTTCTTTATTACTACACAGTACAGAATACACAGTAAAACATCTACTTAACATTTTTCTGCACATTTACAAGAGCACAATAATCAACAACTAGCATACAAAAAGATAACCATGATGCCAAGCTACGTACCTAGTATCCATGGAAATTTCCTTGCCAGCCATCGACCGGATGCCCACAACGACCACGTTCCATTCCAAAAAACGGATAGCCTCCGAATCGAGCATTCATGGGAAAATGAAATGGATTACACGGACAAAACATCGGTGGTCGCCCATGAGGTGGACCGAAGAAAGGTGGAGGTCCATAGTACGGAGCATAGTGCTCACAAAATTCCTGGAAACCCTCATGGTCCGACGAATCTCTTGAATGGGACCTGCCATGACCTCGTCGACAACGACGATGATCTCGTCCACGAGAACCCTCTTGATTCCGGCCGCGATCGATTTTGTGACCTTTCCTTCTCCTTCGTTTCTCGATTTCCTCACCGTATTCGGGACACGATTCTTCTTCAACACCTTCGTCACGAACTGTAACATTCACTGTTCCATTTCCCTTCGTAGCTATGCTAAGTAGTGCATCAGCGTCATCGATCGTGACCTTAGCACCATGGTCGTCAACCCAGTATGTGGTTGCTTGTTTGGTGGTCCATTTATCAACGTGATCCTTGAAGGATTGATACAAATCCTCCTTGTTCGTGAAGGTAACAGTGAATTCCGGCGGTTTTTCGAAATACAGCTTCATCCTAATGGATTCAGCAGGCTCCATGGCTAGCGTACGGTACGGAATGCCTGGGAGACGCAAGTTAACGCCTAGTTTTCGAAAACAGAGATGGGCGGGGTATCGCGCAAATCTGACGGTGCCGTGACTCACCACCGTTCGCACTTCACATTGATTTCAAGTCTCGACCGTGTCAGGAACGCAAACACTGCTATTTATGCAGTTTGGTAAGAACAGATGACAAAGTTATTTGGGACCATTGAGCAGTCGGAAACGAAATGACGGAAACGTTTGCCTATGCGATGGTTGTAAGATAAGGACAAGCGCAATAGAAATTGGCAATTCCGTTCCTTTACCAGACTTCCTGGAGGTATTATGAACTTGTTGTGACGACGAGATGGTGGAAAAGGTAATACACTTAAGGTGATACACCACGATAGCTTTGATTTACCACCATGTCATTGTATAGAGCAGGATATACACTCATTCCACCTATGCTAGCTCCAAGCTGCTTCATGAAATAGAATACATAGCGAATCTCTAAAGGAAGGATCAACCCCAAATGCGTTAGTCCTTATTGCAACGAAGAGATTTCACAAAGGAAAAACATAGCAATACACATTTTATTTTCAAGATGGAGTTTGAGAAATGCTGTAGTTGGAGATATCATTCAATGTATCCATGCTCCCTCGCTGGATACCCTCCAAGTCAATCAAACATTTCACTGCTCTTGAAAACAACCTTGACACTTCAGTTACATAACGATTTACTATGGACTATAAGAAAAAGAAAGGCGTGTGTGGTGCAGTGGTTGGAGGCGCCACTGCGACACACACGGGAAATCGATTCCCATGGCTCACCAGGGCTTCCATCACTCCGTCGGCAAATTGGTACCAGAGTTGTCTAGGAGGATAGTAGCACTGGCTCGGTAGGCCACCGGCCAACGCCGGCAGCTATCCCTTTATTTTATTTTTAAAAGGAAAACAGCTATCTCTATTGGTCATTACAAAGTAGTGAAATTTCAGTGGAACTGTAGGAATAGGGGTAAAAATCTTGTGACTTCTGAATACAACTGATGTGAGGGCTCTTGAGTTCAGCCTTTACATACTATTCCTGAGTAAAGTCAGTTAAATTGATGTCACCTATGTTTCTGTAACATTTAGTTGAATCATATACACCTGTAACTTCCTTCGTGTACGTGGCTGCTTCCACTTGTATACAGATTGCACCCACTACTCAATTTGACCAAAAGTCTATAATCAAATGAGTAGGAACTACATAAGAGATAATTAGAGATCTCCTTTAATATTTAATCACCACATCTACTAGAAAAATGTTGCCTCATATGGGCCGTTGGATAGTTTAGTGACTAACAGGGACGAGTTGAATCATAAGCGATATGCAGTCGAGTCATTCAGTGATAAAAGTGATAACAATATTATGACAATCTTAACCATTTTATTTACTGCCTATTCTTTTTAATGGCAGGGTGTATTGCGAAATATAACTTCAATGATGCTGAGATATTTGCAGAAGATACTTGCTAATGGCAGAGATCGATAGAACTAGCTGAGAGACAGGCGAAACGAAGGACCCGCATGGTGTGGTGGTGAACGCGTTACTCCCCGGAAAGGTCAATAGCGCGTTCGTTCCCCACCGCACACGCCAACGGTCCGGAGTTTTGGAAATATCTCAGCATCATTGAAAATATTATGACAATTTGTGAGGAAGAAAAAGTGAGAATTTCGTTTTCAAGGCAGAGGTTAGTGAGCATATGTAGGGTCAAAGTTTTCAAGGTTGGGGTTAGTGAGTAAGAGTCATCACTGAAAACATTCTGAAGTGTGGTTGAAACAGACGGATACACTTCAAAAATGTATGACCTTGAATATTGGACAATTTCACACAGAATTACGAAGAGTAATCGACAAAACAAAGCAGATGCACCGAAGCCATTACTGTAAGAACAACGTGACGATCATTTCCTTCAAATGAAGAGTTCGAATAAAGTGCACCACAACAGCTAGAGTTCCTAACAAAACTAACCGACATCCCCACATAACCAGACGTTTGGGACCTCCCAAAGTCTCAACTATCCCCATAGGATTACTAGATCGCATAACACTATTCCACCCACACCATATTTGGCTCTCCTACATGTCAGAATGATCCCCATGTCACTATGAAGGGTATGCAACTATTGATCGATGTCGGTTGGTGTGTAAGTGCACTCGAGAAAAATCGAAACTCTCCGTGTCGATGGGATGAGTCATCGTCGACCTTCCCTTCCACAAAATGTCCCGCCCACAGTCATTTTCGATAGCGGCGCCCCGAACGGATTTCACCAGCAGAATGGCGTCACCGACGCCTCCTCCAGCAGATGACGTGCCCGCTCCAGGAAACGTTCTAGAATATACCGCTGAACCTCCAGGAGACGTTCCAGAATATACCGCTGAACCTCCAGACGTTCCAGAATATACCGCTGAACCAAGGACGGTCTGTTTTAGGCTATTTCGGGAAGGTGTGTCACTGTTCGCCATCGAGTACAAAGATAAAGACGACCTGTATCGTTCATTCATGAAGAAGCTTGATGAACTGAATATTCCACGCCGAAAAATGTATTTTGTTGGCGACTACGAAAATCACTTCGAGATTGACAACCCGGATACACTCCTCGGATTAACACTAGATAACTTTGGTGTGAAAATTAACGTCTGTCCTGAAGATTACAACACGGATTCGTGCTCCGATGATTCAGAATTGGATTACGAAACTGAAAGGAGGCGAGAAGCGAAGAGTCAGAAATGTAGCCGCCACAAGAACTTTGGCCGATTCCATTCAAGAGACCATTCCTCCTACCCACACTGTTCCTGCGGATGCCACTGGTATTCCCCAGGATTGTACCACGAATTCTCTCCCTACTCTCAATCTTACTATGGACAGATTCCGAACGCCTACTACCATCATCCACCACCATTCAGCCCCTTCATGCCGTTCCATCACAGAACAGATCCCCGACTACGACATTGTCCGTTCTTCGGGATGAGGTTTGCTCGACGTGGCAACCATCCGTTCAACGGTTGGCAAGACGGTTACTATGACTACTAGATGTTTTATTTGGTATGTGAATGGCTATAACGCAAGTTTGTAATAAAATTTCCATTGTACTACAATTGTTCTATTTTAGTTAGTTAACGAATAAACGATTTGACTCGTCAACTGTTTGTCCATGATGAGCTGAGATAACAATGTAGTGGCATACCTATATCATCGCAACCTCTTTGTACAGCCAGAATGGAAGTATTACTTCATACTTAACTGCAGCGATACCCAAGTTGTTTCTCTTCTTACGGGGCTCTAGGACACTAACACCGAGGTAAAAATGGGTAGTCCACTTTATAGATGAGGCCATAAGTGGAGTACGATATGCGCTCGCGATTCTGATCTGTACTGTAATCTCTTACAAATGGCTACAGTATGATTAACTGTTAAATTGTTAAAGATCGTACCACTTAGCTGCAACCGTTCTTGTTTGTCAGTAGCTACTCGAACTACAAACCTCGCCACCGCATTTTCTGCTAGGTGGAGTTGTTCAAGTGGGTTTCGTATAACACGTTCATCTTCACTACTCTACGCTTACGATCAAGGATTCTAACTTCAACAGATATCAAAAACTTCCATTCAATCATCAAAGTGCTACACAGGCGTTACACTTTATCTTACAAAAGATAAGAAAGATTACATTTGGGCTGTTCTATCTGTTTTCTATTGATACACAACGAGAACCATAACATTTACAGCATTCTCTACACATAATAAAATACGTAGGTACAAGTACACAAGGGCCAATTCACAACCGATTTCTAACAGAAAAATAAGACCAAGCATACTAAAGGAATAAATATGGAACAAAATACCAAGAAAAATAGAAAATGAGTTGTCTAACATTCAATCAATTCCTCTAACATCGACCCTTCCAGTAACCAAATATCAGAAATGTGGTCCCATGTGGAAATGAAACGGATTGAAAGGAAGACCGTAATAGGAACAGTGGTAGAACATTGGCCCATTGTGGTATCCTGGAGGTCGCTGATGGCATAAGCAAAAACAGTCCACGTTACTGGTACCGCAGTTGGAATGTGAACAAGGAATATGTCCAGTCGTCGAGCAGTGTCTCCTTCTGCAACGATCCGATTTATCGAATCGATCGCGGCAGTGACTCGGCTCATTCGTTCGTCCCTTATGCCAGGAATGTCTGGGAGAATCATCTGCAGAACCTGCGAATGAATTCACATATTCATTAAGGTCTCGGACATAGAGTGGCATTTCGTCATTGGTCAAAGCATTAGAAAGTTTTTCTGCGCTGTTGATCTCCTCATGAGTGCCGTCATAGTCGAGATGATAGACAGTTTCAGGTGGAATGCCAAGCTCCTTCAAATTTTCTTTGAACGAGCGATACAAATCGTCCTGATCCTTGTAGGTGATGAAAAATCTCGACTTACTTGCGGGTGTAAACTGGAAGGATACCAAATTTTTCCCAATACTGTTGATGATCATAGCCGATGTGGTGACCGAATCGTTTATCGCCAATAGAACTTATGTGGAATAGAGTGGAGTAGGAGTGGAATGGAAGAGGCCGGAAGCGAACAGTGCGAACAGGCCTACGCTGGAAAATCGATTATGGGCGGGCACTTTTCTCCGTAGGCCACGAAACAGCGCAAGATAATTCACCGAGTTGACATTTGGCCTGCATACTGGTTTTTGAGTAGTGGAACTGGTAGATTGTATTCGTTGTCGTAGATCAGTCGGACTTGTTTAGAAGCCTCTACGTCCTACGCAACCATAAGATTGTGTAATCTTCAAAATGCTCATTACGTCAGAATCTGCCTATATCTGACAGGTACATTAAAGGGGCTGTAAGGCGCCCTCCTTATGGCTTGTTAGGATCTACTGAGTTAGGTTTGCTTGCTGTTACATGCGAACTGAATATTAAGTGGTGAACAGGAGCCCATCATAACAATGAATGATCTTAGTCAGCTTTAGAAAAAAACCGTGAAATAGATAGAGGCGTAGCAGAAATTTATGTAGTGATTAATGTTGTTAACGGAATCTCTACTTGACAACACTTGCCATAGTGATTTTCGGAATGCATGCCAAAGCCAATTCCTTTCTCTCGTATCCCTTTCAAACTAAATTTCTCAAATATTGCTTATTTTTCCTACTTTACATAACTCGACACCATATTCACTGTTCGGACTCCAGCACTTCTTGCACTCTATTCTTTTCCCCCGGGATAAGGCGTTGCCACGCCGATTGGAGGAGAGCGTTAGGACGGCGATCGAACTGGCTTCTTCTGCTTTCTGATCGACAGCACTACTAGCCACTGCGTCATCCTCCGACCATTTCTCAATACATTAAGTTCGACAGGCACTTGCCATTAACGACAAGGTTCTTTAAGTCCATTGTAACATTAAAAAAACCTCAAACGTTTAAAAGAGGAGAGTGGGTGAGTCATCCGCCGCACCCACGATCGATTCCTACATGGGGGGATTGCAGTCGCAATTGTGCAGTCATCATGTCGTCACCGTCAGAGACTGCACCGTCTGTGCCCACTGCGCCCTATTCACCTTCCGAGCTGAAAACCATTTGTTTCAAGTTATCAAAGGAAGGTAGGGTAGGGTTCTACCTCCCCACCGAGGACAAGGACGAACTGTTTAGATTATTCAAGAAGAGGACGAGCAAACTGAATATTACGCCCAACGCGAGATACTTAGCCTGGCATGAAGGCACACAAGTCTACGTCACTGATGCCGACCTGTTGGCCAAAATAGCACGAGGAGACGTGAGAGTGTTTGTAGATGTTTGTGATGTGGATAATTCTGAAGCTTTGCCTCACAGTTTCTCAGAGCGGTTCTATGGCCGAGCGAAAGGAAATATCCACGCAAGGAATCATAGAAACTGTTGCAAGACATCTCAAAGCTGGGACCGTTACAACTGTACGGTCGATTCTTGCCCATGTCACCTATACTATACGGACTACTACCGCAGATCGACGAGATGTTGCGATCCCTATTATGGACATCCATCATCATTCTACTGTCACATGCCTTTGCATTTGATATACCCACATCACTCGGTTTTCGGAAGTGGTTGTTGTTACGAACAAAATCTAAATAAGGTTAAGCAACGTCCGTTCTATTGTTACTAGATGCTTAATCGAATATGTCACTGGTTTTGATCAATCTTCTAGCGTTTCATTTAGCGGCTATCGCTACTATGCGCTGAAGCTCGTAATTTTTTAATAGAATTTTTATACCGTCTGTGAAAACACTGTGATGCAGTCTAAGGATTCTTGGATTTTTCATACACCAGTAGGTCTTTCCGATTATTAATGGCTTATTATGTAATGTAGGGAAATTTGTTTGTCCAGCTACACACTTTTTTAAGACGTAGGATTTTGAAATTAGGAATTATACCGGTCTGGGATTTTTATTCTTTGTGTGCTCTGATTTTTTCAGTCGATTAATGTATGGAAGAATTGCCAGGGATAAGGTGGACCTGAGGTTCTTCTCTTTTCAAACAGTCATTCCTTGATTTGGAATGAAGTTTTGTGCATTTGTTTTTTAATGGCGTTGTAAAGTGGAGGTTTTGCCAAACATCTGTGTACAAACGTATCTGTGCTAACGTTGACGTCCTTAAATAAAGATGTTAGAAGAAAAATGGGAGAAAAACAAGGAGTGAATTGTTGATTTCTAGTGTCTCATGATTGAGATGAGATCCGTAAAGGCTAACAAGGGTGGAGGTAACCAGCCTCCATCGACGATGAGAATTCGAAGATGTTTTAGAATTCGAGAACTAACGGAATTAGTTCGTGCATAAAGCAGGAGACCAAGGATACCTTAAGCAGATCGCGTTTAAGAAACCGATAACGAAAAATCAGTATCTATTTTAATAACTGTTTCTGAGCATTTAATGTCGCAATAGTAGCCATGGTGTACGAGGTTTCATGGTGTTGTATGAAAAAGAAGTCCTAAGCTGTGTAGGATAACAGACACTGTGCTGTACGAACATTTATTTTACAACCATTTAAATCCAAAACCATTACATCGACGAACATAATGTCTAGTTAAATCACTTACTTCTCTTCTTCTTTCCTTGGAGAGTTTGACAACAAAAGCTGTAGTGTGTCTTGTAGTGCTTCGAAAATTTATCTGGATTCTTTAAACAAAACCCTAGATGGAACGCACATGCAGTTACATCCAACGTTTAGGCAATAATTTCGTATAATAACATAAGACATCAGCTAACTAGAAACCAAAGGGTTCACCACGAATACCGCAACGTTGGTGTCCTCTATGGTAGTGTCCCATTCCACAAAACGGTAGGTGTCCAAAGTGTGGATCGCCTGGAAGAAAGCACGATCTGGGAAAGCTGGAGAATGGGGACTGGCCGTTGTAAGAGCCGATGTCAAGTGTTTCTTCATTGCAGAATACTGGTGAATAGCTATGGTGCTCGCGTCTCTTCGACTGTAGATCTCTTGAGTATAAATGGCGATTTCGGGAAATAGAGTGACGGCACCTTCGTTGATGATCACGAATATTTGAGTAGGACCGGCCATGACTATGTGAGCGGGACCGGCCACGACTATGTGAGCGGGTACAACTTCGGTTCCTCATTCGATGTTTCCGCCTTAGTGGTCTACGCGCCTTGTTAATGGAATCCGAAGATGAAGGCGAGTACTCGTTTTCAGTTCGCACAATAATTCTTACCGTCGGGCAATCATTCACGATTGCAAATAGCGTGTCAGCACTGTTTATCTGTATGCTATTACAGCCAGTGACTGCCCACATGACGCTCCCAGGGGGAATATCGAGTTCGTCGATCTTTTTCTGGAGTGCTTCATAGAGCTCGTCCTTTTCCTTATAGTTTATGGTAAAGCGTTGTTTGCTTTCGCGGTACAGCTTAAAATAGGCAGTTTCCAGTCTAGTAGTCGAATCAGTCATCGCTGGTAGAGGAGTGGTGGGTGAATTGGTCACTGAGTCCTTATACAGATGTTCAGTTTTACTTTCGAAAGGCCTGGGTGGGTGGAGCCTAAGCCGAAATCATAGGACAGTGCTATCAGCTGGCCCATTTCGAAATGACGTTCATTTTCGAAACTGTTTTTCGAAAAACACATGTCGGAACTGCTGTGCAACTGCTAACTACAATCACGTGAATGGTAGAAAATTAAGATCGAGAATGAATAAAATCTATCTGTCCGATATGGGAAATTGGGAATGCTGCAAAACCAGCAAGAGTTCAACTCCTACTTTGTTTTAGGGTGTTTTTTCACTTTTTCCCTCTGGATGATAATTTTGAGCAAGCGAATGCAGTGCAGGAAAAGCATTGATCGGAACAACAGGTGGTATCGGATCAGGTGAAAAATTTCAATGTAATACTGATCGTTCAGGTCTTTTCAAAACGAAATTTCAACAATATTTAGAAAATACTTAAGGACACAACAACAGCAACAGCAGCGAATCCTCTCATAAAATTGTTTGGTGGGAGCAAACAAATAAGTTCCCTAAGGTCATTTCACTGTTCCTAGTGCAATAAATTTTTCTTACTCTTGCCGCTTCCTAATCATCCTTTCATCACGTCGTTGTAACCTCAGTAATGCAACATAGTAACCGAACCAAAATGACAAATACCGTTGTATAAACACATTCCAGAACTAAATTCTTTATCAGAACTTAGAGAACTTATTGATTTTAATGATCATACGTCCACAATTCTTATCACTGAAGACAATAACATGCCATTTTCCACAAGGTGCAGTAGACTGCCAACGAATGTCTGCTTTGACCTCTCCATACTGTAACAATACATCACACAGTAAAACACATACTGGTTATATGGCACTACATTCCAACACAGTATTCAATTCATGTGACTGACACAGGACCAGAGTAACCCCTAAACAAGCAACCAGTATTTAAGAACGATTGTCACGGAAAGAACGCACCTAGCAACCATGATAATGGCCACGCACGGCATCGCCTTGACGTCTCCCGTGGCCATGTCCCATTCCAAAAAGAGGATGGCAACCATATCCAGTATCCATAGGGAAATAAAATCGATTGAAAGGACAGAACATCAGTGGCCGTCCGTAGGATGGGCGCCAGAAAAGCGGGGGTTCGTAATTGCTGGGACAGTGTTCACAGCATTTCCTGACATGTCCCGTGTCTGAGGAATCTCTTGAATGAGACCTGCCACATCGCCGCGTACGGTCTCGACCTCTGTCGCGATCGCACTTATGACTTTTCTTTATCTTTCGTTTTCCCATCATTTCGTTAAACTCTGGGCATAAATCCGTGATACCAGCTTCGTCACGTACTGTAATACTCATTACATCGCCTCCGAACATTACTATTCCCAGTAAAACATCAGCATCTTTGATCTCAATATGGTCGCCATCGCGATCGACAAAGTACGTGGCTCGAAGAGGGATGTTCCATTCGTCAAGTTTACTCTTGAAAGATCGAAAGAAGTTCTCCTTGTCCTGGTAGCGAATGGTGAATTGCGGTGGATTTTCAAAGTGCAGTTTAAACACCACAGTTTTCGATTCACCAACGGGTTCAGTCATGGCCGATGCAGAGTGGTAGTGGTGTGGGCATGGCTCTGTCATCGAGAAGGGACGGTGGGTGGAGCTTCGCGCATGTCAATAGTGTCGATGACTCATCTCCCATTCTCACTTTGCGTTGATTTCGAGTTTCGACTGTCAGAACCGGAATTGTTGACATGTATGCAGTTTGATAAGGATATGTGTCAATTATCGGGGTTAGAGGAGAGCAGTGTTAGTCGAACGATTGGGTGACTGAAAGTTCGTAAGGGAACGGCAAGAGTGCAGTGACTAGAAATTGATGATTTTCCCTATCTGGGCTTCAGCGAGATGGAATAAAGGGGGTTTACCGTGGAAATAAAGTCATAGTGATACGATAACCATCTTACAGACTTCATCCTTATTTTCTACCTCACTCGAAGTTTACAAAACAGTCAAGAAATCTCCATAGTGCGTCTACTTGAAAAATTGATTATCTTGAAAGCATTGCAACAGAAATGTTTTATAAACACATCATATTACTTCCCCTTCATTTCGATCGGGAACAAAATATTCAGTAACTTCAGAAGCACCTTTGTTGCATTGATTACCGAGGAGCGTGTAGCGCAGTGGTTGCGGGCGCTTTTCAATACACTGATTATCGATTATCGCATTCCAGGCTCACCACGTCTTCCAACCTTCCTAAGTCGGCAAATTGGTACCAGACTTATCTGGGAGGATAGCAGCACTGTCTCTCTACATCGGTAAGTCACCACGAGTCATTGTAAAGGTCAGATATGCATTCAATCTTCTCCAAACGATGCTTAATGAAGTCGAATGCATGGCGCACCCCACGGGGATTGATCAACGCCGATAGCTCTATCTTTTATTTAGCTTTATTCTTCACCTATGCAGTAAACACAAATTGTTATTCATTTTCTGTGAAATTCAATCCCCAGAGCTTTGACAGTCCTCCCATATCCTCTTTGCGAAAAATTTTGCTGATGTCAAGACAAGTGTGGGAAATGAATCATACTTGTGGGAGGGTTTGCCCCGCCCACAGGTACTCTTCGAAGGTGGCTCACATTGCGTCGCGTGCGCTGAGCGTGTCGCTCAACCACGAACATCTCGTCTCCGCTTGCAGCTATGACCGATTCCGATCATAAGGTCGAACTCGCCCAATTCAAAATCTATCAGGAATTTGCACCACGGTTCTACATCGCTTTTAAGGACAAGGATGAACTGTACCGATTATTTAGGAAGAAAATCGACGAACTCGGTATTGCTCCCAACAATATCTATTTCACTGATCCTTGTGGAAGAATAGTGGAGATCGATGACGCCGACTCGTTGTTGAAAATAGTGAGGGACGAGCGAATGGCGAACAGCCATACAGTGAGAATTTCTGTCTGTGACGATGACGACACGGGACACTCGTCACTGGGTCGTGAGAAACGAGCTCATAGACACATGAGGCGAGCTCGGCAAAAGAGGACTAGCAATTGTGTATTCTGCGGAGGACAAGACCACTATAATCCAGGAGAACACTTTTCTGCTGGATCCCATTTCCTACGGGAACACGTTTCTAGACCATACCAAGAACTACCGTTCTTCCGCAACCACAACTGTATTCATCCATCTCAATTTGGCCCTTTCCACATGGATCATCAATTCGGACGATATCCGTTCCCTTTGTTGGGAGCTTGTCATGGACGATATTGACCTAGCCACATAGTGAACGTTCTCCATGGCCACTAGATGCTTCATGCCAGTTACTGCAATGTTTCGTCGTGTTTTTTTTACTATCATATGCTTCTTCCCGGTTATTGTAATGTTTCACCGTATTTTTTTAAACGTATTGTGATCATTCCGTACACGTCTGTGTATCATCTTGAAGAATTTCGTAGTAGTTAGTAAATTATCCTATAAATTATCTTGACACCTCCACTTTAACGCTGAAAAGGTTAGAAAAAGAGTGAGTGAAATGTTCGATTAGTCACTTTGGGCTATCGAAAAAGTGGTTTAAGACTCCTTAGAAAGGAAATTGTTGTTCCATAACTTCTGCCAGCTTAATTTGTGCGCAGTTTTACGTCTTACGTGTAGACTAAACATTATCACTCTTTTAATGCCAATTGTTATGATAAATGTCATTGGATAGAAATGCTAAGCAATCAGATATTTAAGTAGAAACATCATCGTTCTGTAAAAATTCGTCAATTTTGTTGTTTGTAGTGCAGTTGTCTGTAGGTTGTAGTACGTCGTGTTCATTCTTAACTTCAACGTCGAAGTATTATGGCGATCGTTAGAGGTGTTTTGTCCAGAGTTTAAGGACTCATTTCTGAAGAAGGAATTGTAAACGAGAAAGTTGTTTGGTCCGTACGAGGTTGTTTGTAAAGTAGGTCAAAGTTTTGTTAGTTGTCGTTTATGAACAGGGCAAAAATTTTATTACCCATTGACTTCTTTGCTTTCTTTCTCCACCCAGAAAATCATTGGCTATGCCAAACGTCAATTCGATGGATGTTCGGTGTCATTTCATGGGTGTACGAAAAAATTTGCTTTCCATGACGGCTTTTCAGGAGCGGGACTAGACCCATCTGGTCGCTTCCACTGCACTTCTCTCCACTCTTCCAGAGCTGTTCCATTGCACCTGAACGATTCATTGGCCGCATCAGCTATGACAATGAGTAGTATTGGCAAAAATCTGAAATACTCCGAGTTTATGTCTATAAATAAATCGAGATTTTTCATCACCTATAGAGATCAGGATGCCGTGCATCATTTTTTTTAAAGAAAAATAAAAGGGACTGGGTACGGTACTCCACCTGAAACTGTTTATGACTTCGCCTATGACGGCACTCATGAGGACATTAGTACAGCAGAATAGCGAATATGGCGGTCCTCTTAACCACGTGTTCAAATTGTAAATGATTTTTTCACAATGAACCTATCTTGCCTATCATTTAAACAACCTTGATACGATTCGTAATGAATCGTATTGTTGATGAACATGATCACTTTAACTCATCGTTTACTGCCGTGTAGGCAGACCAACTCGAATCTCAGTATGGTTCTTCTAACGATAGGTTGCCACTCAACTCATAAGCTGTGTCCTTTGAGCATCTGGGAAGTCATTGCTATCCCTATCCTATCTCGCATTGTGAAGATAGGTGCTCATATACAATAAGTAATCACTCCACTGTTTATATTTCGCAATATCTGCATCTGAGTAGCATTCATTGACGTTCACAGCGAAAATAGAAACCCTGGAGCAGTAACCCAGCCCACACGAAAAAGGTTGGAGAACCGTTGTGGATGATGGATGAGAATAAAGTATGGAAAATGTTGGTAATACGCGAACTAGGTGTTATTAAAGATCATGTAACCTTGATACTTTAATAGGCTCACCTTCTTGAAGAATCCTGCGTTCAACTTTGCTGATATTTTCGTGCAATTTTTTTCTGTGCGTTGCATAAAACTCGGCCCTTCAGTTACCATGCTATCATCGCGAGCACTTGTCGACTGTTGTGGAGCAGAGTTATACACGCGTTCTCTCGACTAAATCCCGTCAAAAACGCCATCAATTCCATGCGTAAGACCGGTCCGAGCTGTGCTGTGGAGATTGAAATTCCGTCTTTTTCGATTTTGACCGTCGGAAAGAACAAATATTATTCTACATAGTAGAACTCCCAGGAACATGTCACTGGCAAGACAACAAAGCGCTGATAGGAATTTTTGAGTATGCGTGACAATTCCAATAATTCCCGATGGCCCGCTTCTTCCATAATACTCTTACCTTCTACACGGTGATATCGCGTTTTTAAACTCGCATTCCGAATGTGTCGGTATATCAGCTACATTTATTCTGCAACTATTCTACGTACTAGTACGGAGTTCTGCAACTTCCAAATATACCACCCATGCTCGGGAAATCAACGAATTTTCTGCAATAATTTGTGTGCAAAGTAAATACTTCTTCAGCAGATTTATCATGGTTCACAGAGTCCTTTATTATTCCTTCTCAATAGTGATCGTATTTCTTACTAGTACTTCAGGCTAGTCACTACTAAGTTAGTGAATTTGACAAAAGGCATAGAAGTCTCGAGCTCAATAACAAACGGTGAAAAAATAAAAACTCGTAAATAAAACGAATTTGAACCATGTCAGCTTCTTGTCGCCGTTCTGGTCCGTCTGGAGAGTTCCAGAGCCGTGTCGCCGGTTTCGAGAGGTTACAGAAAGAGCAAACTGGTAAGATGATGGTTGTGAATCAGCGGTAAATTCGGTTGCCAAGAGTGAGCTAGAACGCCACAACATCAAATACTACTTTTATCCCGATATTTAGACACATCGATTCAGTTAATCTACTGGTTGGGTAAGTCACTAGCTGTCATTTCAATGGTCCTCACATCCGACATGCCGGACCATTTCGCGAAATCTTATTGTTATCGGTGATATTTTGAAAATGATATCATCGTCTTTCCTTTCGCTAACATAACTAGAATTCTCCAGCTCCCTTTCAACGGATGACTGCAGTTAGCAAGTCCGTGTATACCAATAAAGGGCACTAAACAGTATCGAACAGAGTCCGTAGCAGGTAAACTCTTTTTCGGGCAAAGTTAACACTCTAGGATGGCAGACGGTGTAAATTTCTCAGCGACTACGTTAGACACGATCGTGCTTAGAGCTGGAAGAGTTTACCAAATGGGTGCAAACAATTCGCCCTCAACGTCCTCACCATTTTCCAACTACGGCTAATTCCACCACCCAACGGAATCGTCGTGGAATCTTTTAATTTTGTTCACACATTCATGATTTAGTTTCTTAGAAGACATTACGGAGAATAAACACATTTGTCGTTTATATGGTGCCAAAAAAGCACGTGTAGCGCAGTGGCTAGAGACGCCCAGCAATACACATGGGATCGATCCCACGTGCCAGGCTCAAGCATTACGAACCCTCTGGGGTCGCCAAATTGGTACGAGACTTTTCAGGGAGGATAGCATCATTGACTTCATACATAGGCCACTGCGAGTCAGTGTATAGGCCAGATATGCATTCAATTCGAATGTATGGCGCCGTACTCAGGGACTGATCAACACTGACAGTTTTGTCCTTTTATTTTACGGTATCAAATTGAGAAAAACTGTTGTATAGATTTTGAAGTACTACGGAAAATCACTCATGAGACACGCTGGAAGGTGTGTTAATCCAAACACAGGATAGTAGAGTGGAATGAAGGCGGCAACACATTCGAGGAAGACGTATAGCTGACTGAAATTCCGGCGGTGGACGAAGAAAAAACAGTTCCAGTTTAAGTGACATGTCTATTGGTAAGTTTTCCTACCACTTATCGCTATCACAGAGAGATCTCATACCGTCTAGTCTCAAGGCAACATCCCGGGTTGCGGAGAGGATGTCAACTGTGGACGAAAAACTACCTTTGCTTCACGGAGACGGAGGTGAATCTAGGGACTGTGATCCTTACTGTTGCTCCACCGATTTGTCATATACATTCTGTATTTTCGAGGATGTGTTCATGAATGTGTGCGTGGGTGTGTTCTCGTTTGTGTGGCTGAAATGAGATAATGGGGAATGAAATTCTCGTCTTCCCCGGATGAAAGTGGCAGGCTACCCGTGAGTATACCCAGCTTCCACGTTCAGAGCTCAGTAAATAACACGTAGGTATCATACACTTAACACAGTAAAAAAAAGTGGGTCTCGTTCGATTGAACCAAAAACGGCGCCATCGTTTTGTGGAACGCGTACGGAGGAGGTGATAAAAGCGTAAAGCCATTCTTGGCTGCCTAAATCATAAAGGAACAAGGTGAGGACCTGTGCCTAAAATGGATGCTCACTTTCATCTCATTCCTCGATAGAGGACTTGATCACACGGGTGAGTAGAATAAGGCACGACGTCATCGAACTGGATGAGCCCAGGAAGCGCCACTCATTCAACACTGTCTATAATACAGAAAAACAACTGTTTCCTAGAACGCGCGACAGTAGAGGAGACATCATCGTCGGAGTTTTAGTCAACAGTATGAGTTCGGCTATGAACATCGACTGATTCGAGGAGCAAACAACTCGAATCGGACATTTAGGGATGAATAAGTGTGAAACACTACTGCATGTAACTTTATTTACCGCCTACACATCGAAATCAAACTACGACGAAGACGAAGCTGAAGCCGAACCGTTTCAAATGGACTTAGAGAAGTCTACACAGAAGACAAGAGATTCTTTAAGCTCATAATTGGAGAATTTAACGCCAAGACTGCGCACAGAGGAACCTCTGACGAACGTCACATTGGGATCCACGAATTACAAAGGAACGACCACGGCTAGCGGTTGTCTGAGTTTATCATGACAAATTAAACTATTCATGGTAGCTCGCAATTCCAGAAGCAGTATCTCCAAAAGATGGATGTGAGAGCCGCTCAAGGGAAGCTACTATAACGAATTAAAGCACATCGCAGTAAAGCAATTGTTTTTCTTGACCGGAGTAGCTGTTATCCTAAAGTTCTATATAGGATTAGACCATAGTCTTATTCGCGCAAAATTTCATTTCTCGCGCAAAAGAAAAGGAAGTCGCTAGATTCAAAAAACGGATTCCCAAAACCACCATAAAACGGAACTTATTTAGTTCATTAGTCGGCTGGAGGAATGATGTCGGTCTTGATAACTTGACAACGACTATGATCAGCTCATTGAACATCTTTATTTTAACGCTATGAAAGCCGAGAGTTCGAATGTCACCAAGAGACGTTTGTGCACAGAAAGGGCTACAGGTAAATAACAACTCACATCCGAACTTGCAAAATAATGCAGAGAGGCTATAAAAGAAGATCATAAAAACTGGGAAGCAGTATCTATGGTCGAGACTAGGAAAAGATTTCTGAAAGCCCATCGAAACTTCAACAATTACAAAATCAAGATAGTTACACTCGGACGCCTAGGCAGAACAGTTATACCCTCCAGAAAGGTAATGAAGGAAACCATTCGCGATTGCTACCCGGATCTCTTCCATAGTCAGGTCCCCTTGTGATCGGAATATAAATACATAATGCGGAGTAAAAGGGGATGGATGTGCCGTACCACCGGTTCTCCCTTCCGAAATCTGACATGCGATTTCGTCGGTAAATGATGGAACACCACCGGGTCCTCATCAGATCAAGATAGCAAGATGTGAACGCTTGAAGAACTCTTCGTTAGTCCTCATCGTTGCAGTGGTTGCGCTATTCACGCGTTATCTGTTAGAATGCAATGTTGTTGCTTAGTGAAAGACCAACAAGACCATGCTATTGTTCAAGAAGGTGATCCCAACCATCAGAGCAACTATCGCCCAATCTGCTTGCTGTCTGTCTACAATTTCACTCGAGTCATCCTAAACAGGATTGACAGAACACTGGACAAAGAGCGGCTATGTTGGCAAACAACGCTTCAAGTTTGATTATGTACGATAGTCAGACGGAGGAAATGGCTGTCGACTTTGAAAATGCCTGTCGAAGGATTGGCCTTAGACTTAATCTCGCAAAAACGATGTCCATGAAGAACGAATTGGTTACAAATGTCCCATTCACGCTCAATGGAGTGAACACCTCCGAATGTTCCAGTTATGCCTGACTAGGTAGGAAAATCAATATGATGAACGACCTAGCTCCAGAGGTGAGCAGAAGGAAACGAGCGACTTGGGGAGCTCTTAAGAGCATCCAAGATGAAATTGAGAGTACAAAAAACACCTAATTCCTTGCGCACCTTTTCGACTCCACTATAATTCCTTCCCTAACGTATTTGTCGGAAGCCTGTTCGCCACGTACGCAGTACGATGGACCACTCAGCGCTACTGAACGATCAGTCGAAAGGACGATGCTAGCAGTATTCCGTGTTATACAAGTAAAGGAAGGGATTCGAAGCTCCTACCAACGTCAACAGTCAAAAATCAAAGATGCTGTTCTATACGCCAAACTGGCGAAGATAGGATGGGCTGGACACGTAATGCGCCAGAAAGACAACGGTGGATGGACAAGAAGAGCGATGGACAATAGATTCCTCGGGATATCAATCACACTCTAGAAAAACCATGCAATTTCTTCAAGAAAAGATTCGAGGGAATATATGATGCTCAATGATCTCGTAAAGCGAGCAGAGCTCTGAGTACTCTTTCAGGTGACAGGGAGATATGGGAGAGAAAACCATACGATTTGATCTGGTTGCCTTCACACCTTGGGCTTTTCATGAATTCGCTTTCCTTCCAATTCACGCGGAGTGCGATCGTTTCTCTCTCTTTGATGAGTTGGCTGAAAATCGTCTTTGTATTCGTCTACTTCTTGAAAAGTTGACGAATTTATTCCAAGACAAAGATTTGATTGGAAATTTTTATCAATACGGATGCCTTTTATGTCCCAATTCAGTGACTTCATCGGCTACTTTAATGTTTCACTTTGGCGAAATGGGCTTTGGTTTTCCTACAACTAAAATAAGCAGTCAGTGGAAAAGCTGTGTTTTTTGAAAAGCTGTTTTTTTCGATACCAGTCAATAAAGGTTTTATTTAGTACGGCCCCACTCTTTGGTCCACCAGAGCTGGTAAGACTGTCTTCGTTTCGATGCTGTCAAACGCTTTTTCGTAGTGTATAGGGCTTAGAACGAAGGGCAAGTGTGACAACCGATAGAATTTTAAGACCTTGGGCACGGTCCACACTTTGTATGTGGTCCATATAGCAGAATCCTTGTCGAAATGCAAAAAACATAAGAAGAGGATTTCATTGAGAAAATCCTCGTCGTACGCTAGTTGTTTTGTCACTTTCCCAACATATGGTTAAGTGTAATTTTAGCACGTAGAAGGCGATGACCGGATGCAGCACAGAACCTGGATACCACTGAGGTGTCAAGGAAGCATTGTCTTGTGTTAATGAACATGTTCGATCGCCTCAAATCAATTTCCGTGGTGGAGACGTGCTGCGAGCAGGAGTGATGAGACAGGAGGTTTCAATTATCATTTCTTCTAATCCGAATTTCCTCATGCTGTAATCATTTTTGGTGGCCATTCCCAATCTGTTGTTGAAGTTCCATGCAATGAATTTATAGCACTTCTTGCTGAGGACTATTTTCTCGAACTGGTTGTAGAACGCGTCCAGTTCGCTCTCGTCAGCGATACAAGTTTGCTAGGAATCAGCTAATAATAATGAATTTCCTTGTTCGTGGAAGTTAAGTTGGGAACGAAGAATGGCCAATCAAGGTGACAATATTGATATCGTACAATATCGTATGAGGCGACTAGATGGGAAATAGGTGGCTGTAAGACGAAGCCAATACCTCCGCCGTATCTTAGCGAAGATTTTCTTGAACAAATGACAAAGACTCCGTCATCTAGTTGGCCTATGTCGATCCTCTGGGACCTCACTTCTTGTAGGCCGATCACATGAAATTTTATGCAACCAGTGGCTTCAAGAAAAGCCTAAAGGTCGGTGTCTGAAGAAACTTCAATGATGCTGAGATATTTGCGAAACTTAGCTAATTCTATCGATCTCTGCCATCAGCAATCACCCGTCAGCGGAGTTGATCTGGGGAGCACAAATCGGCAATGAACTTGGTTAACAATGAATCTGAGAAACAGGTGGAACGAAGGACCCGCATGATGTGGTGGTGAACGCGTTAACCCCCGGAAAGGATAATGGCGCGTTCGTTCCCCACAGCAGACACCTGCGCTCCGGAGTTTTGCAAATACCTCAGCATCATTGAAGCTATATTTCGCAATATACCGTGCTATTAAAAAGAGTAGGCAGTAAATAAAACGGTTACGATTCTGAAGAGACTGTTCCGGCGCTATAGGTGCACAAAAGAAGCAGTCTCCAAAGCGTGCTCGTTTTGCCCGCCCTCCACAACGTTCTGTGCACCTCAAGATTTGATCGCCTCTTATCATTTTTCTCACCGCCCAACGCCGTAGACGGCAGCGTCCAGTGTGCGGTTACTGAAACAAGTCAATTGTTGGTTGAGTTTTAAGGTTTCCAGTAGTCTAAAGGTCAGCCTGGCTTGGGCGGAAGAGTGAAGGCTGGTCACAAAGCAAAGGAAATCATGGAATAATTTTGGACAGAATGCCTTAAAACACCAGAAAGGTGCTTAAGGACCGTGTCTACCCCAAAGATAGTCTCAGATATGAATAATAATGACTTTTATAACAGTTGCGGTTGTGATTCCTTACCAGTCGTTCAAGTCTTAATGGTACATCTGTATGTTTCCGAAATCCGGAAGTTCAATATGAGTGATCATCTTTGGCATGGACCGTAGTTCTTCCCTTTGGGGGTTCAATCCTTATTCCACGCAAAATGTCACGGTTGTTGATTTGTATGTTGATCTCGGCAATGAAGATGACTTAAGGAAAGATACTAAGCCCGTCAATCTTTCTCTGGACGTCTACAATTTTGAACCGTTCAGGTATACTTGTTAATGAACTTCACAAATATAGGCGTTTCATTAGATCCGAATTTTCTTTTCCAAAATGAATGAAACGAGGTGCCTATAAAGAACACAGATCGAATTGAATTGATGATCATAGCTCATGCGATTACCGCTATTGTAAAGCATTCTGATGCTCTGGACTTTCTCTTTAGTAGTTAGACTCGCAGGTACTTATTTCCTAATAATCTGGTAGTGACTTGAAGTAAGGCTAAATCTTGAATGAAGGTTGAATTAAGCCTTCCTGCTTTTGCGCGACTTAAAACCCGCTTCTTTCATTTAGGCATTATTCACTAACTGCAATATCTACTTGGATCCTTATTTGGACGGCACGCCCTCACTAGTTGTGCGTGCCCCAGCATATTCTACATTTTTCGGAGTTTTGATGGTTTACCTATTGTTTCCCTGAGGTCCCGAGGTCAGCCTGGTTTAAGACAGCCCTAGGTCGTCACCACTACAGGCACCACTACGCCGCCGTTGTGGATCGGAGAGAGATTTGCCACCATGCCACTAGTTTCATATGGATATTGTTATCGGTTTTTCTTATCTGGACTTCCTGATGGAAACGCCAGTCTCCTTCTCAGTTTGTGAGGCCATGACGTGAGGATGAATCCCCTCCCCGTACACCGCAGCCCGACATCCAGGAACGCAGCATAGCCACAATGAGACAGTATACCGTTGCGAGGATACCTATAGTCGCAATAAAAACTGTCATAATGAATTGTTCAACTTCTAGCTAATTTATAGGCGTTTTTGATACATGTGATCACTATTGCCACTCTCCATTCATTCTTATTCACGTTGGAAAAATACCACTATGTTAGCCAATTTGTGACAATTGCCACTAAGCAGACACTCATCCAGGGAGAGAGTATCACAGTGGCAGTGATCGCAGTAATGACGAGCGCAGTGCTGGTTCGATCCCGCTCAAGGCCCACCAAGGTCCTCGTCTTTCCGGGGCGGAGACATTGGTACAGGGTTTGTCCGGGAAAAATCACTGTTTGCAGTCCAGTTGGGAATGGTCTAACCCGGCTACTTCAGTACTCCTGTGAGAATCGACTAGACCAGCATTCCATGACGTTCAAGATGAAATGAAAATCTCAAGTAGCAGCCGAAGTAACACGTACAAGTTCTCAGTGGATGATGAATGTGAGAAAGCGAATCGAATGTGAGAAGTGCCAGGAACTTCACAGTAGATGTTAAGAAAGGTAGTGTAAAAAATAAAAAGATAAAAAAATGGTAATCCTAGAATCAAAAGCTTTATTCAAAACAATATTACCTACTTTGGTGGTCAAGAACTCACAATTCTTGCCATT
Organism: Angiostrongylus costaricensis; assembly: GCA_900624975.1. Taxonomy (NCBI): domain Eukaryota; kingdom Metazoa; phylum Nematoda; class Chromadorea; order Rhabditida; family Metastrongylidae; genus Angiostrongylus; species Angiostrongylus costaricensis. The sequence goes on along the minus strand of UYYA01003833.1, from coordinate 249,771 downwards.
GAAGGTAACTCCATTCCTCAACAGTCACGGCAGGTTTCTCGAATAAACATAGTTGCTCGCTCTTTATTGCTACGTCGTACACAATACGCAATGAAACATCTGCTTAGCACTGTTTGAATTTCACTAGACCACAATAATCACTAAATAAGCAAATAACACTCAAAAACAAAGTTATGATGACAAGCTATGTAACTACGGAAATTATCTTGCTTAGGTCACTTACGTTCTTGATCTCCCTCTTAGTATTATCGATAGGGAACGTCCGAAGTATCGTAGATGAAAATCCAGTGGGGAGATTAACGCCACCCATTGACAACGAACGCGATTACATCTATGGCGCCCAGCATCCTTTTATAGGCTCGATAGAATAGGTATGATCCAAACTTCATAACTCGGTGATGGGCGAAGCCGGTGAGGACGTGGATCAGATCCGATAATCTCGGTATTGATTTTTTTTCCTGTGAAAATTTCTGCGGTTATTTGCATGCTGGTGATAGGTCGTTACTAAGTATAACGTTGTATATTGCGACATTATTATACATTAATTGTAATACAATCCAACCACGGCAATGTGTAGGAATTTTGATGTTGTTACTTGACAGAAAAACGCCTGAATATTATTGCAAAGTTACTACGCTTTAGAAGCTTCCCATATGAAAAAAGATTTACTTTATAAGGGTTATTCTTGATTTATTTGCTTTCATAAAATAAAGATGAAATAATATAAGAAATAGATGAAATAAAGTGAATTAAAAAAGTTGAAGATAATAATAAAAAACCAAAATTAAATATTTAATTAGCTGAATAACTAATTATACGAAAAAATTTTCATTTTTTACTTTTTTTATCTAATTTTTTGGTTAATTTTTATTTAATTTTTCTTATTTTTATTTACTTTTTAATTTAATTTTTACTTCTTTCTTGTTTAATTTTTGTTTAATATTTGAAAGATTTTTATTTAATTTCGTTTCTATGTAAGTCTTATTCTTACCCATTTTTTATTTAATGCTTATTAATTTTTCGTTCCTTATTTATTCTATATTTGTTTTTATTTAACTTTAATTTGTCTTATTCATTTTTTATTTAAATTTTGTTCAGTTTTTATTTATTTTTACCTAACCTTGCCTATTTTTTATTTAATTTTTATTTGATTTTCATTCAATTTTACTTATCTCTTGTTCACATCTTTATTTAACTTCTATTTGTTTTTTAATTGTTCTGATTTGATTTTTATTCGTTTTTTATACACTTTACATTTATTTTTACTCAATTCTTGTTTTTATTCATTTTTTCTTAATTTTTGATTTTGTTTATTTTACCCTTAATTTTTATTCCATTTCATTTCTAATTTTACTTCAATTTTCTAATTTTTTATTTAACTTTTACTTAATTTTTATCTAATTTTTATTTCTGTCTAATTTTTATTTCAACTTCTATTTTTTAATATTTTTATTTAATTTTTATCCAATTTTTGCTCATTTTTTGTTTACTTAGTTTTTTTTCGTAATTCTTGTTTTTTATTTATTTTTGTTTATTTTTAACCTCTTGTTTTAAATTTCTATTGCCTGTTGCTAAATTCTTTCAGTTTATCTAAATTTCATTTTTACTTAATTTTTATCCCTTTCTTTACTTTTTATTTTCAACTAGTTTTTATTTATTTTCCGCTATTTTTACTTAATTTTGTTGCTTAATTTTTACTTAATTTTCGTTTATTTTTTATCTATTTTTTATTCAAATATTATTTGGTTTTAATTTATTTTGGCTTAATTCTTATTTAATTTTCGCTTAAATTTAATTTTTTAATTATTTTACACTTTATTTTATCTGTCGTTTGATTTTTCTTTATTTTTTATTCAATTTTCGCTTGTATTTACTTTTTTTTCCTCTATCATTTATTTTTGCTTAATTTCATTTATCTTTGCTTGTTTTTTATTTACTTTTTATTTAGTTTTTATTTGATCCTCATCTATTTTTATTTTTGTTCACGTTTACTTTTTATTTATTTTTGTTCGATCTTCATTTACTTTTTATTTAAATTTTATTTTTTTCATCTTTTGGTTTTATCTATTTTTATTCAATTTTGTTTAATTTTTATTCGTTTTTATCTATTTTTATTTATCTTTTAACAAATTTAATTTATCCTTATTTGATTTTTATTCCTACTTATTATTGTTACTTTTTTACCCTTTTATCTATTTCTTATTTAGTTTTTGTTTTTTTCATTTTGTTTTTTTCTCAATCTTTACTTAATTTTTATTTAATTTTTACTTACCTTTTATTTCACTTTTACCTAATTTTTACTGGGTCCGAAGAAAGTAGTACTAAATAAGTCACAGGAAATCCAATGCATTGAAATGGAGACGTATGGGGCCCTAAGCTTGGAAATGCACACATATCGAAGTCAATACGCAAAATCGTTAAAGTGTTAATCTGTGCTTGCCGTGTCAATAGCGAACACTTGTTGAAGGCGCCTCTTGTTTTCTTGCCTACAGATTTCCTAATAGAATGCGTTAGACATCCAATTTCAGTATATTACTTTATGGGTATTGTGTAGTGCTTGTCGAGCCGATCTTGGCTCAAGTTGAGGTCCTTTGAGGAGCACACTGTTCAGTTAACGCGTCCTTTTAATAGTCATGCGTGTTACTTTGCAAATCACCGTACTCCGGACCACGTTAGATTTTTACACATTATATAAGGGCGAGTGTGGCGCAGTGGCTGGAGGCGACCTGCAACACACACGTGGAATCGATTTCCGCACTCGTGACTCACCAAGCTTTCCGTCCTTCTGGAGTCGGCAAATTGGCACCAGATTTGTCTGGGAGGATACCAGCACTGGCTCGATACATCGGTAGGCCACCAAGAGTCATTGTAAAGACCAGATATGCATTCAATCACCTCCAAACAATGCTTAATGAAGTCAAATGCATGGCGCATCAAACAGAGATTGGTCAACGGCGAGAACTTGTCCTTTTCATCCTTTACTTTATGGGAAGATGCGCAGATTTATCGGTTACGGCCATCCTGGATTTTAGGCAACAAATAGTAGTTTCTCGACATATAGAGCACTTGATATATGATTTATACTTCTAATTATTACGTGTTATGTTATCATGGATCATCATGCAGTCACCTCACTGAGAGCACTTGAAGCTGTTTTGCTGCCAGTGTTCTGCTGTGTAGCACGTGCTCTGTCACGAGTAGGTCACTTTTGATATGTCAAAAAAAGCTCTGCTGAGGTTGCATTTTCGAACAACAATCGTGGGACGTGTTCTTTGTATGGAATATGTAAACACATTTGAAATGTGATGCATTTAATCGTTATTTCATTTTGTTTTTTAAATTTTACTTTTCCAATTTCATTTACCTTTTCCTTTACTCTTTTTTTTCATTTTTTACTTTTTTGTTCGTTTTTCATTTCTTTAATTTTTCATTTTTTGTTCTCTGTCATTCTTTGCTTCTCATTCACTTCTGTTTTTGTGTTTTGTTATTTGTTTCGTTATTTGATCCTTTTATTTCTATTTTTTATCCATTTACTATATACATATATTTACCCATTTATCTTTTTACTAATTAATTAATTAATTAATTTTTTACTTATTTTTTCATTGATGAAGTAGCAAAACACACCACATTGTTTGGAAGAAACGGAGTAATGCGCATATGGTGGTGGTGAGGGTGGCGTCATTCTATGGGAATGGTCCGATCCAAAGGGAACATAGTCCACCGCTACAAAAATTCTGGTGACGACCGTGCACTCGGCCATACTAACGACTGCCACGGTAATCGAATTCATCACCTACAAATTCGCCTATGAAGAAATACGAAACCGAAATTAACGTGGATGGCGAGCGCGAAACATCGGCTTAAGTAAAAACGTGCTACGATCAAGACAATTCATGAAACCAGTTCAAATGAAAAATTAAAAAATTACCGAATTAACAAAATATCACAACCTCTGGGTGCAACATTTAATGCTCAAGAAAGCGAACCTGCATGTATCTCAATCCGCTCCTGTTTGCAAAGGTGGAGTAGCTTGTATAGCAAAGGTGTACTGTAGTCACAATAAAGCGAGAATTAACGATTTAGGTTCAATATCATCTTAGTAGTGTTCCAAATCCAAGGAGAGACGGCATAGGAGACAAGAGAACCTGCAAAGTAATGCTTTGTGAAACAACACGGTTCATCCATATCCAGAAGAATAACGTGCTCTACGCTCATTTATCCTTCGGTGATATCCTGTGCATTCCACTCGCTTTAGGATCTTAGAATGAAATGCATACCTGATGGCGGCTACTAATACAAAATCGGTATTTTCTACCCTCTACGGTTGATGTGGTAATTATGGTGTGTTTTGTTGGACCATGGTGCGTGAAGTGATCGGTGGCCATGTGCGTTATAGAGTAGCACTACCTATTGTACAGCATAATCTCAAAAATCGCAGAATAAAGGATTTCTGGATCGGCTATGAAACCGATCATGAAGCGATAATCAGCAGTCGATACAAACAAGAAAAAAGCCATATGAAAGAAATCGTAGAAAGTTCCTAGTATTTCTATTGAGTTACTGTTTAGTTGAATCTAAGAAAGGCAGACTTACTGAACACAGGAAATATAATCGTGACGCACTGTGCTGAAACGAATGAGTACGTCTCCGTTGTCGTTTCGAACCAATTGGAGGAAGCATCGTTGAATTCGTTCCAGAGCCAGGACGATGAGCTACATATCGCAACTGGTCTCAGTCAAACAACTACTGCTTGGATCCTAAGTGTTCGAAAAATCATATAAACACATTAATGGTAAGCATAACTAGAACAATTGAAAACCCAAAGAAGATTCTTCTGCTATCAAAGATGTTCATCTCATAATAAATCCTCACATAGTTCCAACCTTAGTTAGGATACTTAAATAACTTTAAAGTCAAAATATGTTTTTCAGAGACGAATTTAGAAAATTTTTTTTTGGAAGACAACGAATTTAGAAAATTAACTAGGAAATTCCTTAAATACTTAGAGCATTATTTTAGCGTGCAAAAAAAATCACTCCCCTCTTATCTATGGGTTTGAATATATAACTACATCCGCTTTGAAAAATGTGCAAACTCAGCAGCGGATGGAAATCTCGGGATCTGCGGCATTCGACTCAAAGTGGCGCTAGATCTTGCCACAGGATCGATAGTGTGTTCAATGTAATGGCACCGATCTGTTCCGAATATTCTGAAAAGGTGTTCAATCCCGTTCTAATGAAGACTTATCTTGTCAGACCCATAAATCTTGAAAAGAAAATCCAGCTTTCCACTTCGCTTATTTCTTCGACTTTCTCTCTGCTCTTTCTAGAATGTTTCCGTTTCTTGTGAGAACCGGGAGTTTCCCACTATGTTTACGAATTGTACAGGATTGCTACAGATTTCACATGGATGTTCCTGAAATGATAACGTGAAAACAATGTTAAAGAGTATTACTAACAAAAATAATGATAGATAGCTCCAAAACTCCCGTTGATATTAGGTCTATAACCAAACCTCATTATTTCGTTAAAGAACAACGTAACAAGCACTAATTGAGTGTTTTATTTTAGCAAGAACGATATCAATGAATACTAAAGGCAGATGTCCTCCCAACGGTTTACCCTGGGTGGGAGGTGTACCTGGGCGTCAGGCAGCAATGTCCAGCGGGCCGATTCATCCCCTGGCAAGGCCTCCCAAATTGAAAAGGGAATCCAGCGTTTCTATCAGGAAGCTTAGCTAAGACTAAACCAGTACCAGGATCCATCACCGTCCTGGTATCAAACCAGTCGCGCGATGAGAAATCTCCCTCTGATCCACAAGCGCCCCGACTGCCCGTGGTGGTGAAGACCTGGAGCTGACTGTGGCCAGGGTGACCTCGGGATTCCAGGAAACCATAGTGGCTTAATCAGTAAATCTCCGAAAAATGGTGATTATGCTGAGGCTCGCACAACTAGTGATGACGGGTCTTTCACGTATCAAGTAAGTAAAGGCAGACCTCATTGCTTTTTGTTGTTGCGGCTTCCTTGGGGCAATCTGTTGCGACAGCACATATCATTGTTCGACTGCTTTCAAAACAAACAATCACCTAGTGCAAACCACTATTCGTTAATTTTACTGAAACATAAATCATCTTGGATTTGTCCAGTCTTCTAAAGGCTCGCTTTTTTCGAGTGGACAAGCGCGATGAAGGGTTAGACAAGCTGGGTTCGGCCGTTCTTGTTTTCGTCATCTAAAATATCTCAATTTACAAGCACAACGTTGCTGAGATATTTGCAAAACTCTGGACCGCAGGTGTCTATGGTGGGGAACGAACGCGCTATTATCCTTTCCGGGGAGTAACGCGTTCACCACCACACCATGCGGGTCCTTCGTTTCGCACGTCTCTCAGCTATTTCTATCGATCTTTTTGCCACAGCAATCACCCGTCAGCGGGGTTGATCTGGGGAGCGCAAATCGGCATAGAACCCAGTTAAGCTATGGCTGTAGTTGAAATCACAATGTTTAACGTTTTGTTTTCTGCCTTCTATAATCTGCCATGAAAATTATAGAAGGCAGAAAACAAAACGTTAAACATTGTCAATTTACAAGGTTTAAACTTAGTGACTGGTCACTAACCACAACAATCAAACATCACGAAAAACTCTTGAAGCGTTTTGGATCAATGCCAAAAATTCAAAAATGAACCGCAAGGAGGAGTGTCTTGTCATCACGCGTGACCTAGCGCCATACCTCAGGCTGATCCAATGATCTGACATGGACCCAGTTATCGACCATGTATTACTCTGTGCGGCGGCTATCCACCAACTAACTTAAATACTTACAACAAATAAACGGTAGGTGTTTGAATGAAGCTGTTTCTTATGCGAATACAAATCGATTTATCAAGTTTTATCTGCTAGGGTTATGAAAGTGTTTGGCTGAGTAGATCGCATCTCAATTTGACCTTTCCAGGCTCTGAAGAAGGCGAAACCGCCGAAACGTCAGCAATTGTGTTCTAATAAATTCTATATTAACAACCTCGTGTCTGCTTATTGATGAAAAACATTGAATTATCAATTAATGCCGAGGTTAACAGAAAGTCGGTCATGGGAATCAAACATCATTTCATTTTCTGAATTGTCGGGCATCGCAAATCGCACAGCCAATCTTCACCTGAGATCGGCTGAGATGAGATATCAATTGGATGGATGGATTGTATAAGATGACGAAAAACCACGAGAATGGAAAACCATACGAGCAAAATAACTACTTAAGGATAAGAAAATTTAAGTTTAGGTTGGTTTTAAAGTATAATTGAGCTGCTGGGTGAGTAGACAAGTATCCGTCTGGAATTAGTATCGTTTATGACGTCCGATGATGAAGGCAACTAAAATGGTTATGAGAGGGCCAACGGACAGGCGACATTCCCACGCCCATTACTGATATTCGCTTTGATTGAATACTTGATCTCGGGCATGGCATGTCTTGATCTACTTCGCTATACTTATAACGTCAAAGTGGGTATGAGACCTGTTTGTGAGAATAGTAGCACTGATTCAACATATTGGTAAACCACCGCGGACCACTATATGGACAAGATATGCATTCAGTCATCTCTAACGATGCCTCAATGAAGTTTAATGCATGACGCATCTCCCAGGGAATGATCAACACCGAAAGTATATCAACTATTGCCAGAATAGTTACTATTCATTCATCATATCGTAGATCTGTGGCAACCATATTCGTCGCCTATAGCATCGCTTTGCGATCTTGCAAAATGTAAACGTTTTCCCCCCTGAGATGTTTGCAAAACTCCGGTCCACAAGTGTCTGTTGTGGGGAACGAACACGCTATCGTCCTTTCCGGGGAGTAACACGTTCACCACCACACCACGCGGGTCCTTCGTTTCGCCTGTCTCTCAGCGCTAGTTCTATCGATCTTTTGCCATCAGCAATCACCCGTCAACGGAATTGATCTGGGCAGCCCAAATCGGCATTGAACCCGGTTAAGCTGTGGCTGTAGTTGAAATCACAATGTTTAACGTTTTGTTTTCTGCCTTCTATAATTTTCATGGCAGGTTACTAAGCGAAATACAACCACAACGTTGCTGAGATATTTGCAAAACCCTGCAAAAAAAGATCGATAGAAATAGCTGAGAGACAGGCGAAACGAACGACCCGCATGGTGTGGTGGTGAACGCCTTGCTCCCCGGAAAGGACAATAGCGCGTTCGCTCGCCACCATAGACACCTGCGGTCCGGAGTTTTGCAAATATCTCAGCAACGCTGTGCTTGTATTTCGCTTAGTAACCTGCCATAAAAATTATAGAAGGCAGAAAACAAAACGTTAAACACCATAATATTTCAGTTTACTAGGTACTAAGTCAAATCGTGGAGGATGAGGGTAGAGCAGTGGTCGGTGATCCGTTAGATGAAGCAAAGGCGGTAATTCAACACACTCCCCCATTCTACGTGAAAATGGGCCAGCCCAGCTATCCCTGTGATTGCAAAGAGATTCGACCAGAACAACATTCTACATTTCTAAAGAGGATCAAATCTTCAAGCAGCAGACGAAACATCATGCGAAATGTCCGAAGACCCTTGCAGACGATGAGTACAAGGAAAATGAATTGAATGCAAGAAGTGCTGGAATGTGCAGAATAGACTGTTGATGTGTTGCGCGAAATAGGGTGAAAAACCAAATCGCTTACGAAAATGAAAGTTTCTATACCAAACTCTTGTGATCCAGTGGGAAACAACTATGTCATAATCAAAATATTGAGGGACCGTTGGTGGGAAATATTCAGTATAGTTGAACGAGAAAAGAACTGAGGTTGGAAAAAATGCCCGCCTAGTAAGGTTGAGCACATAGTGAAGGGACTGTCTGATGTTTAACATCAAAAAGTTGTATTCGCAAATGAAAACAAGTCAATGCATGAAGTACGACATCGCTTGATTTCCATTCATACGTGGTCACCTGCCCAAAAATCAAAGTATCCACCAATGTAGCAACTTAAATAAGTAAAATTTCTTAAGTAACGACATAAGGCAGAGCGAAAAAGCACTACAACACAACGGTAGCCGACGTTTCGGTAGTATCGCCCTCTTCAGAGCCTGGAAGGGTTCACTGATGTTAATCTACTAGGTCAAAAGCTTCAACAACGCAAAAAGAAAGACGAAAATCTGGACAAAAATTACACGGTCACCGGCTTCTCGAAAAATCCACCGTTTTGTATCTGCCTTCTACCAAGAAGGAACAGCCGCTCAGTGTCGCATATGGTTGACGACTGCACCACTCCACATCAGAAATCAATTCTGAGATACGGGGCTAGATTACTTGTTATCTCAGGGCGTTTTTCCATGCTGTTAATTCTCAGATTCTAGGCATTTATACAAAAATCCTCGAGAAGTTTCGCATTGGTATTTTAGTCTCCCGTGCGAGGATAGCGACTTTTATATCAAAATCATCTCTGCTATGTTTTTGTATCCTATGAGTCCCTAGTGGGATACTTTGTCTTAGTTTTCGTTTGCCATCTAGGTGCTTTTTATACGGGTAGGGAAAAGGTTTAGGGCGTCTATGTCTAAACTAGAAGCCCCCATACTCCATTTCTGGCCGCTGCTCTACTGCAGATAGATTGTTGATTGTTTTGTTATCTTCTCTACAGGAGATGGACAAATGCTTTGAATTATTGAACGAACTCTGAGTTCATTAAGTTCACCCGGGAGAAACAAGAAAAGAACTGGATTTGGTTTCTAAGCGTTCAAATCTATCAAGCAGCTGTTACTTGACAAGGTGGTACCGAAAGCCAAGTAACAAGAACATCCTCGTTCATCTTCCCATCCTTCACATACAAAGAGGGCGCTCGTGAGAAACACGTTTCGAAAGCCACCTCTGTGTCCACAAGTAGGCAACTAAAGGAAGAATCTTGCGATTTGGCACGGCAAACAGCCATCTCCAATGTCTACGAAGTAATAACCCCACGAGATAAGTTTAGAAGGAGAGCGACGCGCCCACGCGAAACACTTGGCCAAAAGAAAGTCCCGTTTATGTTGCCTTTTATAAGCGATGAAGTAAGCGTAGCTATAAAACGATGCTTAAGAAGGGCAGGTCTAGAGGAATCGAGAGAGATAGTTGAAATACCACCGGCTACTCTATGTCGTCAGTTAGTTCGTAACCGCCTGTATGACCGTCTATGTGAAACAACAAACTGCGTGATTTGCCCTTACGGTAGCGACGGTGATTGCATGAGTTCAGATACGATAAACCTGATCTCTTGTAATAATTGCGGAGATGAATACATTGGCGAAACGGGCAGACCTTTGTGTATCCGTATTAAAGAACACCTAGATGGCAAACGAAAATCAAAACAAGGCACGCCACTAGGCACGCATAGGATACAAAAGCACAGCGGAGACGATTTTGATGTAAAAGTCGCTATCCTCGCACAAGAGACTAAAACATCAACGCGCAAACTTCTTGAGGTTTTTTGGATAAATGCCAAGAATCCGAGAATGAATAGCAATGAAAAGTGCCCTGTGCTAACACGTGATCTATTTTCCTATATCAGCATTGATTTTTGATGTAGGGTGGTGCAGTCACCAACCACATGCGAGTCTGAGCGGCTGTTCATCCTTGGTGGAAGGCAGGTAAAATGATGGGCTTTTCGAGAAGCCGGTGATCGTGTAATTATTGTTCAAATTTTCATTTTTTTTTGTATGTGCTGTTGAAGCGTTTGATCTATTGGATTATGTATCAGTGTACCCTTCCAGGCTGTGAATAGGGCGAATCGTCAGCTACCGTTGTGTCGTATGTGTTATACGTGTAAGGAAGTAAACGCGTGCTGAATAGCAACCTTGCGATTGCTGGAAAAAAGAGAACGACAGATTTATAATCCAGTGCCGAAGTTAATAAAAAGTCGACCTTGGAAACTGAGGAGCACTATTTTCCACGAAGAGAACTCTTCTAGGTGTACTAATATGCTCACCCTCCTGCTCACCCATTTTTGGTGTGTGCACAGTTCCACTTTACATGAACTTCTAGAGAACCGACAGCATCTACTGCAGATTTCCTCGGCTTTTCAGAAATAAAAAACGCTCCACTAATGTTATGACACCATAATAATATACGGACCACAACCACTACAGCGGATCGAGAAGAAAAACCGCCCACCCACAGTGATGGAACAAACACTTTTCGGTCGGCATAGCTCGTGAAACCATCAGAACCGTAGACGTGATTAGTAACACGGGACCGGAACGTAACAATGCTCTACTAAACTTCTGATTCAAACCAGCTTAGTTCGTCTGGTTCAGTAGCTCTCCTACATACTATGACTACAGTGCTCGCACCTCTTTGCTTCTAGCACGTAACAAAGCACGAAGTGCAATAATTTTATTGGCAGAGATTGACGATACCTACTTAACAGAGCACACAGACGTTCAAGAAGTGCGGTTACTTAACGATCTTCAGCAGCTTCGATGACACCTTCGACAGTCGTGTAACAGTGGCCAGAAGTACTATCCATGAACGGGCCAGACACTCTTCGTTGTGTTGTACACGTAGTACGACTTAATTGCCATTCTTTACATACAGTTTATCTTGTACATAACTAGTAGTGTTTGCAATGAATATATTTTATAAACTGCTTATTCTCTTTACAACCTTATGCCATGAGAATTGATCTAATTAAAATATAACTTCGATGATGGTGAGATATTTGCAAAACTCCGGACCCCAGGTGTATGCGGTGGGGAACGAACGCGCGCTATTGTCCTTCGCGGGGAGTAACGCGTTCACCACCACACCATGCAGGTCCTTCGTTTCGCCTGTCTCTCAGCTAGTTCTATCAATCTTTGCCACAGCAATCGCCCGTTAATTAAAATATATGTCACAATCACTACAACCCTCAATATTTTCGACTATACGTTTCACGTTGGAATCATGTAAACAGAAATATTTGTTGCATTCACTGCATACAGTTCAGGTCTACATTCTTGGAATTTCGTCGGACTTAAAGTACCAAATTCATGCTAGGAAGTGCTTTCAGGACAAAGTGAACTAAGCCGTGAAGAAGAGAAATTACTCACACTGGTGTGTTAAAGAGGATATTCAACGAAGAGAGGTGAAGGACCAGGTGTTTGATCAGACTGTTGAACCTCATGAAATCCCACACGAAATCTTAGGAACATTCACAATGGTCTGCAGAAATTACGATGCAAACGTGGTAGAAAATAATGCAGTCTTTCAAATTTAAACCAACATCGAATTAAACGGAAGTCGTTAAAATCTAAAACATTGCATTCATAACAAGCCAAATGCTTTATGTGGTAGCCTAAATAAAAAGGCTGTTTCTCAGCACATTTCCAAGAAAACTGGCTTAAATTACTGCATACTTGAAGTTCAAGTTGTGGATCCACTGAAGCTCCATCAACGTCGACATGGTTATAAAACAATGCGTAAACGCCAATATAATAAAAATATATACAGTACAATATATACGACATAATACATATAGAATACATACGACCATCCCAGTTGTTTACCACCTCATCGTGACTAATAGGTGGTCCTGGGTGTCGGACTGCTATGTACAGCGGGAGGATTCATCTTCCGGCAGGGCCTCCCAAGCTGAGAAGGAGTCCAACGTTTCCATTGGGAAGCCCAGCTAAGAGTAAACCAACGCCAGAATCCACCACCGTCCTGGTACAAAACTAGTCGCATGGTGGCAAATCTCCCTCTGATCAACAAGGGCGGCGAGTGCCTGTGGTGGTGAAGAACTGGGGCAGAATTTGACCTGGCTGACCTTAGGACTCTAGGGAACCACTGTAACTAAACCATCAAAAAACCGAAGAGACGGAAATGATGTTGCGCACCACACAACCAGTGAAGACGGGTAGTTCAAGTGTCCAAGTAAGTAATACATACGACATTTACGATATTGGTACCAACTTCGTGTCAGCCCATCCATAGAACATTGTATCGACCCTTCATGGCGAGGTTAAGTGAAGGTAGGTTTTCTAAAACATATACATTCGTAATTCATTGTTTTCTTGACCAGCAAACACGAGGTTGTTTGCACTTGCACTTTGCAATAAACATCTAAGCAATAATTCACAACGAACATTTATGCTTTAATTTCTGTCTGATGGGGTAATAAAAGTATTTGCCTAAGCGGATTGCGGGTCACTTTGACTCTTCCGGGATCAGAAGAAGACAAAATCGTCGAAACACCACATATTGTGAATGAACAAGTGCAGCAATAACAACCTCGTCTCTAGTCATCAAGGAAACAGTGAGTGTTGATCAACGCGGAAGTTAGAAGAAAGTTAGCCTTCGGAATTGCTACATGAAGTGCCAGCGAAATATAAACATACACAAGCATATATAGGTTAAAACAATGCGAAAAAGTGACGTAATGCTTGCTAGATTCCCTAGAGTCGAGAAAAGCTCACCACCAGGTCTCTGGTATTCACGTTGCCACGATGAATAGTGGTTATCGTAGAATGATAGCAATACTAACACCAATAGAACAACAGAGCAAGGGTTGTTCCATAATTCTGTTGGAATCCCATTTCCTGAAGTGCAACAATCACTGAAAAATTGTCCAGAGTTATTCAAGAACTGGAATCGCACATTGCGTGGAGCATTATTTTTGAAAAGCAACTCGTTCTCACCTCATTCTTGATCGATATATAGAATCTCATGCCTTTTTGGGAATGGAAGGATATGAAGGCGGCAAAGTAGAGGCTGTAAATATTCTTTGCACAATTTCCACAAGTTCATTAAATGCCGACAGCATTATGACTGGATGGTGAACGAGTTCTTTCTCACCACATGCAGGAATCATGTGTGGTCCGAGAGCACGAGGACATAAACAGATGATGACATCGGATACGCAAAAGTTGAAGAGGTGGAGAGATTTCCTAACAGAGACTGTTCGATCACCAACTCCAAAATAATAAATTGAAGAGCTTCCCAACAAAGTCATTGAATACCATAAAAGATGTTTGGAACATTCACAATGATTTGCATAGACTCAAATACATACGTAGTTGGGAATAACATGGGTTCTAAACTTTTCTTGAGCAAATACGAGGTGTCATTTGTAAAAGACCTCTTATTAAACATCAAAGTAAAAGTTACACATCGTGTTTGTTCAAGAAGAGTACAAAAAATTATTGGATCAATGTCGAGGTTAGTTGAAAGTAGGTGGTGGGAATTAGTTCTTAGATTTAAGCCACCACTAAATGAAACTAAAACCATTAGAATACCTACAACAAACACATAGCAGACTTGGGTTAGGGTGAAACATATATGCAGGGAACCACAATGGCAAGGCGAGAAAAACTCCAAGAATTAGAAATCATGCTGGGGCCCGTACAACCAGTGAAGACGGGTCATCCAAGCATCCAAGTAAGTAATATATACGACATATAAGATATGAGTACTTACTTTGTGTCAGTCCATCCATAGGACAACATCTCGACAGTTAGTGCCGGGGTTGTGTGAAATTCGTCTTTCTAAGGTAAATATATACATGGATAAATATGTATATACATACAAATACATCAAATAGTTCACGTACCAACGACTGGCTTGTACCAGATGCTCCTATAGGCATCGAAATAGAAGAATTTATTTCAAAGAGTTTCTACAACTAGGACTCGTCACATAGCAGTGAGAATCTTCACAACTTCAAAAACCCAGAACTAACACTTCCTAACAACGTTAAGATCTCAAATTTCCATAAACAGTACCCTTTGTTACATATAATTCGCATTAAATAACTATACTACTACTATTTACACATAATATATAGTGTTTACAACCCCAACAGTATGGAGTCATTGGGTACGAAAAGCATAAAGCTGACAGAAAACACCTCAAACTCAATGGTAAACCAGTCAGAAAGCTGTTAGAAACACGGTTACGTGCTGAAGGCATTCAACTTTCAACAAGTAATTGATATTTTTTCCTATGTGTTACATATGACCATGCACTTATAGTGTAAATTAGTGACGTACCACGTTGTGGTCCTCCTGCGCACGAGAGTAGGCCAGCTGGTCTGTTGTACTCACAAACGATCTTTGTTAGTTCTAGCTTCCGATTAGTTTTGCACCTAACAGGACGGCATGCAACGACTCCTAGAACATTCTTAAATAAGTGTGACATAAAATGGGTAAGGAAACCTGTAGCGAATCCCACCAACTTACGAAACTATTGATTGTTCCATCATTCGAGGTCACCATGATGAGTCATGGTTATCGCACGGAATCAGAGGATATATGGTAACATATTTATCCATAGAACGATAGGGCAAAGCCTCTTCTATGTCTTGTCCTTTCTCCTGAAGAGCTCCAACTCCTGAAATACATTAGTCATCGCGAAACTACGCAGAGCTATCGAAGAACTGGCATCGTACGCAGTGTGCCGCACCATTTTTGAGAAGCAATTCGGTGGTTCCTGAGTTTCAATAGCTCTAACTTTTGGGTACTGCTAGAAATGAGGGATATCAAAACTAAAAGGTAAACATCGTAATATTCCTTGCTGAACTTATACAACTTCATTAAGCCCTAACAGAAATACGAATGGAGGACGAGCGTTTCTTTCATCACACGCAAAAGTTGTATGTAGTCCATAGTCCAAGAACATAGGAGGGTGTGCAGAAGAAAACGGAGCATATGTGGAGCAAGAGAAATGAAGAAGTTTTCTAAACACATAGAGAAAAACCGGTTTATAGAAGGGAAATCACAACGAAAATGGGTGGGACTACGATGAAACATGGCAGATTGGCCGGCATGACATCTAGAGGTGTCACAGTGAGCCTAATGAAAAATTAAAATTCTCCGCTCCACAAAAACGCAAAATTAGGAGCGGCCTGCCAGAGAGTTAATGAAAATGCTATCAAACAACTTATTTTCAAGATCCTCACCGTCTTTTTAACTATGGCTGAACGCAATGACGACACGGAGTGAAAGTAGTCGACATGCGTTTTCTTCACGGGTTCATGATTGAGTTTTCTTTAAGACGTCACAGAAGCGAGCATATCTATCGTCTCTATAAAATCAAACTATGAAAAACAAACAGGTATATCTTGAAAAAGAATGAAAGTCGATTAAGAAAACCTACTGGAAAATGTGCCAATCCAAGGTATACCAACCATAGAATAATAGTGGAACTGGAATGCATTCGAGAAACATCGCGACGGTTGACTGAAATCCCGGTGTTGAACGAATACAGTAGACTTCCGACTGAAGTGAAGATATCCATTGGTGACGCGACTATACTACTTGGACCCTTTCATGGCCTGTGTTCACTAGACGTGCTGGCTCCAGCAGAATCTCCACTTTTTCGGAGTTTTGCTGGCTTAGCCATTGTGGTTCCCCGAACTCCCTAGGTCAGCCAGGCCAAAGTCTGCCCCAGAAGCAAGTATGTTGTGGTTAAATGCTAAAATATAAAGTGGGCACCGTGTTAAATGTGGGGTTATCTACTGGGTACCACAATTCCGAAACCACAGCTGAAAAATGCTCGTGGGAGAGGTCTCGAATACTGTTACCGAGGAACCCTGTTCTCGTACATTGCTTTGCTTGCCTCGTCTGAACAGCTTTTCTGGAACCGAGCACACTGGCAGCAAATCCACTGTTTCTGCCTGAACCACACACATCCCACAAAAACATTGAGAAACATGAAGGCACCACTCAATGGTGCCAATACGGGAGAAGAGGTAAGAAGAACCACTCTCCCTGATATGGGTAACATTTAACGAGTACACAACAACGCTCTGCAAAACTATTACGCCAAACCATGCTTGCTGCCACTTGTGTAACAACTCCTTTGTGCACTATCACCAACATGCTCTTGCTCTGATTCCAGAACACAACAAAACACAGTTCGCAACAAACTTTATTAACGCAGACCAAGCACATAGTACGGGATACAAACTAGGTTACTTAGTGATCTCCATTGGGCGGGCGCGACATGTCCACATCTTCAAAGTAAGGAACAGGCACAAAGCGCCACAGGATCCGACAACGGCTGGCTCTATCACTCGCCTGATTCTGCTCCAACAGAGGGCCCACAGGCAGCGAACGGAGTCCGTTCCACTCGAACTCGGGCGGCACTAAGCCATTATAGCCAGTGGGCGGCGGATCACCGCCACCAATGTAACGCACATGTCCACAATACAAACACCGCCATCCTTCCATCGTAGAGGATCCACCGTTAGAGTGGCGAGGGCCGGCGAAACCGACGCGGTCTTCGCTACTCACACCACGGCTCGATCTATCACCATTCAAGTGTGGATCTCTCCTGCTGCGGCGTGCCTGGATCCTGATTCTCACGGTGGACCTTCCTTGAACGACACTAAACAGCGTCTCTGCATCATTGATTTTGACCTCGTTTTCACCTTTAGTCCAATACGCTCTAGCATCTCGTCCGCCTATCCTATTCACCTCCCTCCTAAATTGCCGATAGAGGACGTCCGGATTGTCGTAGTTGAACGTGGAACACTCCTGTCGCAGGAAATGGACTCCAATTTCTCTAGCGGGTTGATCAGGACCAGCCTCCAACATCGACCGTGAATGCATCAACGACTCCTAACATCCTTTTATATGCAAACACAGTGGGCGTGGTCCAAATTTCATAAACCAGCGATGGGCGGAGCTTGTGGCAATGTGTGGTTGTGTCGGTGGCCCGCTGGGTTAGTCTCGGTATTGATTTTTCGTTCGAAGACTTCTGCAGGTATCTGCGTGCTGGTGGCAAGTCGTCACCAATTTTAGCCATGTAACTTGTGATATTCTTTTATAATTATAATACATTTCGATCACAGCACTCCAACGAAATCAGAGTATTCGGAATGTGTGGGGATTTAGGTGGTGTTCGCAAGAGTCCTGGACTTCATTGCGCAGTCATTGTGTTTCAGAAGTCTTCTGCGTCACAAACAAACTCTGATTGAGAAGTGTGCATTGTCTTTAAACGAGGCGGATGTAGACGGTTGCTAGTATTTCCAGCTTGAGCCGTATGGACGAAGATCTACTAAAGAATGAATCGAGTTAGAAAAATCCCGCGACCCTCAGAACTTGCGAGTAAAAGCCATCAGGTGGAGCCACCAAATCTTTGTTGGATATTCTTTTGCCACACGTTTGCGTAACCAAAAAGAATTGTTTGATTTAGGTGTGCTATGAAATGGACATGCGGATTTCCCTCAAGCGACAAATCTTCGTTCGGTACCTCGTTTTAAATGCTAAAACAGTAACCGTAGTTAACCTTTCATTTTCTGCGTACTGTAATTTTTCACGGCACGATATGATGTAAATTACAACCGGGACGATGCTGAGGCATTCGCAAAACGTGGACCCCGGGCCAGATATAACCACGAAAACGCAAAGCAAGGGGCTCCGTGGTACAGTGTGTAATGCGTGAGCCTCGGTAAGGGAAGTCGTGGTTCGATCTGGTCCGGGTTTCAATTTTTGCAAATATTTCAGCATCGTGGTAGTACTAACCGTAGTTTTCAGCGCCATCAGCAATCATCCGTCTATGGGGATGGTCTGGGGACCACAAATCGACATCGAACCCAGTTAAGCTGAGGTTCCAGTCGAAATCACAGTGATGTAACTCTTATCTACTATATATTCTTTTTTCATGGCCGACTATAATGAAAAATACAACCATAAGCATGCTGAAATGCGAGCAAAACTGAGTTACTTGTTTGGACGCAAAGCTTTTCCACGCTTTTATTTATATCTCGGTATCGATGTGATTGTATTTCTCATCATACCCTCTCATGAAAGAAGAATAGACATAAATAAAAGTTAGAACAGCATCCTTAACAGGTTGCGAAATATAACTTTCATAATGCTGAGATATTTGCAAAACTCCGAACCGCAGGTGTCTGCAGTGGGGAACGAACGCTACTATCCTTTCCGGGAGTAACGCGTTCACCACCACACTATGCGGGTCCTTCTTTCCACCTGTTTCTCAGCTAGTTCTATCGATTGCTGATGGCTGTGCACTGCAAAACACAGGATCGATTACCGCGCCCCAGGCGCACGAAGCCTTCTATACATCCGGGATCGGTAAATTGGTACCAAGCTTGTCTGGGAGAATAGCAGCACTGACTCAACACACCAGTAGGCCACCGCGAGCCACCGTATAGGCCGGATATGCACTCATTCATCTTTAACGGTCCTCGATGAAGTCGGATACGTTGCGCATCTTTTATCTTTCGTCCTTCTACCGAAGGTACAGGGTTGCAGATAACTAGCCGATAGCATTCTTGGCATAACCTCTATCACCAGTAATACTTCACAACATTTCTAAAATGGATTGAACACAAATCTAAGCAATAGGTGATTGATTGTAGATCAACAATGGTGTAGATCTAAAGGTTCATGCTAATAGTGGCCCATTTTCTCAGATTTCGTTCTCCCTACTGTTTGTTCTTATATTCATGTGTATCACCTATCGCCCCGTGGATCACTGAGTGACTCGAGCAGGCACTAGTAAACCTATTTTACCCTATCGCCTGCAAGAGTAGCCCAGTGGGTTCTACTCGCTCTAGAGACTCGTTGAGCATCATATCTTTTTTCAGCGTTCTCATGAGGGACTTAGATCACCGGGCTGGGGGTCCGTACAAAACTTTCGACGTCTCGAGGATTGTGGTCACTAATGGCTTGTGTCCATCGGCTGTCGTTCATACGCATTGCATGTCCCAGCCTACCTTATCTTCGACAATTTAGCGTTTAAAACGGCGTCTTTGATTTCTTATCATTGGACTTTTGATGAAACAGATTAGAATTTCGGGTCCCTTCCCTTACTTGTATGATACCGGGATACGCCTAGCATCGTCCGTTCGACTGCGCGTTGAATAACGCTGAGCGACGACTCTTCCTGCTTACGCAACGATCAGGTTCCTGAGGAATTCGTTGTGACAGGAAGAGTGGGGAATCAGAAGGGATAGCGCGGAGTCGGATGTCCTTTTTACTCTACACAACATCCTCTATGCTCTTGAAAGCTTCCCAAATCGCTCGTTTCCTTTTGCTCAGCTATACATAACTCTACGCGAGGTTGGTACCAATATAGTATGTGTGGTATGCATTATGTTTATCCCATGAAAAAATAACAACCAGTGAAAAAGTGCCAAGACAGTTGCCTTAGTTCTAGATAACTGTTTGTTGACGCTTTTCACGTATTCCTGATGTTGCCCCGCTTTTATTAGTACTTTAGATTTTTTTAACCCTAATAACTTCACAAAATTTAGCTCTCACAAACAGTAGCGGTCTGTGTTGGCGTTGAACATCACGGAGCGCGTTGGAGCACAGTCCGTCCCTCTACCCTTTCCATTCCTTCTCTAATTCGTCTTTTCCTACCGTTGTGATCTTCCGTTCTCCCTTGAGCTGTATTCATCTCTCTTTCTTTCTGGTGTTGTTACGTAATGAACACGTAGAATGCGTTGAATTTGCTTCTCACATAGACATGAATTGCTGGGGAGCTGTTCTTTTTTTTTCAAAAATAAACGGTGGATTTGCTCCATTTGGCGGCTAATAGCATGTATTTTTCTTCCTCCCAACAACATCTCTTTCTCCACTGATTTTCCTATGGTGCGTTAATAGTTTGTGCATTCTTCTCGTGTTTCAGCGCACCATTCTATTTACTACAACTTCGTACGTTGCCCACAGTTGATCGAGAGTTTGGATTTTAGAGGTTTCATGTCTGCAGACGAAAGCTACGAAACCCTGTTCGATCACTTTCTCATCAACAGTGACTATGACGTTGGTGACGATGCAGAAGACGACATGGGAACCTATTCACTCGTCGCAGATGATGGTTTTGTTCTCAGTTTAGAGAATGAAGAACGGTATTGTTGTAACAATAAAATAACGGGTGAGTAGCCAAACCTAGAAATGTCACCCGGAATCCTTCCCTTTAATGATTCTAGAAATGCTAGAGCGAATGCTAGGTGAGCACGTCCTAGGTACAGCAAATGTAGGATGCACGTTTGTTTAGCCCGTTTCATACTCCTCATTGCCACTTTTTTGTACTTATTATATTCATATACATATGTATATATGTTGTATAAGTATATATTGGCATATGTACATATTCGTTTTGGGAAACCTACTTCGACTTAACCTGGGCGTGAAGGATCGATATACTGTTCCGTAGATGGGCTTACAAAAGGTTGGTACCAGTGTCATTTATATGATAGTATGTATTACTTGCTTACTTTATATTTGAACGGGCCGTCCTCACTGGTTGTGGTGGTCCCAGCATAATCTCCATTGTTCGCAGATTTGCTGGTTTAGCCATTATGCTTCCCTGGAGTCCCGGGGTCAGCATGGCCAAAGTCTGACCCAGGTCTTCACCACCACAGGCAGTCGCCGCCCTTGTGGATCAGAGGGAGATTTGCCACCACACGACTTTGATACCAGGACAATGATGGGTCCTGGTATTGGTTTACTCTTAGCTAGGCTTCCTGACGGAAACGCGGGTCTCCTCAGCTTGGGAGACCTTGCCGGAAGATAAATCCTTCCGCTCCACATCGCACCCGACACCCAGGACCACCTCCCAGTCATGATGAGGCGGTGAACAATTGGGATGGTCGCATGTATATGTAACTATATATTTCGTATATATTGTACCGTATATATTTTTATTATGCTGTAGATATTATGACTTAAGTAGTTACATTTACGTTAATATAGTTTATGCACCGTTTTGGAACCATGTCGAAGTTGGAGGAACTTCAGTGGATCCACGACTTGAATTCCATGTTAACAGTAATTTAGGCCAGTTTTCTTGGAAGTGATGTGCTGAGAAACACTGTTTTTAATTGGGCTACTACACAAGGCGTTTGGCTTCTTATAGAATGGAATGTTTTAGATCCTAATGTTTTCCGTTGCACTTGAGTTTGATTTAGATTTGATAGACTGCACTATTTTCTACAAGATGTGCATTTCATTCTGTGCTAATTATTGTAGCTCTGTTAAAAAGCCCTCCTAGGTATAATCTAGGAGTCGTCGATGGAATAGTCTTCGTTAGAAACGCAAGAGTGTAAGAATAGCTGAGAGACGTGCGAAACAAAGGACCCGCATGGTGTGGTGGTGAACGCGTTACTCCCCGGAAAGGATAATAGCGCGTTCGTTCCCCACCATAGGCACCTGCGGTCCAGAGTTTTGCAAATATCTCAGCAACGTTGTGGTTGTATTTCGCTTAGTAACCTGCCATGAAAATTATAGAAGGCAGAAAACAAAACGTTAAACATAGTGTAAGAAAACGTTGAAAATGTCTCATGTTTGCAAGCAGGCACTTCGTGTTGTTTCTGAGGTCAGCATGCCATCTCATGGGACACTGCTACTCCACTTCTTCGAAATCTTATCAGATAAGCGTTGTCATACAGGTACTCAAAAGTTCATGAACTTTGTAACTGAGCGTCCACATGAATTTAAATATGCTATGGATTCTTCCTTCAACTGAGTGCCTTCAAGGCTTTCTCCTATCGTTGATCCAGTTTCCATCCGTGCAAATGGATCACAAGCAACAGTAGCACCTCGTCCAGGTAGTTTGGAGGTCCACCAGTACATCGGAGTCATCTCGGCTCGTCACCTGTTTTGGGTGACTATCCTCATTCACTTATACTGATGGGAGTAAGTTCTCTCCTGCATGGCTTATTTTACTTTCTTCACCACAAAATTTCCTAACAGAAATTTAGGACCCAATCTTAATACCAGTCGGGTATTTTTGGAAGTATTCTGCTTACCTGCGTAGGCATTGTCAGTTTCTACGAATTATTTATATTTGACATACGGGGAAATTTTATAGTTCCTTGCACGCAGCGGAAGAATTTTGTGTGAGAAGCCACCATCCTTTCTTGGGGAAAACTAGTAAGTGGTATGGCTGTTTCATTTCCTCATCGTTTTCATATCTCTAGTTTTATCCATGGTTCAGGCGTATATATCTGTTCTCGCACGACAACCAGAGGTTGTCCCCAGCGGAGTGTGTTCAGTTGAGTGTTATAGTTGGCTGTTGCTGTTGGCAGTTCTGTCCTAGGAAAAGTGGTGTAAGCAACACTTTTTTGATCCTTTTGATGTCAGTGTTATGCGAAAAGTAGTTTATGTGAAGGAAGTGGAGTTATCAAGGAGGAAATCTGAACTCTTCGTTGGTGTTGTGTATCTTTCGTTATTTTAGCCAAGAAGGAATTGTTGGTAATAATTATGCATTCCAAAATTGTGCCTTGTTTTCAATTGTGAATGTTTTAAATTCTTTTCAGGAAGGGTTTATATATATTTATATAGGTTTATATATATAAATATATAAACAGAAGCTTTGTGCAAGAAGGGCCAATATCTTTGCAAATTAGGGTAAAGCTGCTATATGTAGAATTTGTAATAAGAATTGAAGCCAAATGAATATCCTGAGTAAAAGTGTTGCAACATCAGTAGGACTTTAGGAATTACCTGTATCACCTGTTGTCCCGTTGATCGTCGAGTGACTCGAACGGGCGCCAGTAAATCTTCCATTTTTCGCTGTCGCGTGCAAGAGTGGCCCAGTGTGTTCTGCTCGCTCAAGGAACTCGTCGAGCATCGCATCTTTCTTCTAGGCTCTTGGTGAAGAACTCTGACCATCGGATCTCTGGTCTTTCTGCAGTACGTTTGACGTCCCGAGGAATCCAGTCGCTTTAGGAATATGCGTTATAAATACGCATTTTTTTCCCGAAAGAAGTGCTCTGCGAAATGATGGAGCGCACCCTGGATGCACTTACTTTCGCTACCTAGTCAATTTACATCCATACAAGTTTTCCCTAGATGTGGCACATCGTCAAGTAAATGTCTGAGTTGAACGTTTACAACGATGGCGTTGAAAAAGTGTAGTAAGAGTTTGGAATGTATTCTTTTTCTAAGGGTGTATTTTGACGACTGATAAATGCGAATTTCTTTTCATTTTTTTATTCTACTTGGCTCGTCATCACATTTAACTGTGCAGGTCCCAGCAGTTCTTGTGTTCGATTTGTTTTCCTCGCCGTCATTATCCACAGTGATCTTCGAACATTTCGCCTGTTGTTTCAGCTTCCGCTTGAAAATTTCGTCTTCTTTATGAACCTCGTACAATGCTGGTTGAACCAACTTCCTTTGCAATCTTGGAGATGGCCAAGTTAAGGAGTTCCTACGTGGATTGGTGGGAATCATTGGGGTGGAGATCGAGCTAGAGTCTTTTGCTTCCTGGTCCACGGCATCGCTAACCACCGCGCTATCTCCTCTTCGATGCGCATTTTGAGGGCGATTAATCCTTTTAAACACTATAGAAGCGTTTAAAGAAGTATCCTCGGTGATATATCATGTTTTCGTAACGATAACGTATCCCTAACCTCAAAACTTTAGCGTGTAAGTACAAACTGGTTGTGTTTCAGAACGACTCAGTTTCTTCAACATC
This sequence comes from Angiostrongylus costaricensis, assembly GCA_900624975.1. Taxonomy (NCBI): domain Eukaryota; kingdom Metazoa; phylum Nematoda; class Chromadorea; order Rhabditida; family Metastrongylidae; genus Angiostrongylus; species Angiostrongylus costaricensis. Next base: position 225,361 of record UYYA01003833.1, on the reverse strand, counting down.
CAACAACATTCATCCGCCTCCTCTTCTGTCTATTTTACAAATGACATCTCTCTCCACCTTTTATACTCTGACACGTCGCTTTTAAACTTCAGTTCCAATTTTGGAATGATTTTCCTTGTGTGATCGTTTATCTCAAAACTTCCATCAACAATTTGACGCTTTGTGGTTGGTGGGAGATGCTCAAACTATTGATATATTTCAAACTACGACGTACAGTGAGAGTTCATCTTTCAGCTGGCTCCCCCAGATGGAATGTACGACACTTCCAGTTAAGAGTTTGTTTTCGGGGAATTATGTGTGCTTGCATTCTAGTGAGGAAACGTGCGTGGTGGTCATCGTGTTTCCCAAACTAGCCAAACCCCACTGAGCCACCTTGGGCTCTAGTTAGAGTGTGTTGTGTTCAATTCGAACTACAAAAAAGAAAAATAAGTAGTTGGATAGGGAGCATTGACAGAGGCTTATAGTATCAGTGTTGCATTTGGCCACAGAACAGTTAACTGTCGTATTTTATAAGATTAATTGCAGCAGTTTTGTTTTTGAGATGATAAGATTTGCAAGGACCCGCTGCCAGCGGCGATGGCCATTTGAAAGTTTAAATTGGAACTGATCCATACACGACAGTGTTGAGTCACATAAGAAGATCGTGAGATTCTGTTCTTTGTCATACGAAATTATCCAAATCATGAAGTATTCAAGGTATTCTGAAGAAATTTGCAAAGTACACAGTTATTCTTTTGTTGAATTTGCCACTTGCCTACTCCGTTTCATCAGGTTCTCTAAGGGGCAGCCAAAATCTTAAAGGACTAAGTAATACCAAAATTGATTTCGCAGTTCAATTTCGTCTATTTTTATGTCGTACAGCCTGTATAAGCTTTCAGCAGTAACGGTAATATTTCGAAACCGACTTTCCTTGAACCTCGGTATCACTAATCAATATGTATTCTTTCTTTGATGAGCTTACACGAGGTTGATAATGATATTTATTTATTTTCGGCTAACGTTTCGACGTCTTCGTCTTCCTTAGAGCCGATGATCCGTGTCGATGGTCCATGCTTGTTGTTCGTCTCGACGTTGCAGCTTCGCCTTCGTGTCGAGTCATGTCTTCCTCAGTGAGCCATCTTGTCGAATGAGGCATCTTCCTTCAGTGATGCCCTTTTATCATTATATCCACCATCAGCATCGTGTATCATTATATCCACCATCAGCATCGTGTATAAAAGAGCATCACTGAGGGAGGATGCTTCATTCGAGAAGATGGCTCGCTGAGGAAGACCTTACTCGACACGAAGGCGAAGCTGCAACGTCGAGATGAACAACAAGCATGAACCATCGACTCGGATCATCGACTCTGAGGAAGACGAAGACGTCGAAACGTTACCCGAAAATAAATAAATATCATTATCAACCTCATGTCAGCTCATCAAGGAGAGAATACATATTGATTAGTAACGGTAATGTTATAAAATATCATAAGATGTCCCTACCCTCCTAATCATGGTTAGCCATGAACCTGTGGTTAGGTGCTGCGGAAGGAGGTTCTATTCCCCTAACAAAGTCGTCTAAGAAAAGAATGAGTTCGACGTTTTTAACTGAACGACCGCCTACTGGTAAGCCAGTGCCGGGAATCACAACAGTCATGGCAACAGTATACGATGGCTATTTACTGATAAGCGATGACCACATAGGAAAGCATTTATATTGAAGAGAACGAAAGTCGTTCTTAAGTAGCATCTGCTAGTGCTCTTAGGGGTTATTCGTAATTCTTGAATATTGGCCGTTCAACCAATCACGTCCGTATCCATGCTATTTCCACACCTTCCTCGAATAACTGGCGATTTCGACATGAAATGTCTTCGTTTTACAAAAATTTATAGCTTCTACTGGAAATCTTTTATATGTTGTCACACGAAGGATAAAAAAGGAACTCTTGGCGTTAATCAACCCCTGAAGGATCGCCATGCATTCGACTTCCAGTGTGAGGAATAGACATTTCTGAAGATAGGTCGACGTCTCGATTGTTTGGGAAATAAACGATCCTTACTCCTAACATGAGGCATCGTGACCATAGTGGTCGTTATTGCATTAATGCGATCAGTTGGTTCAGAAAGCACTTGAAGATTTCATTTTGAAAAAGGGGTAATATCCACATAATATTAAGACGCTACATTTAATACACTGCTAGTTCTCCTAGCGCGATTAAGAAGCACACAGTCAAACGGTGATGTTAGAAGAAATGATGAAGGATAAAAACGATAAAGCTCTCAGTGTTGACCAATCCCTTGGAGATGCACCATGTATTTGACTTAATTAGCTATCGTTTGGAGGTGATTAAATGTATATCTGGCCTTTACAATGAGTCGCGGTGGTCTACCGATGTCCTGACCCAGTACTGCTATCCTCCCAGACAGGTCTGGTACTAATTTACCGACGCCGATCGCGAAGGGATGGAAGGCTTGGTGAGCTTAGGGTGTGGGGATTGATTCCAGAAAAGAAATGATACAAACAACAATGTCAACTTTTTTATTTGCTGCCTACTATAACTTTTCATGGCCTAACGCATTCACCACTACGCCATTCGGATCTTTCGTTTCGCCTGTCCCACAGATAGTTCTATCGATCAGTGGCTTCAGCAAACCAAAGCTAAGCGTCAACGGTTTTAACTGGGTTCAATGCCGATTTGGGCTCCCCAGATCAATTCCGTTGACGAGTGGTTGCTGATGGCACTGATCAATAGAACTTGTTGAGAGAAAGACGAAACGAAGACCTGTATGGTTTGGTGGTGAACGCGTTAGCTCCCAGAAAAGGTAATAGCGCGTTCGTTCCCCACAGCATTCACCTGCGTTGCGCAGTTTTGCAAATATCTCAGCATCATTGTGGTTGTATTTCGCATCATTCAAACAACAATCTTGAATAAGTTGTGCAGATATCGTATGCAGAGAAAAGGGGCTCATAGGGGATTCGTCTTTTTAGTGTTAATATAATTAAATATTTGAGGACAATGAGTAGAATTTGAGATGAACTGGTATTGCATTTATTGCTTAAAATTAGAACCTTGTATAAATTCCACAATGATCGAAGAATAACAAGTGAGACAAGGTCTTCAGAAATTGGAAGTAGAACTGAGAAGGAATGATTAGGTGAGCTGTGTGAACATGGAAGAGGACTAAAAGCAACACTAAGACATAAAATACAAATGCAAGAATAATTAGAAAAAGAAGGAGAAGCAGAAGGAAAACCGGAAGTGGTAGAAGTGTACATGTAGGTTTGGGAGCAATACGGAAAATCTGAAAAGCATAAAAAGAAGTGGAAGTGGACGCATGCGAAGGGTTAAAGTGATAAGAAATGAAATCTTCCTTTTTTCCTCTCCAAAAAGGAGCTTAATAGTAATTCTGTCTTTTTACTCCAATACATCTGCTAATAGTAAAATCAGTAGTTAAATAAGTAAAAAGTTTTGTCGTAGAAGTGGTAGAACTAGGACAAGAGGAAATATAGGGAGCGCATGGCGTAGTGGCTGTGTGATCCCATTCATTACGTGGGCAGCTCAACCAACCCAAGCGTTCGTCGACTCTCTCCCTGCCCACTAAGCCACTCATCCTTCTGGTATCGCAAGGTTGGTCCCAAACATATTTGGCAGTGGTTCACTGCGTCATTTCTACCAGTGCAGGTGAGACCCTAATAAAATGATCTCAAGATTCAAAAGACCGACTTTCTATAAACCTCGGCACAGATAGTTGATATATTTATTTACGTGGTCTTATAAACTGTTTTCGTTGTCGTTGTTGGTGTTGTTGGTGTTTTTGGTCGACGGCTTACGTTTCGAAGACTTGGAATTTCCCACAGCCGTGATTTTACATGTGGGACTGGAAGTAGTCTCAAAATTACGGGAAGCATCTGATCCACGGTGCCTCATACACATGTAGGATATTGCTCCGTTGTCGCTATTCGATACATTAAGCAGAGAGGACATCGAAACGCTGGCCTAATAGTTTTTTTTATCAGCCTGGTATTAGCTTAATAATTGAAGAGCGTACAGACCATTTTTAGCGAGGTTTAATGGAGCCCGATTTCCAAAAGATTAAAACCATCAAGAAGCAGCCGAATCCACACACAAAAGGTTCATGGTCCTTCGTAGACACAAGGAGACGAATGGAATGATGAAGTGTTCGAAATTTATTATTGAAGCCAAGGTCAAATGAATTCAACATTTTTAAAAGCTTTTTTTTTGTGCAGGCTAATTTAGCGTCGACAGCTGCAAGGCGAACTGTACCTGAAGGAAAACCAAATGTCATTAATGGACAGTTGGCCACAAGGCGTCTTGTACCACATTACTGCGGCTTTCAAACTACTTCATTAGTTCTGTGATTCACTCAAATGCATTAAGACTTGGTGCAACTACGAAGACCCACATAGCAGGAAACAAATGCTGTGGACATCCAATCTGGTCGATGCCAAAATAGACGAAGACGAGCGAGTCGAAACGTTGGCCACAGCAAAAATTAGGCAGAAAATTCGAGTGAGCCTTTGAATTTTACAATCCATTTCTATATTCATTCTAAACTTATACGGCTGGTAAGGGTAAGGTAAGAATATGGGATGTAGAAGCCAACGTTATTTGAAGTGGAGGGAAAAGTGCAGTTGGTGCAGAACCAGGATTAGAGCTAAAAATCTACGCGCAAATAATCGAACATAGCTAGGTTCTAGAAGCAGAAATAAAAATTCCACCAATACTAATAGAACAAGTGGCAGTAGAAGAGCCAGTGGAAAGAGAACCAGAAGCAGAAGTAGTACTAAAAGTAGGTAGAGAATTAGAGACTCTCCATTTCTATTCCACAACTCCTTCCGACACTACAAGAAGTAAAGGTAAAAGTAGAAATAGAACTACGTGCAGAAGCAGACCTAGAAGTGGACGTGGAAAGAGAACCACTAACCGTAAAGCAGTATAAATAGTTTTATAACAAGAAGCAGCTCATTGTAGTAATTCAATAATATCACTCCGAGAGCTGCTAAAAGAAGCAGTAGAAATGGTAGAAAAAGAAGTCAATAAAAGTAGAACTGAGATTGGAAGTACAGAAAGTGGAAATGGGTATTGAAGTAAAAAGAGAATGAACTGCAGAGGAATTGCTCCAAAAGTAGAGTACTTTCCTGTTTCTAATCTACTACTGCTTCTGAGGCACTTGTGGTGCATCGGAAATAAAGTTGCGTTGCAACAAACACATTTTCATTGGCTTCATCAAGTTCGATCTGGTGCCTAAAGCTCACCAAGCTTTCATAGTTTTGATTAGGAAAATTTATGCCACTCTTCTCTGGAAGGATAAAAGCATTAACGTAATACATAGGTATGACACCGTAAATCATTGTACAGGTAAGACATGCATTCAATCCTCTTGACGATTCTTAATTAAGCCTAATATACAGAGGTTTCTACACATGTTGTTCAGAACTGAGAGTTTCGCCGTTTTTATCGTTTACTCCAATCCATTAAACCACTAGTTAACTTGGAAATATGGGAGATAAAAGCCTAAGCTAGTCGTAGTCGTAAAGGAGGCAGGAATAGAAATGCGGCGTTATTTAAAAACCAGCTCCTTATTTTAAAATACTTGTAGTTTAAGTATAATCTTAGTACTTTAGCATAAGTGGTGGTTCACTGGACTGGACTCGATGCGAACACGAAGACGCACACCGGAAGAAAGAAAAGCTGTGTACAATCGACTCGGATCAATCCGGCACTGAGCGAAGCAAAGGCGCCGAAACGTCAGCTGAATGAAGTTCTTTTTTTTATAAACCTCTTGCTAGTTGCCAATGAAGGAATTAATCTCCTATTAGTTATCAATTAAATAATTAGCAGTTGATCAATTATAGCAGCTTGAAGAAAGGTATGTCTTGAAATATTGTTTCGCTTTGTGCAAGGTGATAATGATACCGGCCACTGCCGGATCGATTGTGCGGAGAAAACAAGTTATTATGAGCTGGCAACCGCTATCAGTATCAACCGTTGTGTATAAAAGAGCTCTATCTAGGGAGGTTCTTCAATTCACTGGTGATTCTCTGGCTTCGACTCAATGCAGTCGCGAAGATCCGCATCGGAATAGAGAAGAACTGTGGACAATCGACTCGAGTCATTCTAGCTGTGAAGCACTGAGAGCCCCGGAACGTTTTCGGAATAAAAATTTTGCAAAGATCTTGTGTAAGTCGAACAATTATAAAGATATTTACTATTCTGGAAGAGGATTGCTAAAATTCGGTAATCAAAGGTATTCGAAGAGAACGTGCTAGGTAATCGAAGCCCAAATGCGGAAGAATGGTTTATTATCATTAAAACAAGTCAGCAACGTTGTGATTGTATTTCGCTTAGTAACCTGCCATGAAAATCCGGTCCAGAGTTTTGCAAATATCTCAGCAACGTTGTGGTTGTAATTCGCTTAGTAACCTGCCATGAAAATTATAGAAGGCAGAAAACACAGAACGTAAAACATTGTGATTTCAACTACAGCCATAGCTTAACTGGGTTCTATGCCGATTTGCGCTCCCCAGATCAACCCCGCTGACGGGTGATTGCTGTGGCAAAAAGATCGATAGAAATAGATGAGAGACAGGCGAAACGAAGGACCCGCATGGTGTGGTGGTGAACGCGTTACTCCCCGAAAAGGATAATAGCGCGTTCGTTCCCCACCATCGACACCTGCGGTCCAGAGTTTTGCAAATATCTCAGCAACGTTGTGGTTGTATTTCGCTTAGTAACCTGCCATGAAAATTATAGCAGGCAGAAAACAAAACGTTAAACGTTAAAACAAGTCTTTATTAGACAGTCAAAGACCCGTTCTGTACAAAAGGACAGTGCGAAGTGAGGTCTCTTGCTTTGTTAGCGGCTGAAGGCAAACCACTGCAATCACTGCTTCCAACATCGTTCAGCTTGACCGAGATCAGGTTAGAAGAAATCCATTTTTCATTCTAGAATTATTTTCCCGGTACACTTACTCTCCTAAACTGAACCATGAACGACAAATTCTAGTCATCCAATGTGAGCTACTTCTCTTTTCTCCGGCCATCAACTCTTAGGAAAACCGCTTTTTGACATTCATCTAGTTTTTCTTGAATTGTTGGAGTTCGTTTATACTCGAAGCCACGATGGAGGAGGAGTACCTACCTGTCTAAATCACTTGCTGCTTCGTCATAGCCTACGATGTTCTTGATTGTCGAGGACGAATGGTTTAGTAATAGAGTCTCCCAACTGCGAAGCATTTCAACATTCTTTCCTATGAAAAGCATCGTCCCCTGTGATGCCTACCGTAATATGTCTACTTATGGCCGAGCAGCTCTTGTACTCAACCACTGAGGATGGTGTTTACTACACTCCTGTCCCGTCACCTAGCATAACCAAATGTTTTTTTTCTATTTTGCACTACTCGTCATCGCATATGCTTTGTGGACCTAAGCGCTTCCTGCATTCCATTGTTTCTTGCCTTCATCCTCCACGAAAATCTTCGAATTTTCTGCGTGGGATTTAGCTGCTGCTTCAGGACTGTAGTCTTCCTCATGAATGAATGTCGTTGACTCCTGTTGAGTTAATCCTCCTGAGATCCGGTAATAATCGGGCTTTCCTACTAAGCTTTAAAGAAGTGAAAGGAAAGTCTGATATTAATTTCCGGATTTCGGAAAGATCACAAACTCGATGATATAAATGCGGAGTCGAACCAATATCGTGTTAAACGATATCATCACCACTGCCCTCAATTACATCGCTGCCCGCCCTCAACAAGTAACATGCATTATCTACCTACGGTTCCTTTAAGAAATCAAGCCGATGAAACACGAAACCATAACCGGTTAGCGAATAATGTTTGAGACGCGAAAAAAAGGAAGTGAGTTCAGAGGATAAAGTCCAGATTTGTACTGTGCTGATTTGTGTGTGTGTGCGCGCGCGTGCGTGTGAGTGTACGTGTGCGTGTAACACGCTGTGGAAGAAAAGTTGACGGACTGAGTAACCTCTCAGAAATTGGGTTGGTCATGGATATCATAGCATTTCAACGACGAACGCTCTGAACGAAGCGTTTACAGTTGAGAAAATGAGGAGCAGTGCCATTTTTAAAAGTCTTCTGACGTATCAGATTAATCATGCAGTGAAAAGTCGAGGTTATTGCATTTTTCATGGGATTACAGATAGTCTGCAGAAAGGACGCGTTATTATTTTAGCAGCGAATTTTGCGTCAACTTAGGCTTATAAAAATTTTTCACCAGACCTTAGCAGCTCTGACGAAATTTGGAGTGAAAAATCAAGTACATAATGAACACAAAGACGGTTTCCCGTAAATCACAATTCTAGAATATTTTTGTCGACAGTGGTGGAGGAAACCTTCCAGTGGGATCGCCACAATGCCATAGCTGGCCACCCTTCCCCTAACCGACACTACTGCTGTTGGAGAGATCGGTATATGGTTCTACTATCATGTCGTCATCCTCGATTTATAGAAGAATGGAAAGTGTACAGCGTCCGCCAGCACTCTTCAGATTTCGTGATTAAGGGTGTCGCCCTCCAATATTTAGGAGGAACAGTTTCTGAATGTAGAGTAGCACTGAAGACGTCATTCATTTTTACCATTATGGATGACACCTCGTTGTTTATAATTGTCTCATGACCCAGAACGGAACTCTCTGTTTGTACGTTGTGAAATTCGCGGCAGCCTTAACTACACCATCATCTCTCGCTGATTATCTAACCAGGATTTTTTGTCTACTTAGCTGCAAATTGCTATTTTATTAAGAGATTTCGTCTTGCGGCGTCATTTAAAATCTATTTATGTAGGCAGTAAAGGAGGAATCGAACATCAGACAGGAATTGGCCGCACTAGTCCCAGTGCTGACTCCAACTGTAAGTCCTTTTATTTGTGTGTTGTGAAATTCGCGACCAATGCCAACTTCTTTCTTTATTCATCTAACCAGGATCTTTTGTCTGCTTAGCTGTAAATTGCCACTTTATTAAGAGGTTTCGTGTTGAGGCGTCACTAAATCTATTTATATAGGCAGTAAACGAAGACTCCGCAATCAGACAGGAATTGACCGGACAAATCCTTGTGGCGACTCCAATTGTAAGACCTTCTATTTGTGTGTCGTGAAATTCGCGGCAGGCTACCGGCAGGCAATACCAGTTTCTTTATTCATCTTACCAGGATTTTTTGCCTGCTTAGCTGTAAACTGACACTTTGTTAAGAGATTCCGTGTTGAGGCGTCACTTAAAATCTGTTTATGTAGGCAGAAGGAGAAATCGAACATCAGACAGGAATTGGCCGCACAAGCCCCAGTGCGTAGTCTAATTGTAAGTCGTTCTATTTGCATACTGTGAAATTCGATATAGGCTTAACCTTACCCTCTTGTCTTTTTAGTTATCTAACGCATTAATAGGAACGAACAATTAGCAATAAAATATAGCAAAAGTAATTGTTATAATAGGAACTATTATGAACGCGAACCAGTAAGCTCTTCACTAATCTCCTTCGCTAATAAGAGATGGTGAGTGAAATTGGCTTGCTTGAGAAACACGAAGAGCTTCACATGTCCGACATGAACTCCTCTTCTAGTATTGTATGATTATAAGACAGGAGGTGCGTGTGGCGCAGTCGTTGGAGGCGACTTTCAATACAGATGGGATCGATGCCTGTAACGCGGGCCCACCATCATCAGGGGTCAACAAATTGGTACCAACTATGTTTGGCAGGATAGCAGCATTGACTCAGAGTATCATCTATAAACCACCGCGAGTCATTGTTAGGGTCAGATATGCATTCAGTCACCTCCAACGATGTTCAACGAAGTCGAGTGCATGGCTCATCTCTCAAAAATTGATTAAAGCCGAAAGCTTTATCCTTTATCCTTTATGATGATTATAAGACATTCGTCCCTTATGCTCATTTGTCAACACTAATGGTGAATCTCATACCTCAGGCGGATTTTCTGAACCGACTCAGATATATTTCTCACCTATATAATTCTCTATGCGGTTGCTCTGTACCAGTTAACTGGCTAAGTTCACTACTTAGTCACTTATTTTACTTAAGCTGTATTTTCGTAGTGCAGTTTCGATAACAGTCAGACAGAGTCCTTATGTAGGACGGGTTCACTCCCTTGTCGACGAGCGCTGATAGGATTGCATTCGTTTCGACACTGTCAAACGTTTTTTCATAGCCGACAAACTTCGATGACTCTGGACGCAGTTTGGATGTGGTGAATGCAGTAAAATTCTTGCCGAAATCCCGCTTGCTCCACTGGTTGCGCTCCATCCAATGTCCTTGATATGCGCGAGAGGATAATCTTCATGAAAAGCTTGTAGAGTGCATTCAACGAGCAACTCGGACAATAGTTACGAAGATCCCTTCGGTCACCTTTCTTGGGCAGGATGACCGTGTAGGACGCCCTCCACTGGTTTGGGATTTTTCCTTTTGAAGGTAGGTTGTCATGTGGTTTGAGAGAAGTACATGTAAATTGTGGCTTCCAGCTCTATGGAAATCGGCGGTGACATTATCATTATCGGGTCCTGGTGTTGTGCCTCTTTTCATGCTTTCTTCACAACCTCCGGTGAAGAATTCCAGGTGGTTTTTCTCGAGCTGAGATATTAGGGTCCAGGACGGGGATTGTAGAATGGAAAGGGAAAACTTTCCGTTATTAATTCCATATTGTGGCGGGAACTTTTGCCGACCTCATCCTCGTTCATCAGGGCTGATGGTACAACATCACAATCACACAAGTCCCGACGACACTTTTTTAGACTGCTTCTTTTCTTTGTTGTTTCCAATAGTTTCTTTTGCTTGTACCGATGTAGATCTTCCAGTAAAGGTCTTCTGCAATGGTATTAATTACTAGCGTTGTTAAACGTGTTACATTATGATCAAGCTTTAGTTTCCTCCTTTTTTCGAGCAACTTCTTAGCAGTAGCTGAGATACGATCTGACCTTCTTGCTTGAGCAACTGGAGCGAAATAAGCACAGCTTTTCAGTCTCTCGGCAAGCAGCTGGTAACCTTTGCTTCGGTCATCTTTAATCATCCAATCACGTTTGGATAGGACCCCTTTGAGACTGTTCTCGTCGTATACAGCTAGACTTTTCCTCGTGATCGATGAAGAGAGTTCTTTTCCAGACTGCGGCTGAGTCGAATCTTCGCGCGAAGAAAGTGGTGGTTGCAACCAGTACACAATGGCGGGACCACAGATGTGCCAAGTAGGCACCATCTCCTCTTTGTCAGAATGTGGTCGATCTGCGTATGAGTCATGCCGTTAGGAGACTCCCGTGTCCAGCGGCGACTTTCTTCTGGGAAAAACGAGTTTCTATGGAAGAGACGTGCTGCTGACAGTAGTCCTGCGAGACGGTTCCCATTCTTATTTCCTTTTCCTTATCCAAAACTTTCGATGCTGTATTCTCTCTCGTTGGCTTTTGCTATCCTGGCGTTGAAGTCTCCGACAGCAAATTTATGATATGCTTTATCATTGCGAATAACTTCCTCTAACTGATAGTAGAACGCATTTAATTCGTACTTATCAGCTACGTCGGTCGGTTAGTAGCAGTGGATGATTGTGATCTTCTTATGACACGTCAGTTGAAGACAGAGGACGGCTATGTGAGAGGAAGGATGTCGTATGATTTGAAGAGATGGACAATGAACTGGTGAACGACGAAGCCTACTCCCCCGACATTTCGTGACGCAATCTTTTCTTTATGGATCACAAGGATCTCGTTGCTTGGCGCATATCGGTCTTCTTGTTTTTTATTTCTTGTAGTGCGATCACATGAAATGTAATGCGATCTGTGGCTATAATATGGGTGTGAAGATCGGCACCTGTGCAGAGTGTTTCGGCATTAAACGTCTATAATAAGAAACAATCTCCATGGTGTGCCGTGCGTGTGTTCGTCAGATCCTATTCCAATGATATTCTGCGCAAACCGAGATTTCGTGGCCTCTCGACGGTCGTCTCACCGCCCGACTTCATAGAGGGGAGTATCTAGTCTGCGGGGTACTGCGGCTGGCTTATTGCTGGTTGTGCAGCTTGAATCTCCGTGAAGTCCTGACTTAACCTTGAAAATGCGTTTCCAGGTCTTCACCACAATCGTTATGCGAGGGAAGTACGTTTTCAGCGACGAATCCTTCGCTCAGTCTTCCCTTAGACACCGGGGTTAAACCTGTGCTTCATTTTGGAATCCAAAATAGAACTGACCGTTAAAGTACTTGTAGTATTTGCTGTCATGAAATTTAGCGATTTGGGTGCGTTAATGCCTTTATTTCGATGCAGTGTTAGAGATTATCGCTGTGTCCCTTTTAGCAAAATTCCCCAATGTTTAGCATATACAATATTCTGGAGAGGTGTTCACTCAGCTGATGCCTAACTGGCAGTCAGTCGTGCACTTCTTGTTGCAATGAATTCCTTAAATGAAGCAAAAATGTCTCACCGTATTGTCATGCTGATAGTTTTGTGTTTAATCCACAGCGTTCTTAAGTGATCTATCCTCAGCATATAAAACAACTGACGGAAACATTATGGCCATGATAGTACTTTCATATGAAAATACACTGTATTTAGGTATTCTTAATGCTTTTTTACAGTGACTACAGAAAAAATACAGAAAATGGCTGAGCATTTTTCGGGAGTTTTATAGCACGGAAGTCGGTTACGCCGTTGCTTTGAACCTCCTTCTAAGTGTATGTTCTACAGCATCGTTGTTGCTTTATTTTACCTTTTAGTAATGTGTTTAACCGTAATTGGTAACCTTTTAAGTTACTTTGGCGATTTTAAGCAATATTCAACGCTTATGGAACAATGCTTAGCTTTGGGTGGTGTTTTCCAGGCACCATACCCAACTTGTCGCCGGATGCACCAAGGTCGTAGGTGGTTACATTGAACCAGGAACGTTTGCCACATATGACGCATATAGTTGTCGTTTGTACGATACTCTGAGTTTGAGGTATTTCACTATGAAACGTGGCCTATTTATAATAGATTCATTAAATTACAATATGAGATGAGATAGAGGATTTATCAACATCTTAGATTCTCGTCTCTTATTCTCGCAACCTTCCACACATTTCGTGGAAGGTCGAGAGAACCTCGTGCTCGTAGAAATTTATCTCACAAGCAACAAATTACGTCTATTTATAAGCTCCTACGAACTGATCTCCTTGAGCTGATGCGAGCTTGGTATAAGCTTCCCTTGTAGTTGTTGTCATCGTCGTTGTCGTTGTTGTTGGTATGTAATGTATGTATGTATGTATGCGGCTGTTCAGAAATAAATGAGCGTTTTAAAATATTTGTTGATTTAATGTACTTTTTACCAACGAAACATTCTTTGTGTGCTGAAATATTATGTAGCTTTCATAAGCTGATTTTATGCTTTTTCTAACCATGAGCAGTCCTCGCCTATGTATTACTCTGTGCGGCTGCTACCCGCCAACTAACTTAAATACTTACAACAAATAAACAGCTTTAAAGAAGGCGAAACCGCCGAAACGTCAGCTATTGTATTCTAATGAATTCCATAATAGCAACCTCGTGTCTGCTTATTGAAGAAAAACATCATATTATTATATTTTGTGAAAGGCTGAATTTTTTTTGTCAATTTTGAACTTTTCAATTTTAGATTTCAAAAGCGAATTTTTGTCAAGTTTTCTTTCATGACTTCAAACTCGGTCGTTGTACAGCAGAGATGGCTCGAAACATTAATGAAGTTTGAGGTGAATAGGCTATAGTTGAAATTCAGCTTAACTGGGTTCAATGCCGATGTGGGCTCCCCGTATCAATCCCGTTGACGGGTGACTGCTGATGGCATTGATCAGTAGAACTAGCTGAGAGACAAACGAAACGAAGGACCCGCGTGGTGTGGTGGTGAACGCGTTACTCCCCGGAAAGGACAATAGCGCGCGTTCATTCCCCACCGCATACACCTGCGGTCCGGAGTTTTGCCAATATCTCAGCATCATTGAAGTTATATCACAGCATCATTGTCGTTCTTTCACAAATAGTGCTCTGCCGTGAAAACTAGTAAAAGGCAGTAAATAAAAAGTGAACATTGTTGCCTTTTTTATTTACTGACTATTGCAATTTTTCACGTCACGGTATTATGTGTGGTAGAACCACAATGATGCTGAGATAAGACCGGACGGCAGGTGTCTACGGTTGGTCTTCTTGAGACTACAAGTAACATCGAATTTGGCATATAGTCGCATAGGCGACTAAAACCACAAATTCTGAAATCCTCCAATTCAGTGACACAGTGTAATCCGTGTATGGAAGATCATATCACGAAACACTAATGGAGTAGGGTTTTCGTCCAGTGTTCCATTATTGGCCTAGATTTAATTTATTGATTTATTGATTTCCATACTCGATCAAAAAAGTAGTTTTTTGGGCGGCCTGGTTCGTTGCCACGGCCTCTGGCGACATTCATCTCTTTTTGGCCTAGGCTTGACATAGGCTTAGGTTTAGGCTTAGAAAAAGTTCCGACGATCCTTTTCGAGATTTCGCCGTTTATCGCATTTTCGCGCTTTTGGAGGTTTCGGCGACTTTAGGAGGTTTTCCGGGAGGTAGATCAAATTTAGCGACTTTGTCGCCATGTGCGACTTCACCTCCCATTCTAAGGCTCAGGCAAAGCCTCGTGCAACGTTTTGCGCGTTTTCCCGTTATTTCAGCGATTTTCCGACTCGCGCTCGAAAAACTCCGCGCCCGGATAACTCGTCCCCGCAACAGCAACCCGTCCGCTAGTGCTGCCTCGTGCTTAAAATGGCGTCAACGCAACGAAAATCGCGTTTTCCGCATTTTTTGCGGAAAACTCGTCCGCGGCTACGGTGACTCATCCGCACTACAGTAACTCGTCCACATAGTATTTAAATGTTTAATATTGCGTTTGCGCGACGAAATTCGTATTCTGGCAAGAGTTATGGGCACGTGAACATAACCCTCCCCCTCCTCCCTGCGGGTCTGGTCGGATGCCGCGACACCACCCCTGTCGCCACCTCACCTTACCTCGATAATTCAAGGTTTTAGGAAATAGTTTTTGAGCGATTTCCTTGCGCGGAACCCCCTTCCTTTCTGCCCTAACACTCCACGGGATTGTGGACTTGGGAGACCTTCCGACCACCACCCCTCAACACCCCCTACACCCCACACACCCTTACCTCTTCATCGGTCAATAAGCTCCATACGTGGCTCTATTGGAAAATTCGTCCATGTATTGTTTAGGAGTCCATGATTGATTGATTAACACAACTTTCTTAATTTATAAACAACGGTGCACAGAGTTGAGTTAACTTTCGTCAGACTTGTATACTTTCTACATATACATTCGGTTAAGCCTACCCTTTCGCGAACGCCCGATTTTAGCGTGTCAGGGTAGTCGGACTGCGTTTCGCTCGAATGCGATTGAAGTGCACATGACATTCAAGAGGCACAGTCCATGCGCTATTGCAATAGGCACGGTGCCGCGGCCTCCTGAAGTTATCGGTCTTTTGCTTGGTAGCTCACATATTTTCCCTGTCTCTAACTTCAACGCATCCGTGTGATCTACCACTCTGTCATTGTGCTGTAAGCATTTCATGAAATTGTGTAGGCTGTACAAAAAATACTACGACGTTTACTTTGTGGTTTTGAGGTATCACCATTCGTTACCCACAATGCCTGTGATTCATCACACCTGCTGAAAATGGGGTATGAACGAGTTGTGCGTGAAAAATGATGCTTCACGCAATGTGCGATGCCAGTTATGGGATAACCCTCGGCAATTCTTCAATGGTTGTTGCACTTCATGAGTTAGGACATCAACAGAATTATCGAACGAACGTTGGGTTGTTGTTCTATGTGTGTTAGTATTACTATTATTCTGCACAATGACCACTATTCATCTCACCGGCGTTGATGCGAGAGAGCTGGTTGTTCTTTACTCTTGGCTCTAGGGGAATTAGCAACTAACACGTCACTTTTTCGCATTACTTTTGCCTATATATGCTCGTATATGTTTGTGTTCTGCTGATAATTAAGGCAGCAAATCCGAAGGCCAGATTTCTTTTAACTTCTGCGGTGGTCAACAGCTCACTGTTTTCTTGATGAGCAGACACGAGGTTGTTATTGCGGCATTTGTTCATCCACAATCGCTGGTGTTTCGACAGTTTCGTCTTCTTCTGATCCTGGAAGAGCCAAGCTAACACGCAGTCCGCTCTGGCAAACACTTTTATCACTTCGTCACATCGAACTTAAGGCATGAATGTTCATTGTAAATTATTGCTTAAATGTTCATTGCAGAATGGAAATGCAAAGAACCTCGTGCACAATCGTTCACTTCTCAATCATCACTGCACTTCAAAAGTTGGGACCTCCACAGACTTATAGAAGAAGCTCTGTGCTATCATTCAGTGGGTATTAATATTGCTATATCTTCACTCACTCGTTACAGTAACCGTGATTCGTCTTGGTGATGTGGATACAAGTAGTAGGACGGTTTACCACTCTCGGCCGAAGGCGAACCAGTAAGCAGTAGGTTCCTTGTGTTTTTGTATATATATACATATATATATACATATAATATATATGTCTACATATATGTATATGCACTTGTATGTCTATATATTTGTTTCAGAAAATTTACTTCCATCTAATACTAGCTTGAAGAATCGATGCATTGTTCTATAAACGAGCCGGCACGAGGTTGGTACCAATATCGTATATGTGGTGCTGTGGTTTATATTTACCTTACATCGTATATTCTGTACCAGTATTTGCATTTGAACTTATATGGTTTATGCACCGTTTTGGAACTATGTCGAAGTTGGAGGAACTTCAGTGGATCCACGACTTGAATTCCATGTTAACAGTAATTTAAGCCAGTTCTCTTGGAAGTGATGTGCTGAGAAACACTGTTTTTAATTGGGCTACTACACAAGGCGTTTGGCTTCTTATAGAATGGAATGTTTTAGATCCTAATGTTTTTCGTTGCACTTGAGTTTGATTTAGATTTGATAGGCTGCACTATTTTCTACAAGATGTGCATTTCATTCTGTGCTAATTATTTTAGCTCTGTTAAAAAGCCCTCCTAGGTATAATCTAGGAGTTGTCGATGGAATAGTCTTCGTTAGAAACGCAAGAGTGTAAGAAAACGTTGAAAATGTCTCATGTTTGCAAGCAGGCACTTCGTGTTGTTTCTGAGGTCAGCATGCCATCTCATGGGGACACTGCTCCTCCACTTCTTCGAAATCTTATCAGATAAGCGTTGTCATACAGGTACTCAAAAGTTCATGAACTTTGTAACTGAGCGTCTACATGAATTTAAATATGCTATGGATTCTTCCTTCAGTTGAGTGCCTTCAGAGCTTTCTCTTATCGTTGATCCAGTTCCCATCCGTGCAAATGGATCACAAACAACAGTAGCACCTCGTCCAGGTAGTTTGGAGGTCCACCAGTACATCGGAGTCATATCGGCTCGTCACCTGTTTTAGGTGACTATCCTCATTCACTTATACTGATGGGAGTAAGTTCTCTCCTGCATGGCTTATTTTACTTTCTTCACCACAACATTTCCTAACAGAAATTTAGGACCCAATCTTAATACCAGTCGGGTATTTTTGGAAGTATTCTGCTTACCTGCGTAGGCATTGTCAGTTTCTACGAATTATTTATATTTGACATACGGGGAAATTTTATAGTTCCTTGCACGCAGCGGAAGAATTTTGTGTGAGAAGCCACCATCGTTTCTTCGGGAAAACTAATAATTCGTACGAATGTTTCATCTGTTCATCGTTTTGGTATCACATGTATCACGTGTAGTCCCATTGATCGTCGAGTGACTCGAGCGGGCGCCAGTAAATCTTCCGTTTTTCCCGTCGCATGCAAGAGTAGCCCAGTGGGTTCTGACCGCTCTTGGGATTCGTCGAGCATCATGTTTTTCTTCTAGGCTCTTCGTAAAGAACTCTGACCATCGGGTCGGTGGTCTCCCTGCAGTACGTTTGACATCCCGAGGAATCCAGTCACTAACGGCTCCTGCCCATCGGTTGTCATTCATACGCATTACGTGTCCGGCCCACCTTATTTTCGACTGTTTGGAGTACTGAACGGCGTCTTTGATTTTTGGTCGTTGACGCAGGTCGGAGCTTCGGATCCCATCCCTTACTTCTGTGGAACGGGATACTCCTAGCATCGTCCTTTTGACTGCGCGTTCAATAACGCTGTGTGATTTTTCATCATGTTTACGCATCGACCAGGTTTCTGACGTGTTAGGGCAGGAAGTACTGTTGAGCCGAAAAGGTGGACACAGAGTCGGGTGTTTTTTGCTCTCTTCAGTACGTCCTCGATGATATTGAAAGCTCCCCAAGGCGCTCGTTTCCTTCTGCTCAGCTCTGGAGCTAGGTCGTTCATCACATTGATTTCTCGACCTAGATAGACATAACTGGAGCATTCGGAGATATTCGTTCCGTTGAGCGTGAATGTGGCATGCGAAACCAATCCGTTCCTCATGAATATCGTTTTTGTGAGATTTAGTCGAAGACCAATCTTTCCACAGGCTTTGTCAAAGTTGTCAAGCATACGTTCCGCTTAGCTAATATTTGGTGTTATAAGGACGATGTCATCAGCGAAACGAAGATGGCGTTAACTGCCGACCATCGATTTTCACTCCCATATTACCCCATTTCTGTGTTCGCATGACGTTTTAGAGGACGGCGGTAAATAATTTTGGCGAGATGGTACCGCCTTGCCTAACTTCTCCTTTGACGTCAATGTGAATATCGCTGTAGAATGATGATATCTTGGTTGCGAAGTTTTTGGACAGCTCACGAAAAATCTTTAGGTACTCCTTGACTGTCAAGGGCTTCCATGACTGCTTCTATCTCAACTGAATCAAAAGCTTATTGAAATCGATGGAAGTGAGACAGATCGGTCTCTTCTACTCTCGTGATACATTAATGAGTCTTGTTATCGTGTGGTCCATCTTACTAAATCCTCTTCGAAACCCTACTTGCTCACAGGGCTGTCCTTCCTCTAGTGTTCTGCCAATCCTGTTTGGGATAACTCCAGTGAAAAGTTTGTAGACGACAGACAGTAAGCAGATTGGGCGATAGTTGCCGATATCGTGCAGGTCACCCTTCTTGAACAACAACACGGTCTTGCTGGTTTTCCACTGAGTAGGGGGCTTGCATTCGGACAGGTAACATGTGAATAACCTGGGCAGCGTGTTTACGAGGACTGGCGAAAAGTTTTTCAGGTGTTCAAATCTTATCCTGCCCGGATCTTGTGCTGTTCGATTTCTCACCGACGAAATGGCATGTCGTATATTACAGCCTATTCGTGCTCGTTCTACCCAAGGCTGCGAAATTGAGGGCTCTTTCGGGGTCAGGGGAATGAGGACCGTTCTTTTTTAGCGTGTTCAGCATTTTTGATGCCCACGCATAGCTTGCTGGGCTCTGAACGTGGGTGCTGGGTATACTCACGGTTAGCTTGCCAGTCTCTCCCAGAGTGGACATGGAGCTTATTTGTTGGAGGCGACTCCTAATCGCCTCCCATATACTTCCCAGTCACTTGATTGCAGGTTTTTGGCCGAATTGACTCGTGGAATACAATCCGAATAAGCAAGAACGCACCCACACACGCATGCATGAATACGCCTAGCAAATACAGAAAGTATGTGTCAAATGGGCGCAGCAGAAACAGGCAGTCGATCCCCTGAATTTTGGTCCGCGATTAACCTCCTATCCACCACCTGGCGCGCGCCACGTAGCCTCGCGACTAACCATCCCGAGATCTCTCATACGAGTGAGATCACTGGACGTCGTGGCTGGCGCCTGTGAGTGAGCTTCTAGGCAGTAGATGGTCGTGGATGGAGTGAGTGGAGTTTTGCGGTGGCCACAGGGCCGGGCGTGCGCGTCATGCATCGAGTCCCCAGGGGTATGCAGCCGGAGGGCTGCGTGTCCCATGCGGTCAAGGAGGGGTGCACGTTTTAGTATACCTAGTTTTATCCATAGTTCAGATGTACAGATCTGTTTTTGCACAACAACCAGAGGTTGACCACAGAGGAGTGTTTTAAGTTGGGTGTTACAGTTCGCTGTTGCTGTTGGAAGTTGCGTCCTAGGAAGAGTGGTGTAAGCAACAATTTTTCGATCTTTTATATTCTTGTTAAGCAAACGCGAGGTGTTATTTTATTCTTTATTCAGAAACAAGGTGACGTTTCAGCGGATTTCGCCTTTCTAAGAGCCCGGAAAGGTCAAGTTGATAGCAATCTACCTGGCCAAACGCTTCCATAACCAAACAGCTGAAGTGCTAAACTAAGATTTCAATGACATTGAACACAGAATGGCTTCTTTGCCCACTCACCGCTTCTTATGAGTCACTTAGTAGGTTGCGTGGGGACCAACCGCACAGAATTCACATGGAAGCGTAATGTGCCCATACCATCAGAACAATAGGCCTATATACTCCCCAATATCACGCGTGATAATGAGGCATTCTTCCCTGCGGTTCATTTTCGGATTTCTGGAATTAATCCAGAATGCCTCAAGAGTTTTGCGCGCCTGCGTTCTTGATTCCTGTGCGAGGATTATGACACGAACTTCAAAGTCCTCTCCGTTATGTCTCTGGGTCCTATGCGTGCCTAGTAAGGTATTTGGTTTACGTTTAACGACTACGTGTTCTTTTATACCGACACAGAGTGGTCTACCGGTTTCACCAATGTATTCGTCTCCGCCACGCCTTACAGGAGATCAGATAAACTGTACCCGAATTCATGCAATCACCGTTTTTACCATTAGGGCGCATATCAATTTTGTGCAGCAAAAACGGTCATATAGGCATTTACGACATAGCTGGCGCCTAAGAGTACTCGTTGGCATTTGAACTGCGTTTACCGAATTCTCTAAACCCGCCTCCTCTTAAGCAGCGTTTTATAGCTGCACTGAGATTATTTGAAATGAAGGGTAGGATAAGCGGAACCTTTTTATCGCTAGAGTTGTCGTTTGGGGGACTAGGATTTTTCCTACACCTATCCCGAGCTACAGTTTCGTAGCCATTCGAAATGGCTATCTGCCGTGCCAAGATCCAGGTCTCCTCTCTCTGCTTTCTTCCCGTGCACGCGTTGGCTGCCATTCGAAACATGTTTCTACAAGCGCCCATTTATGTGTGAAGGGTAAGAGGAGAGGTAATGAATAAATATGTTTTTGTTATTTGACTTTCGGTACCATTTCGTAATGTAGCCATTTTCTGATAGGTTGATTTGCACGTTCAGAAGTGGAAACCAGTTTTCCATCGATTTCTGTCGGGTGAACTTAATATACTGTGATTGTTCATTCGGTAACTCAAAACATTTGTCCATTTTTTCTTGGGTTGAGCAAATGACAAAGCAGTCATCTATATATCTATAGTAGAGTAACGGCCCGAGATCGGTCACTGGTGCTTCCACCTTTGACATAAATGCAATGGCAAGGCTTGGTGCCAATCGCTGTCGCCTTACTAACCTTCTCATTTGAGAGTAGTACTTTCCGGACCATCTGAAGATTGAGCAGTTTAGGCACTCTTTTAAGAGTTTCATCAACAGCTGAATCGAGAAGCCATACATGTTTACTGCTCCTTCGTGTTGTACAAGCAGCTCACCGATGGCTTGCATAGCGGGGTCATTCGACACGTTTGTATAAAGAGCGGTAACGTCGAAAGACTCCATCACGTACGCGCTGTTGGGCTGCGGAGTACGTAGACGGTTCAGAAACATCTGGGTATTCGTGAGGTGGGCTGGAATGTGTTTCAACAACTGGGTAAATATTAGGGTTAAAAACCACGTTATCCAATACGTTGGCTTGTGTACACCGCTAATGATTGGTCTGACCTTAAATAACGATGGATCGGTAGACACAAGATCATCGCTGGATACCAACTTATGGGTTTTCATAAGTAAGTAAAAGACGGGACACGTTGGGAGGCGAACTTTTAGTTGAGAGATAACAGATGGTTTTAAACCAACAGCCCTTGCCACTTTAACCTAATCGTGGTCCAATTTTTTGGCATCTGCTTTTGAACTTCCTCTCAGATGATGGACGATAAAGTGAAGCATCTTTAAGATGCTTTTTCGTCATCTCAACATCTAACTGATGGGTAATTACGACAAACTCTTCACCCTTATCACTAACGGATAGTCTTGTGGTTTTCAACCTTATCAGCTCTCGTACCTCTCGCATACCACGTTTTTGCAATTCAGTGAGGTTTGAGCTGTATCTTTTCGCACAATAGTGATTAAAGACTTTGAAAGTTTCATTCGTAAACATCCGAAAATTAACATAAACACCATCATTGGGCTCTTGTTGTCTAAAGAACGGCTGAGGAAATGGTGCTATTGGTAGGGCCCCCAGTTGGTGTTGTTCGCACCTATTTTGCGTCTCATCTCTTTCTTTTTTTGCGGGGTCTATATTGCAGTTCGTGTAAACCACATGCGACCCTACGCAAGGTTACCTTAGAAATGGGTTCAGATAGCGAGAAACTCGGTCCCAATTCTAATAACGAGCGCGCACCGTCAGGGAGAGTCATGTCTCCTAACACGGTTAGTCTTGAATTTTCTTGCACATTATTTATCCTACTGTAACCTATTTGATGTTCGTTAGCGGGATTTCTGTGCGCTATTGAAGCTGTGTTATGCGATTTACTCAAAAGGTCTTCGAATTTTCTCCCAAAGTTACTTTAGCATTAGGCCTAATAGAGTTGCAAATCAACACTGACCCATCCACTATTCTCCTCCAGAGGCAGACCTCCAAATAATGAGCGCAATAGTTTTCCTCCGCCTCCTACTTCTTCCACTTGGCGAACATCTGGTTTCGTCCTGTTTTGATCCTTTTGATGTTGATCAGTGTTGTTATGCGAAAAGTAGTTCATGTGAAGGAAGTAGAGTTATCAAGGAAGTAATCTGAACTCTTCGTTGGTGTTGTGTATCTTACATTATTTTAGCTTAGAAGGGATTTCAAAGATGCTGAGATATTTGCAAAACACCGGACAGCAGATGTATAAAAATGAAACGGTTAAGATTGTGATTATAACTAAGGCTTCAGCTTAACTGGGATCATTACCGATTTGGGCTCCTCAGATCAATCCCGCTGACGGGTGATTGCTGATGGCCGAAATCGATAGAACTAGCTGAGAGAAACGCGAAACGAAGGACCCGCATGGTGTGGTGGTGAACGCGTTACTCCCCGGAAAGGACAATAGCGCGTTCGTTCCTCACCGCATACACCTGCGGTCCGGAGTTTTGCAAATATCTCAGCATCATTGAAGTTATATTTCGCAATATATACTGCCATCAAAAAGAGTAGGCAGTAAATAAAACGGTTAAGGTTAAGAAGGGATTATTAATAGTCATTATGGATTCTGTTCCAGAAGTGTACCTTGTTTTCAATTGTGAATGTTTTGAATTCTACTCAGGAAGGGTTTATTATATGTACACATTAGAAGTTTTGTGCAAGAAGGGTCGATTCTTTGCAAATTAGGGTAGAGCTGCTGTATCAAGAATTCGTAAGAAATTCGAATGCTATATGTAGAATTTGTAAGAAGAATTGAAGCCAAATAAATATCCCGAGTAAAAAGGTTGCAACATCAGTAAGACTTTAGGAATTACCTGTATCACCTGTTGTCCCCGTTGATCGTCGAGTGACTCGAGCGGGCGCCAGTAAATCTTCCGTTTTTCCTCGTCGCGTGCAAGAGTAGCCCAGTGTGTTCTGCTCGCTCAAGGGACTCGTCGAGCATCGCATCTTTCTTCTAGGCTCTTGGTGAAGAACTCTGACCATCGGATCTCTGGTCTTTCTGCAGTACGTTTGACCTCCCGAGGAATCCAGTCACTTTTGGAATATGCGTTATAAATACGCATTTTTTTCCCGAAGAAGTGCTCTGCTAAATGATGGGGCGCACCCTGGATACACTTGCTTTCGCTACCTAGTCCATTTACATCCATACAAGCTTCCCCTGGATGTCGGACATTGTCAAGCAAATGTCTGAGTTGAACGTTTACGTAGTGCGTTTTTAATACTATTGAGATATTTTTAATAGAATAGTATGGATAGTCGAAATAAATGCGTAGTCTAGAATGAGGTGCTCCACATTTGTGATATCCTCTTTGAGGAATCTGACTGTCTTCAACGAACTTCCGTCAAGGAAACTGTCAAGGTATCATTCTGTCTTGGATCAGTGGTATATGCTTGGTTAAACTGGATTCAAACCTTGTATTTTCATGAAATGCCGTTTGACGATCCTCTAGACAATCCGAATTATGTGACAAGAAGCCAGCCTTTCTTAGCAGCAGGGTATTGTCTCTTTTTCTCCATCTGCTGTATAACTAGCTAGCGACAAATCTTAATCTCACTTTGTTAACTGGGCTCAATTTTGTCCCAAAGGATCGTAGTGTAAGAGCAGCTGCATGATCTCGTAAGGGACGCCTCACACGCCCCTGTGATCTCTCCAGTTAAAATCTGCTTTCTACTGTTGAAATCTGCTTTGCTTGTCCTACATTACTCTTAATTTTTTGATTCCCGAACAGATCTCTCACTCTCTGTCACTCTATAACCTGTGCCTAAGTCGTGTCAAAGTTTTACATTCCATGTTTTAACACTTTTTTCCGTAATGATTCTGCGAACTATAGCTTTTGTAGAAAGTTTTCCTTATGAATTATTAAAGTATTCGGTGTTCGTTTTAATTTTTTTTGTTTGGGAAATATATCTTAGTTAAATCGTTAAGTTGAGAGACAGGCGAAACGAAGAACCCGCATGCTGTGGTGGTGGACGCGTTAGACTCAGGAAGGGATAGAAGCGCGTACGTTCCCCACTGCAGACATGTGTGGCCTTTTGTTCTGCAAATTTCTTAGCATCAATGTGGGTAAATCGTTAAGTTTTATGGATTGTATGCGTTACAGATAATAACAATGGCTATTTGATTACACATTGGAAGACGCACTCGTCGATGTAATTCGAGACGGTTCGGAAATTTGGGGGTGAGGGGGAGGCTTTGTTAAGAAGCGATACTGGTCTGCTATTGTACTAAAAGATATAAGATTTTTTTCCGTAATAGTTTATTGGGAAAATGTCACAAAGTAACTAGACGACAAGGGAGCGAACCTCTACGTAACCCGTGTGATCCTAACACCTTACTGCACCGTTTTATTGCTTGTAATTTATACGTTTTAGGATGAGGAAAAGTAGGAAGGAAATCATCTAGCATATGCTTGGTGATGGACTTAAATGATGTGAACATGTTTTACGATTTGATAAAATATGGAAATCACAGGTATCTGTACCTCACCGAGTGGCTTCCAGATTGGTAACGCTTTTTGCTGATGAAGAGAGGTCGCGTAATTGCCAGGTATCGTGGTGACGCCCAAAAAAGAATGCCTTGTGATCAGATGCGACAGTCGTTCAAAGTGTTCACAAATGTGAAATTTGTGTACTATTTATTTATATGATCTTATAAGCTGATCGTTTGGGAAGCTCTTCTGAGGAAGGCGAAATCGCGGAAACGCCAGCTATCGACCAACAACGCCAACAGCAACGACAACAACGACGATGATAACGAAGACATCTACCAGCCTCGCATCGGCTCAAAAAGATCAGTTTAGGAGCTCATATAAATAAATATATCAACTATTTATGCCGAGGTTTATGGAAAGTCGCTCTTTTGAATTATGTTTGCTATTTAACGTATTATTTACTGCCTATTCTTTTTAACACCAGGGTATACATTGTGAAATATAACTTCAATGATAAAACTAGCTGAGAGACAAGCAAAACGAAGGACCGGAATGGTGTGGTGGTGAAGTGTGCTGCTCACCGGTAAGAACAACAGCGCGTGTTCGTTCCCCACCGCATACACCTGCGGTCCGGAGCTTTGCAAATATCTCAGCATCATTGAAGTTATGTTTGCTATGTTTCTCTTCATTTTGTACAAATGACAGCAAAAGTATTTTGCCCACTTTCATAGCCGCTTAGGTATACGCTTCATCTATTCTGTTTTTCGCAACTCTTTTTATAGCGCTCTAAAGAACATTACAGGATTTAGCGTGCTAAGAGGGTTTTCTCCAACATTTTCAATGCCTTCGTACTTTTGTTGAGCAAACGCGAGGTGTTATTATTCTTTATTCACGAATAAGCTGGCGTTTCGGCGGATTTCGCTTTCCTCAGAGCCAGGAAAGGTCAAGTTGATAGCAATCTACTCAGCCAGACGCCTCCATAGCCAAACAAAGAAACTCTGCCCATCATTCTCCTCCAGAAGCGGTCCTCCAAACACCAAGCACAAAAGTTCTCCTTCGCCTCGCACTTCCTCCATCCGGCGAACATCCGGCTTTGTCGGCTTCGTAGACAGGTGCGTAGTATTCGCAATTCGATGTCCAATACTCGGTGACTGTCCTCTGGTAGTCCGCATACGTCGTGTAGTCGTCTTCGTTTGATGAAGTTCGGAACGACCCGATGTTTTAGACAGCGACGGAGAAAGTGTATTGATTGTCGAGTAAAGACGATCTTTTGTCTCAGTTACGGCGCTTCTTTTACAAGTCGGAAGTATCTTGCTGGTACATGTTGCAGTAGCTCCCACGACCGACTTTCTATTAACCTCGGCATTGATATTCGTGAATAAAGAATAAGAACACCTCGCGTTTGCTCAACAAAAATACGAACAAGTACTCGATCAATGCCGAGGTTAATAGAAAGTCGGTCGTGGAATTTTCAATGTCATTTTGCAAAATCTAATTGTGAAGGGTAGAAAATCAACACTTCAGTGGCTCAAGTGTCTTTGAAGCTACAACATTCAGAGGTTTTTAAAACTAATTCTAGCTTGTCTCAGTTTAAATTCTTGACCATTCTTCCTTCATTAATAGCCTTGAGTGATTGGTGAGGCGCTGGGTTGAGCCAGCGATGCTGCGTGTATTGGCAAGGCATCTTTTACTACTGTGTCTTCCGTGACCGTAACCTGCTGTAATTCCTCATCATTTTAGAGACATCAACAGAAAGGTCGAGAAAGTTATTGATAATATCTCTACTAGAACTAATTCTGAAGAAGAGCGCCAGTTCGCTACAGTAAGAGTTAAAGCAAATAGTTCTACTCAAGTTTGTTTCTCCTGAAATCCTTCTCTTTTTCTTTAGTCTGCAAGAGAACCGATGGATATCACTGAAGTTACGCAGCTGCACGCTCCACGGAAAACTAAAGCGAGCACAGCTTGGTGAGCGGTATAGCTTTGTTTCGATCGAGATATCACTAGTTATGATAAGTTTTAGGGGACCACTTTCGTGAAATGGGCTTAGAAGAGGTAGCGCGAGATATTCTAGAGGGAAAATGCGTCAGTCAATCCCACCTGATTGATTCTAGGCCAGGTTTATATATGCTAATTGGCCATTCTAAAATTCTCATACGGAAGTAGGCATGTTGGAACGTTCTCTGGCATAAAAACGAGCTTTATTTCTCATCGGAACCTTCTCTGATCCGTGACGCGTGCTTTCTTTTACAATCCATAAGCATTTAGGCAGAGCTATTAAGATTTCGCAACGATAGCTAAAGGTAGAAATGGTAGCACAAAGTGTTCAATTACACATGGACAACGTTGCTCATCGGCAATGTTTCTTACTGTATTCTTAGAATATTTTCTTTCGAAATGCTTCATGGTACTTCTTAGATGTGGTGGCACTTTTAATTTCAACTTACTAGTTAATTAAATATGTCTATTTTGCTTTTGTGGCGTTTTTGTGTGCCTGCAAAGTTAGTGGAAAAGATGGGCTTCTACACCGTTCTGTGATCACCGACCGAGCTTGGCTTCTCATGTCAGCGGTTTCGACTGAGGCTTGTTGGTCTTCACCTCAGGATGTTGCAAATTTCCTTAGTGCCGATTCTGGAACCCAACCATTATTTTCGATGAATGGTAATATGTCGTCCACCTTGGCCGCTTTAGTTTCTTCTTATCCTGTCTGGAATGGCGCAAATCAACAGGTTTTTCTTTGGCAAGCTTTCCTGGATATCGGTCATATATGTTGCTATTAAATGGTTCTTGTTTGGTCATCTTTCTATTTTAATACATGTTTCGTCCTCTGTTCCGGAATGGCTCGTTATCACTAAAGTATTTCCCTAACTGTCGCACAAGTGGACGGCTTATAACGAGTGATTTAGGTCATGAATCCACCAACGAACATCAGGAATCAAAACAAGCTGAATGAAAGAAAGCTCAAATTGGGTATTGCTGGTGACTTAAGGAAATGCTGGCACCAGAGACCATATTAGGATTTTGCGTGGATCTACAACGGAGGACTGCCGTGTGACCTAAAAGAAGGTGACATGATCACCGTCTTTTCGCAATCAGTTTTTCAGTGTTCTACCTTGGTTTACACTTTTGCTGAGAACTTTGCACGTTGTCCTTCTACTGTTCTCTTTCTATTGTTCGAGTAATCGTTGCGTTATAGGTTCGGTGAAGTGATTAATATCAACCTACTGAATCATGCCGACACTGGAAAATCCAGAGGGTTTTGTTTCTTGTGCTATCAAGACCAAAGAAGTATCGTGCTAGCCGTTGACAAGTTCAATGCTATAACTGTGAGTGGACGGACTGTGTTCGAATCAAAACCACTTCATAATGTCGTTCGTTTTGTAGCTCTGCTCAAGCGAGTAATGCGAGTGGATCACGTTGAACAGTACAAAGTTCCAGAGCACAAGAAGAACGCAACTGAGCAAACGAAATGATTGTGAGAGGAGGGTCGTGCTTCAAAACCTATGCGCAGGGCCGAAATAGATATGTAATTTAGTGTTGTCTTGTTATTGCTATTTTTCTATTTTAGTTTCTTTCATCACCATTACTCCTATGATACTTTTTGTTCCGTGCGAAAAGCCTACTTTTTGATTTTGATCCATTTCCTACTTTCTGATGTGTTGGTTTGAAATGGAGGACTCCAAAAAGGTTCTGTCAAGTCGTTCCCGAAATCAGAAAGAGTTTCATGGTGCTTTATTCTTCCCCGCAACCACCATGGTCTACTATGTTCCGGCCTGCTGTAATAACGAAGGGAACCATTTGCTGGGCAAATTGTTTGCTTCTAATTATATCTGCAATAGATTTCATTGGCTGCGGCTTCCAGTAACGTACATATGAAGAGTATAGGATAATAATGCTTATTCAGTTCACTAAAACCCTTTAATGTCATTATTTCATCAGCAGCACGTTCTTTTGCAAATATTTTTCCATTTTGCGTTTCATAAGAAGTTATGTTAGTGGAAAGCAGATTCGAGCATCCAATCTTTTCGTATGTGTATGCAGGTTTGTTCCGTTTCTTAGCGAAATTTCTGGCTATTTTGTGTGCTTCGATCCTTTCGTGACTATGCGCATTGATTTCAATATGTACGTTATCGGACTGTACGTCCTATACACATTCATTTCGATTCGTACACTTTTCTTCCTTAAAGAGTTCTCTTTCACCAGACTATTTGTAGTCAATCGATAGCTAACAAAGGTGTATTAGGCACTGGTTCGAGAAGCGCTTTATTCTGCACTTAAAAGGACATTAAAATGTACAGAAAGAAGAACTTCCTCGAGTAAGTCCGCGCATGGAATTTGGGTAGCAGTAGACTATTATTCCAATTGCAAGAACTATGTTGAATCGTGGTTATCATATAGAGTGAGTGAGTATAAAAAGTTCTGGAGCAGAAACAGCACAAGTTGCGAGATATTTCCAGATGCTGGAAACGATATGTTTATATGCCGGACAATAACAACATCTAATAAATAACAACGTGACCACCATTCACACCCATAGAGCGATAGAGCAAGTTCACTTCTACAATTCTCTCGTATTCACAGCACCTCAGTTCTTCAAGTTATCAGAAAATTATCGTCTACTGTCGAAAAATTAATGCACTCATAGCAGCCAAAATTTAAGAATGGTCCTGTGCATTTGTATCGGGAAATTAGACGTGCTCACGAAAGGGGTAGCACGTTCATGGTGGCACACACTTCAGATATCTCTCTTTGGTCTATTCGTTACTCTGTTACACAAAATGGATGGCTGCTGGGCTCGTGATGCAGACTGAGAAATTCCACGCAAAAGCTTTTTTTGGAAATCGTGTGTGTATAGCCTAGTCTTTCTCCAAAGATGTTGTTCCACCCAGCACAATAAATAGGGAGCCTATCAGTTTAATGCAAACAGTACTCCATGGAAAGTTTATCTGCAGAAAGAAACAGCGAGGATGCAAATGAATTGAAATCACTTCATAGCTTGGAGTCTTCGCTCTGCTAACATGTGTGTTAAAGTCAACGAATATCGTCACTGTTGTGTGAGATGTCTAATATTCTTCAAATTCCACATACTTTGCGTCTATTAAACTTTGACAAGCAAAAGAAGTAAATCATATTCTTAGCTGTGACACCTATTTTTGTTCACTGCGTATAAGAGTAATTAATTTGGCTGCAACAAAGTGTAAAGCATATTTTTACGTCCGCATCATGACGTGCTATAGGATTTCAGATGACACTCAACCGGAAAAGAAGAAGGATCCCGAGATCGACGTATAAAACGCCATTGTATCCTTAAAGGTAGCTTTGACAGTTTTTCAAGAAAAACCAAATTTCCAAATTTATATTTGTTGAAGTCGCCTATTAAACTCGACCCGAGAGGATGAGTTCTGTCTCGCCACCCTGGTGGTAGTGTCGCCGTCTCTTGATTTTTATCTCTATTTGATGTTTCTTGCTTGGCCTGATAGCGGAGTCGATCTTGAAGCTCATAAAGGCTGCATGCTATCCTGCGCGGAGTCGTTTTAGAAATGGACTGTGATGGTGCAAAACTTGGGCCCAATTCTAATGGCGAGCGAGCATTCTCAGGTATTGCTATGCCCCCAATCACGGTGACCCTAGATTTTCTCGGTGCATTATCAACCTTATTTTGACTATTACCAGAAGCGTAAGGAATTCGTTTGCGGTTGTTTCTTGGAGCTGAGGCATGTGAATTACTCGAAAGATTTTCGAATTTTCGTTGTAGGGTTATTTTGGCATTAGATCTAATAAAATCGCATATCAATATTGACCCACCAACTATCCTCCCCCAAAGGCGATCCTCCAAATACAAAGCACAAAAATGTCCCTTCGTTGCACACTTCTTCATTCTGGCAAACATCTCGTTCTGCTTGCTTCGTAGTGCAGCTCGAAGTAGTTCCATTTCGATGCCTCGTATTTGTTGGCTGCCCTCTGGTTGACCGCATATCTCGTGAAGTCGCTTTCGTTTTATAAACTTCGGCACGACTCGATGTTGAAAACAGCGGCGGAGGAAGTTGATTTGCTGTCTAGCTAAGACGATCTTCTGTCTTAGTGACAATGCTTCCTTCACAAGTCGAAAGTATTTTGCTGGTACATCTTGTAATAGTTCCCAGGATCGACTTTCTATTAACCTCGGCATTGGAATATGAATGCGTAGTTTTCTTGTTCAGCAATCACGAGGTTTTTAAACAGCATACATTTACTTCCATAGAAAAATACAATACAATACAACGCTAGCTGACGTTTCGGCAGAATCGCCCTCTTCAGAGCCTGGAAGGGTATACTGATATACAATCTACTAGGCCAAACGCTTCAATGACACTTACAAAAAGACGAAAGACTCTTTGGTAATTACATGATCAACAGCTTCTCGAAAAACCCACCGCTTTTACGTGATTTCCAATGAGGAAGTTTAGAACAGTTGATTATAGTCGCATGTGGTTGACGACTGCACCATCCCACATCAAAAATCGATGCAAACATACGGGATCAGGTCGCGTATGAAAAAGAATACTGTGACAACTCCATAAAGGGTGCCGAAACCTAATATAACCTAGTATGGGCTAGGAAAGAGCGCGTGTGGCGCAGTGGTCGGAGACGCCCTGAAATACACATGGGACGGACCCTCGCGCCTTCGTCCAGAAAATCCTTCATCCCTCCGAGGTTGGTAAGTTGGTTCCAGACTCGTCCTGGCAGACAGCAGCACTGGCTTGATACATCGGTAGACCACCACGAGTTATTGTAAAGACCAGATATGCATCCAGTCACCTCCAACGATTCTTAATGAAGTCGAATGCATGGCGCTTCCCTCAACGATTGATCAACGAGGAGAGCTTTATCCTTTATCCTTCTATTGGCTAGGAAAATAGTCAATCTACAAGATTTCGCAATATATTAGTAGGAACTTTCACAAACGAACAGGTAATGGTACCTATTTTTGAGAGAAAATCGTCTTTTTAGCTCCTTAAACCTAGAAAGTGGTTTCTTTTTTGATCTGCTCAAAAATTTCTTGTCCGGGTTTTGCAGCAGTTTGACAATCGATCACCACTCCATGTCGTAGTAAAAAGAACACCAGCTTTATTTCAGCACTCATGAAGGCGTTACTCAACGCAATAGTACGTAACCGCACAGAGGACCAGAAGAAACTGCCAAATTTACGAGATTTAATCAGTGCTCTGAGTTACATTGCCTTCTCTGAAATACGTTGGCAGCAATACCCAAAACCGACTATCTATTAACCTTGATGGAATAATTCGCTGTCACAACAGCCTTTATTTTAAAAAGTTGACATTCTGCTGGATTTCGCATTCCTCAAAACCTAGAAAGGTCAAGTTGATTGCAATCTGGTCAGTTCCTTTCGCTCCCAGGAACGCTCTGGGTTCACCGCTCTTCAGCGGCTTGGAGATGCTTTTTTTACCAAAATTTTTGTATTCTACCAACAGTTCGTCGAATGGGTGTGATTCGTAGAAAGTTGTTTTGTTTTAAAAACTGAGTAATCTGCAAAAATCTCCTTTTGGACGAGATCATTCGGCGGCAAGGAACTCTTCTTGTTGTTGAGAGTATGCACCATAGCGATTATTAGTAGTGAAGAGGCGGAGAGCTGCCTCCGCTTGAACAGTGGGATTCGACACTTAGTGAGAACTTTTCACTGTGATAATACGGTGATACGATCATCGAAAAGTCTTCTTCAGAATGATTAGAGTTCACTGAATATGCGCTCATCATTGGGATTCATCACAGTCCGTCTTTAGAAATAGCTGTCAAGTCTTATTGCATTGTTGTTTTACATCTAATTTGCCGTCTACAATTTATAAGTAGTACGCAATATATATGTATATAACGAAGATAGGGGCGCGTGGCGCAGTGGTCGGAGGCGCCCTGCAATACACATGGGATGGATTGCCTCGCCTCTGGCCCACCAAGCAATCCATCCCTCCTGGGTCGGCAAATGGGTACCAGACGTGTCTGGAAGGATAGCAGCACTGACTC
Organism: Angiostrongylus costaricensis; assembly: GCA_900624975.1. Taxonomy (NCBI): domain Eukaryota; kingdom Metazoa; phylum Nematoda; class Chromadorea; order Rhabditida; family Metastrongylidae; genus Angiostrongylus; species Angiostrongylus costaricensis. The sequence continues at coordinate 192,132 of UYYA01003833.1, read as the reverse complement.
GATACATCGGTAGGCCACCGAAGTCATTGTAAAGGCCATATATGCATTCAATCACCTCCAACGATCCTTGATAAAGTCGAATGCATGGCGCATCCTTCAGGGATTGATCAACGCCGGGAGCTTTATTCCTTTTATCCTTTTAATGAAATTCACTAACAAAACATAGGAAGTTCTTTAGCTATAGTCTTCTACATGCTATCAAGATTTAAGTCGGCCAATAGGACGTTACTAATGCGAGTTCCATGACATATCAGGGGGTTAAAACCGTTACATATTTCCGTTCCTGAATAATCTAGAGGAAAGACCACGAACTGCTGCTGATGAAAGTTCACTTGTTGCGCGTGTCAGGCTTGACAAGTTACAATGATAAGATAAGGAGGAAACATGTCTATAAGTGACGCCACGTGTAACAAATCCATTCCCGAACGGTATATAAGGAACTAATAATCATTTGTAGAGTCATTGCTTCTTGAATCTTCTCAAGCTTCCACGTGATCACAGCTTTTCCTAGTCGAGTAAGATTTAGGCAACATGTTCTTTGTTCCTCCTCCTATCCAAGTAAGTCATTACAAAAGCTGTCCTCTCTTAATGTCAACGTTATTCTTTTGTCCTTATGTCAGATATTTCCACTGATTCCATTGTCGTGCGATCGTTCACACTGTTTATATCAACACATCTACACGGCACACGTGGCTCAGATGACACTTCCTCCACTCCCACTCTGCCTTTCTAAACTTTCTATCTCTCCGCGGTCGGAGAATTGGTGTTAGACATGTCTGAGAGGATAAATTCACTGACTTCATAAATGGTTGGGCAACTGATAGTCGACGCATCGGTCAAATATGTATTTAATAATACCCACAGTACTGAATGGAGACGAATTCATAGCACATTTCTAACGGATTGCTCAGCTCGGGAGCTTTCTACCCATTCATTTTCGATCAGCCCAAAACAATTACGCCGTTATGACATTAACATAAAGCCTGAACAGTGCTAGTTTCAATGTCAAAATGGGCTGCTTCAAACTCTTCCGACTGCTACGGAAACAAACAACGTAGCAAGGAGCCTTCAATCGGAAGATTTAGCAAAAGTCCTCAGCTGATATTGTGGACTCAGCCTCACCAAACGAGAAAATATGACAAATGCTCACCCAGAAAGTTGTCCACGAAAACATGCGCATTTGCCAGATATCAGAAAAAAAAGGGAATGGTGTAGATGACCGGCTCGAAAACATCCACGAGAGATAAAGTGCCCCGCAGTGTGGGAGTAATTTGAAGGTCATTACCGCATCCTATATACTTCAAACGGAGCGCACTATTTCACGATGATTTCGCTGATTTTGTTGAACACGGGAACGATGTTAGCTGTCGACGATTTCTTATCTTTGTATAATCACATTAGACATATTCGTGAAGTCTTTGTAATTTAATCACATCACTATTGTTAGGGAGGTACTGCTTCGTTGCTTATTCTGATTGGTACCATTATATTTCGAAATCTTTTTTTTAACTGGAAGACTGTTCCACTTTGTAGTCGATGTCGACTTCGTGTTCCGGTAAAGAAGGCGCATAATAGTCTAGCTCAATCTCGTCAAGGTTTTTACTGATCGATTTAGTCTATTTCATTTGTTTACAAGTATACGTGAATTAACAACAAGACTTCATAGTGGCTGAACCTTTCGGCGAAATTTTCATCTTCACAGATGCAGTTGTTGGAGATGAGTGTTCGCAGTGACTTAACACCATCTTGAAGCTGAAACCAGTGGAATGAGAGCGGTTGAAACTTTCCGTCCTGTATCCTCAACATTCTGGAGAATAGGTTAATGAGGAAACGATATAGACCCGGCGCATTAATACTCTTCGATTTTGCGATCGAGATTGAAGTAGAAGATATCCCTGTGTTGAACGTAAGACTGAACCATGCGAATCGTTTTTCGTAACATTGTTACCCCGCATTTGACTTGTTTAGCCATGGCGAGGTCGTTGTACAGCATACGTTTACTTCCGTACAAGAACACAGAATGCATACAACAGTAGTTGACGTTTCGGCAGAATCGCCTTCTTCAGAGCCTGGAAAGGTGTACTGGTATACAATCTACTAGGCCAAACGCCTCAATAACACTTACAAAAAGATGAAAACTCGATGGCAATAACACGATCAACAGCTTTTCGAGAAACCCACCGCTTTTTTGTGACTTCCACTGAGGAAGATTGGAATAGCTGATTATAGTCGCATATAGTTGATGACTGCACCATCCCACATCAGAAATTGAGGCGAACATACGTAGTGTGGGCGTGTATGGCCTCTGGGCATTCATCCCTGCTATTCATTGCAGGGTTTTTGGCATTTATTCAAAAAGCCTCAAGAGGTTTTCGCGCTGGTGTCTTAGTCTCGCGTGCGACGATAGCGACTTTTACATCAAAATCTCCTCCGCTGTATTTGTATCTTGTGCGCGCCTAGTGAGGTACTTTGTCTTAGTTTTCTACACAAAGGTCTGCCCGTTACGCCAATATATTCATCTCCGCAATTATTACTAGAGATCAGGTATATCGTACCTGAAGTCATGCAATCACCGTCCCTGCCGTTAGGGCAAATTACGCAATTTGTTGTTTCACATAGGCGGTCATACAGGCGGTTACGAACTAACTGACGACGTAGAGTAGCCGATGGTATTTCAACTATCGCTACCGATTCCTCTAGACTTGCCCTTCTTAAGCATCGTTTAATAGCTATGCTTACTTCATCGTTAATAAAAGGTAACATAAACGAAACTTTTTTCGGCCAAGTGTTTCGCTTGGGCGCGTCGCTCTCCTTCTAAACGTATCTCGTGGGGTTCTATTTCGTAGCCATTGGAGATGGCTATTTCCTGAGCCAAGTCGCGTCATTCCTCCTTTGGTTCCCTGGTTGTGCACACAAAGGTGGCTGTTCGAAAAGTGTTTCTCACCAGCGCCCTCTTTATGTGCGAAGGGTGGGAAGAAAGGAAATGAACCAGGATGTTTTTGTTACTTGGCTTTCGGCACCATTTTGTCAAGTAACCGCTACTTGATAGGTTTATTTGAACGCTAAGAAATGGAAGCCAGATCTCTTTCGGTTTCTCCCGGGTGAACCATAATATATAATGCTCATTCAATAATTCAACGCATTTGTCCATCTCCTCCTGAGTAGAGAAGATGACAAAACAATCATCTATATATCTGCAGTAGAGTAGTGGCTGGAGACCGAGGCTTCTATTTTTGATATAAACACAATGGCAAGGCTTGGTGCCAGTCACTGTCCCATTGTCAACCCCCTTATTTGCGCAAAATATTTCCCAGACCATCCGAAAATCGAGCGGTTTAGGCACTCGTTTAAGAGACCCATAAGCTGTTGGATGGACAAGAAAATCAATAAAAAGTAAAGTAAAAGTAAACCATAAAAGTAAACCAATATCAGGATCCATCATCGTCCTTGTATCAAACTAGTCGCATGGTGGCAAACTACCCTCTGATCCACAAGAGCGGCGACTGCTTGTGGTGATGACGACCCTTTGCAGACTTTCGCTAGGCTGACCTCGGAAATTCAAAGAATTCATAAACCAGCAAAACTCCGAAAAAAGTGAAAGTTATGCTGGGGTCCGCACAACTAGTGTAGAATGGCCATCCAAGTATCTGAGTAAGTATGCTTGATTCCAATGACCACATCATTTAAAATGACGATGTTGCTTGATAGCGTTACTCATAATAAGGTTTCCTAAGTAACCTTGTGTAAGCTCAATGCTATCAGTAAGATTTCCACTATTCGTTCCACTACTGAATGGACATCGGTTTATATATTTCTATTATTTTGTTGTTTTCAGATGCAGAAGCACACTGTGTGTTCAACTGAGGATTATTTGAAGTCTCTAAATATCCCTCCCATTCGTTTTGACTTCGATGATGAGGTATGTACCAGGCAACTGGTGGTATTCGCAGTTTCGTTTCTTCCTCTCGTAGAAGTATTCAGGGATTTCTGCTAATCTTTCCGTGAAGTTGAAATTGCACTTTCGGACTAGGCATTCATGGAAGTGCAAAACATGGAAAATATGCCCAGGGCATCTTCAGTTTTGGTTTGCCGCAACGACTGCCGTTGGCACGTAGCGACCACGTTCAGTGTGGCTCCCGCGTGGGACCACGCCTAGTTCCAGTTCGGTTGCTGACTTGCTGATTTCTTGCCAACCGCCGATAATTTTTCGATGAATGGATTGGATGCGTTGGAACGAAAGTAGAATTGCAGTGGAGGATTTGCTTTCATGTTTTCCCTTGTGCTATACTTCACAATAGTTCACTATCCAAATACGTCGCTGTTAGCATGTAGAAGTGTTTTACATCTTAACTTGTGTCTATCCTTTTTTTATACCTCCTCGATCAATACGATGAGCATGGTTCTTCAAATTGATGGGACATACGGAATGTTCGGACGTAAATGGCACCGAAATGGACTCAGCATAGAATGCAGAATGTGTGCTAACAGTAATGTATTTGCACAGTGTATCATAGGAGCACGCAGCCAATAATAGCATGCTTGTTTATTTCCATAGAACGGTTGAGCAAAGTCTGTTCTACAGTTTTGTTATGCTCACAACCCCTATAGCTTTGTGGTTATTTAGAAACTGGTTTTTTATTACCAAAAAATGAGAGAGTCCGCAGCCAACGAAAAATCTCTCGTATTCCACTCACAGAGCCAGGTTTAACAATGCGTGTTCTTTGTGGGTCGAAATACCGCATTCGCAATATGCGTGTGTCGATGTGTGTTGGCATCGATCATGTACGCTTTTCTTAATGAAATATCTGTGAAAAAGAAAATCAGGATGGGAAACTTAGGATCAAACAAAACACTCCACTGAGTACGCGTGGTGCACGAAGGCGTAGAGAAGATTTCCAAGGAAAGGTCACCATTCCTGCAAAATAATCTAGAAGAAATCAGTGCGTAAAAATCTTAAAATGTCTTGGATAAATTCCAAACTTGCAAAATGAACCACAAGGAGGCGTGCCTCGTGCACATGGGTAACCATGCGCTATATTACTGGTCGATTTTTTAGCCTGAGCTAGACTTTTTCCTTAACCACATTAGACTCAGCACGGCTTGTCTTCAACAATGACTGGAAGAGCTACAACGAATTAAATGGTGATTGTTTGGAAAGAAAATTTGTAGGTTAATCTTCTGAGGTTGTGAATGTGCTTGACTGAGTATATAGCGCTTCAATTTGACCTTTCTGCTTTCTGAAGAGGGCGGAACCGCAGGGATGTTGGCTATTGTGAATAGATAATTCAATAAAGTCTTTGTGTTCAAGGAAACAGTGAATTCCTTACTTGGATGCTTCGATGTTCCTCCTCACGAGTTGTACGGACCACAGCACGCAATCGTCGTCCGTCGTGGTGGTTTTAGTCGAGCTTGGTGGAATGTTCCAGTCGCATACCGCGACCTGTAAAACAACTGCAGCTGCGAGTCCAGCCGATTAACTTTGGTTACGAACACGTCCACCAATGTGTGGCTGGCCGTCCTAGAGGACGTTTGCATTCTCATGTAGTCCACTCTACAGTTTTTTTCGTCCATCTGTCGTCTGTTCTTCTCATTATGTGATCGTCGCCCATCTTTGTTTCACTATCGATGTATATTCTCCTGGATCACGAAGATGCGACAGATTTCGAAGATCAGAGCTTCCTATTCCGGGTAGATATTTAGAGTGCCGATTATATTTCAGAAGACATCGTTCAAGCGCTCTGTGAGTAGTGCGGCGTGTTCTTGACGTGGTTGAAGTATCAGCCCACGTCTCCGCAACATAACAGAGCGCTGGGAGGATCGTTGAATTGAGAAGGTGAATGCGGATTTTCGGGTCCTTTAGTTGGTCAGTGACTTCTTTGAGAGACCCGAATGTGGCCCAACCTGCTCTCCGTCTGTCTGATTTCTCCATTATGTTGTTTTCCATGTTCACTGATCGTCCAAGGCATACGTGCGAGGTGGTCTCTGTAATCCAATTCAATTTTTTCTCCTTTGCACCATGGATTTTTCATGAACTAGATCTTTCGATTTATGCGTAGTCCGATCTTTTTTCCCGCTTCGTTGAGCTCGTTGATCATCGTCTCTGCTTCGCTGGTATTTCTTGAGAAGATGACGATGTCTTCGGCGAAACAAGGGTTTGATAGGGGTTTTCTATTAGTACGTGTGCCTTTCTCATCCTAATCGAGTGGCTTCATTATCCATTGCAATGGGGCACTATACAGCTTTGGCCATATTGTGTTGCCCTATCGAACCCCTTTTCCTATGGGTATGATGAGATGTCAATGGAAAACCTGTATTTTCGTAGTGCACTTCGATTGTAGTCACACAGAGTTCTCATGTAGACGGATTCACACCTTAGTCGACGAGCTCTGATAGGATTGCATTGGTTTCGACACTGTCAAACGCTTTTTCATAGTCGGCAAATGTTAGGACTAGAGGCACATGGTATTCCTGACAAACTTGAATGACTCTGCACAGCGTTTGAATGTGCTCCGTGCAGAAAAATCCTTATGGAAATCTTGCTTGTTTCATTGGTTGCGCATCATTCAATGTTCTTGAAATGCGGGAGCGCGAGAGAATAGTCTTTGTAAAGAGTTGTAAAGAACACTCAACAAGCATATTGGACAGTAGTTACGAAGATCCCTTCAGTCACCTTTCTTGGGCATGATGACCGTGCGCGACGTCCGCCACTGGTCTGGGTTTTTCCTTTTGAAGGTAGGCTCACATATGGTTTGCGAGAAGCACGTGTAAATTGTCGCTTCCAGCTCTCAGGAAGTCGGCTTTGATATTATCGGATTCTGGAGCTGTGCCTTTTTCCCTGCTTTCTATCGGAACTCGAACCTCCGATAGAAGGGTTCCGGGTGGTTTTTCTCCAACAGGGATTTTAGGGTCTGGCACGGGAATTGTGGAATGGATAGGGTTGGTGTAGAACGTTTCCGTTGTTAATTCCATAGCATGGCGAGAAGCTTTGATAAACCCATCTCTTAATAACTCGAAAAACCGACTTTCTATGAACCTCGGCATAGATAGTTGATATATTTATTTATGTGATCTTATAAACTGATCCTCTTAAGCTGACGCGAGGTTGGTACAGATCTTCGTTGTCGTTGTCGTTGTCGTTGTTTTTGATGTTATTGAACGATGGCTGACGTTTCGGCGACTTCGCCTTCCTCAGAGCCTGGACGTACTTTATGTTAGAATACTTTTTATTATTCGGTGGAAAAGAAGGTTAAAGTATTAATGAAGATCAAACTTTCAAATAGACACCATATTGAACAGAAAGGTCACTCACCGTGATGTTACGTGCGGGACTGGCCGACACGTAGTTCACGCGAGCAAGACACGCCCCGGGGTCAAAATATCATTTTGAAATAGGGCGCCAGGTCACGCGTGATAGTGAGGCATTCGTCCTTCCGGTTCATCTTTGGATTTTTGAAATTTATCCAAAACGCCTCAAGAGTTTTGCGCGTTGATGTTTTTGATTCTTGCGCTAGGATCCGCACATTCACTTCAAAATCATCGCCGTTGTGCATTTGTGCCCTATGCGTACCTATTGTTTAAACGGATTTTAGCTTTCCCATCTAGATGTTCTTTTATGCGGACACAAAGTGGTCTACCCGTTTCCCCGATATATTCCTCGCCGCGTGCATTACATGAGATCAAGTATATTATGCCTGAACTCGTGCATTCCCTGTCTCTCCCGTTAGGACAGATCATACAGTTTTCTGAGCTGCACAAACGATCATAGAGACGGTTTCGAACTAACTGGCGGCGTAGGGTATTGGGCGGGATGTCAATAATCGTTACATAATTTTGTACCTGAAGATCTGTACCAACCTCGCGTCAGCTTAAGAAGATCAGTTTATAAGATCACATAAATAAATATATAAACCCATCCCTGTTCATCAGGGTTGACAGCGGAACATTAAAATCACACAAGTGCCGACGTCAGAGTGTTCCTTTGCTGTTTTCAGTAGTTTCTTTTGCCTGTACCAACCTAAATCTTCCTGCAAAGCTCTTTTGCAGCTAGCATTTATTACTAGTAACGTTAATCATGTTGCAGTAGGACCAGACCTCAGTTTCCTTTTCTTGTCGAGCAATTCCTTAGTGATAATGGAGATGCGATCTGATCTTCTTGCTTGAAGAACTGAGGCGAGTTCGGCACAGTTTTTCAGTCCTTCAACAAGCAGCTCGTAGTCTTCGGTGGAGTCTTCCTTAATCTGCCAGTCACGTTTAGACAGCACTTCGTTCAGAATGTTCCCAACACATCCAGCTTGACTTTTTCCTCGTGGTCAATGGCATGCGTTTTATGCGATTTGCGGTTTCAAATGAAAATCGGCGTCTGCGGAGTGTTCCAGTATTATACGTACAGGAAAAGAAACAATCTTTATGGCGTGTGCATGTGTTCGTCAGATCCGGTTCCAGTGACGTCCTGCGTAACCCTTGATTTTGTACCCTCTCACCGGTCGTCTCACCGCCCGACATCATAGACGGGAGCATACAGTGTGCGGGGTACTGAAGCTGAGCTATTGCTGGTTGAGCAGTTTGATCCTCTCTAGAGTTCTGACTTAGCCTTGCAAGGGCGTATCCAAATATCTTCGCCATGATATGGATTCCAAAGAACCTTTTGATAGTGGAAAACAGTGAATTATTCATGGCAAAAGTTATTGAACGCATATTTGGTCTACGGATTTACTTACAACCGCATATTATTCTGTCAAAGCAGTGTTTCTATCGTACCAAGCATCTATGGTACTGGTAGTTGGTAGGTTTCCTGAACTCGGGATGATGTGAAGTTTTGATTGATCTTTAAAGCGCCATCACAGCAACAGCCATTTGCGTTCCTTCAGCCACGTCTATTCAACCTCCTGAAAAAAAATAACAAGATATCACAACGTTAATCTCTTATTTGCGCCTACTACAATTTTTCACAGCAGAGTATGATGTTGAATCTAACCATTGCTGATCGCAGCGTTAGGTAGAAAACTACCTGAAAGGAACGCAGAGCAAGAGCATGAGTGGTGCAGTGTGTAATATGTGAGTCGCCGGAAAGGGAAATATATTAGGTATTAGAACTAGATATTTATGACATTTTGATTACCCTGTTTATTACACTGCTGTTCTGAGAGCTGGAAATTTGACTTTTCAGTACCACACAAATTGCTTGATAATTACTCGTTGGGGAAACGGTTTCAGGACCAGCTGCGTAAACATCTTATGTCTGCGATGTTGTGTTGTCCAAAAAAAATTGATGACGCAGGAAATATCAACGCCGACTCAGTGAACAGGAATATTAGGTAGGAACCGCTTTTGTTTTTCTCTCAAGAACAAAAATAACTCATTGATGGTCCATCCTTACGAGAATTGCGACCACTAGTACCTCTTCCGTTTCCTTCTTTCTGGCGCAGTTCTAGTCCGTGATAGTGTGTACTTTGGTTATGGTGACTTTCGCAAGACGCTCTTCGTCATCCAGAAATCGTTTCCGTCTGAGAATGCACGTAGCTGACATGAGTCGTAAAGGTCTCGAATACCCGTGGAGTGCACTTCACAGTTTTACTCGTAAATCTGTGATATGCTTCTCTTGTTATATCATTGGTACATCTGTGTCTTCTAACGATTCATGGTTCCCTAGATCTTGAAGATGGGCTAAACTAGGAAGAGGCTGCATGTTATGCATGCCAGCTGTTTCATAAGACATTGTTCAAGCGCTCTTTATTTGTGCACCGAACTCTTGCTAAAGTTCCAGTGTTAACACACGTCTCTTCTGCATAACAGAGTGCTGGTGTGACTGTTGAATCGAGTGGGTGAGCGTGGAATCTGGACTCCGCTAGCTGATCACCGGCTTCTTCGAGAGGGGAGAAAGTAGTCTATCCTGCTTTCATTCTTTTGTGTTTTCTCCATGTTCATTCAATGTTCAAGGTAACATGGACGTTGTGGTGTTTTCAGGTAGAGAGCCATTTAGTTCGATTTGTTCACTTTCCCACAATGTATTTTTCATTAACTACGTCTTTCTTTGATTTGTGAACAGTTCAGTCTTTTTTCTAACGTCGTTCAGTTTATTGAGCGTCATCGCTTCTTCACCTACACTCCTCGGAGAAATGACGAAATCATCAACAAAACGGATATTTGGTAGGAATTTCCCATCGATGTGCATGCGCTTCTCGTTTGTGATAGCTTCGCTGCGATAATATCGTCATATGGCGTTGCTAAGGGGCTGGTGGAAAATGTATATTTGAATGAATCTTTCAGATTAAATCTGAAATATCCACCGGAATTAAATTATTGCGTTCTTTCTTTGTTATTTATCGATTATTAATATTCATTCCATACCTAGTATAGTAAGACTCGAATCACTCGGTTAATTTTTATGTGGTTAATGTTCCTGAATGAAATGTTTCCCACGGATCTCCTTCATATGAGCATCTCGAGGCGGTTAGTTCGCGAGGGTACGTGACTCGCCCCCAGGTGGTGGGTAGGGAGTTAATTGCGGAACAAAAGCGATCTTTGCTTCCGACGCGAATATGGATCCAGGCGATGGACTGCATGTTTCTATTACGCTGATTTGGTACAAACTTTATGTATTTACGAGGCGTATTCATGCATGCATGCGTGGATGTGTTCTCGTTTGCGCGAATTGTAGTCGACGTTTCAAATCGATCAAAAACTTGCAATCAAGTGACAAGAAAAAACGATTTGGAAGCATTGGGTAGGATGAGTACGAAAAAGCTGCTAAAATCTCAGGGTCCTTCTAAGCTATCTAAGTCCCAAAAGACTATCTGTACTTACAGTGGACGCACACTTGCATCCGAGTCCCCGGTAGAAGACTTGATCATGTAAGCAAGAAGGATAGATAAGACGCCAGCCTTTCAACGCCGTCTATGACACCGGAGAAGAACTGTTCCTCGGAACATGCGACAGTAGACGGAGTCGGCGTTCCCGTCAATACGAGTTTGTCCATGAACATCGATTCATTCGAGCAACGAACAACCCGAATCGGACGTTTACAATTGAAGAGATGTGGATCAGTACCGGCTTTGACAATCTTCGTCGTTTACGGGCTGAGATCAAACTATGACGAAGAAGAAGTCGAAGCGTTCTCTATGGACTTGGAGAAGTTCTACAGAGAAGACCACATATTCTTCAAGGTCATCATTGGACATTCTAACGCTTAGATTAGACCATGTATTGCAGTTGCTAGTCGAAAATAGGCCTTCGAGTCAGTTCTCGGCACCAAATAATCACTAACTTTTAGGAGAATGCTCGACTTCGTGAGAAAAATGCCACGCGGGACTTTTCGTAGTTGTCACAGTGCAAAGGCTATGAGGTGCAGTACCTACTATTAAAGTGGGCTTACGAAGGCATAAAAGTATTGTAAATAGTACTATTACAGCATTAGTACTATGATAACAGCAACTTGATAACAATGACAAATAAGGGGATACGAACGCCCGCACTGGCGCGTACAGTGGCCCAGATGCCGAGGGCCACAACAACAGACGAGTGAGATGCAGACGAGCCCTGCATTAGGCTAAGTTAGAGATCATCTCGTAGATCATATGTACAGCGGCTGGGTGCACTTGCACATTAATCGATGAGGAAGGCAGGTCGTTCGATGGCATTGACAATTCGACTGACAGTTAATTATTACGTTCAAGCGGTTGCTCTTGGATAACGATATATCTGCAACGTGAAGTTTGAGCATCGATGGGTCCCACCATTGCCTAGAAGATTATAGGCAAGATAGATAACGACTGAGAAATGATAAGCCTATAGCGGCTTAACAAATACACAGCATAAGTTGGCCGGCTAGCGGCCTCGTACGCATGGCGAACCGTGTGGGAGGAATGGTACATGCCACCGATGGCGTTTCAGACAGAACGCATTTGAGGATAGCCGCCGCTACTGACAACACACCGCAGACCAATTGATAAACAATGAACATTGACATGAAGATGAGGATCAGGATGATGATGATGAGGATACACTGGGCTGATGGAAATCGTGATGTAGTGACGGCGATGCTAAACTAATGTACAATTCGCGAGTGTCATTTAACAATGATGTGATGAAGTGTATGACTTAACAACTACCATAACCTACATTGGTGACACACGAGATCAATACGGTACGGATCTAAAGAGCCGGCGAACCCCGACACGGGTGAACTTGGATAGTCGACGAACCTGTACAAGGGCGAACCTGAATAGTCGACGATCCTGGACAAGGGCGAACCTCAATAACAATTAACGACGTTATTTATATGCTTCTGGAAAAGGCGGTATTTGGCACAGGTCCAGCATCTTTACCGAAAACCTTCGTCGGCTACCGTCTCCATATCCTCTCAAAACCACATATCATCTTGCGGAAGACTGCTCTCGCAAACATCCTCATGCCCTTCTTGTTATTGTACGCATAATGACTTTTGGACAGTAATAACAAACAATGAATTCAGATTGCAAAAATAGGTTTGCATAACTGACTGTTTACAGCGACCGAAGTTGCTAAGGATGGGATCGAAATATTTACGTACTACGACATTTGTTAGGCAACTTGAGAAACAGTGGATATGTTCCTTAATATACAGTACTACTGAAACATACAGTAGTAGAAAGAGACAAGTATATATAGAAACAAATAGAAATTATTTTGGGAATAGTTGCTATACCATGAAGAACGTCTGGAGAACATCATATTGGAAACTACGGATTAGAATGGAACGAAAAGGGTGGCCATGGTAACTTGCAATTCCAGAAGCGCCACCCTCAAAGTTGGACGTGGGAATCTCCCAGTGTGGAACACCATGACGAAATAGGCCACATCATAGCAAATAGGTTTTGCCCAACCGATGTCGCTGTTGTCCTAAAATTCTACACGGTATCCGACCATCGCCTCCTTCGTGCAAGGTTCTGTTTCGCGTGTAAAGGACAAAAAGCTGCTAAATTCAAAAACTGAAGTCCCAGAACCACCGCAAACGGACTTATTCAATTCATTCGTCGACTGTTGGGAAGATGCCGTTACTGACAACATCAATGAAGAATATGATCGGCTCATTCAACACCTTCACATTAGCGCTATGAATGCTGGGAGTTCGGAAGTCACCATGAGATGTCCGTCTCCAGAAACACTCAATCTGATACGCTAGCTTGGAATCGCACGAGCTGCAGGCAACCGCGAACCAACGTATGAACTTGCAAAACAATGCAGACAGGCGATAAAAGGTCTTAAAGAGAAAAGGGCAGCAGTAATAATCAAAACTGCAGAGACTGGGAAGAGCATTCGCAAAGCCCACCGGAAATTCGCCAATTGCAAGACCAAGATGATTGCACTCCGACTCTCAGACGGAACAGTTACAGCGTCCAGAAATGCAATGGAGAAAATCATTCATGAATACTACTCAGATCTCTTCGATAGCCGCGTCTACCTTCCGCCATGCGAAATAGTGGAGGATGGGTATGTTGCACCACTGGTTCTCCCTTCCGAAGTTTGACATGCCATTGCGTCGGTGAAACATCGAACAGCACCAGGTCCAGACAGGATAAGATCAGAGCACCTGAAGAACCTTCGGCCAGATTTCGTAAACGTCACTATCCTCACTCACGAATCGAAAACATCAGCGCGTAAAACTCTTGAAGCGTTTTGGATCAATTCAAAAAATTGAAAAATGGACCGCAAGGAGGAGCGTTTTGTCATCACGCGTGACCTGGCGCCATACCTCAGACTAATCCGGTGACCTGACACAAACACAGTTATCGCCCATGTATTACTCTTTGCGACTGCTATCCATCAACTAACTTAAACACTTACAACAAATAAACGGTAGGTGTTTGAATGAAGCTGTTTCTTATGCGAATGCAAGTTTTTTGTTAAGTTTTGTCTGCTAGGGTTATGAAAATGTTTGGCTGAGTAGATCGCATCTCGATTTAACCTTTCCAGGCTCCGAAGAAGGCGAAACCGCCGAAACGGCAGCTATTGTATCCTAATAAATTCTATAAAAAAAACCTCGTGTCTGCTTAGTGAAGAAAAACATCGAATTATCAACCAATGCCGAGGTTAACAGAAAGTCGGTCTTGGAGATCCCGTCATCGTTCATCAGAGCTGACAGTGGAACACTATCACCTGTTACTTATATTACCTGCAGTCCCGTTGATCGAGTGACTCGAGCGGATGCTAGTAAGTCTTCCATTTTCCCTGTCTCGTGTAAAAGTAACCTGGTGGGTCCTGCTCGCTCTAGGGACTTGTTGAGCATTGTGCTTTCTTCTAGGATCCTCGTGAAGAACTCTGACCATCGAGTCGGTGGTCTTCCTGCGGTACGTTTGACATCCCGAGGAATCCAGTCACTAACGGCTGTTGTCTAACGGTTGTCATTCATACGCATTACGTGTCCGGTCCACCTTATCTTCGACTGTTTGGCGTACAGAACGGCGTCTTTGATTTTTCATCGTTGACGCAGATCAGAGCTTCGAATCCCATTCCCTACTTGTGTGGAACGGGATACTCCTAACAACGTGCTTGGCGTTCGATAACGCTGAGTGACCTTTCATCCTGCTTAGGGAGCGACCAGGTTTCTGACGCATACGTTAGGGCAGGAAGTACCGTTGAGTCGAAAAGGTGGGCACAGAGTCGGATGTTCTTTGTTCTTTTTACTGCATCCTCGATGATCTTGAAAGCTCCCCAAGGCGCTCGTTTCCTTCTGCTCAACTCTGGAGCCAAGTCGTTCAACATGTTGAATTCCCGACCTAGGTAAATATAACTGGAGCACTCGGAGATGTTCGTTGCGTCGGGCGTGAATGGAATGGAAAAAAAATCAAAGTCGTCAAGCATGTTTTCCACTTGGCTAATGTTTGGTGTTATAAGGACATTATCATCAGCAAAGCGAAGATGGTGTAACTGCCGACCGTCGATTTTCATTCCCATATTATCCCATTCCAATGTTCGCATGACGTTCTGGAGGGTGGCGGTAAATAGTTTTGGCGAGATGGTATCGCCTTGCCTAACTCCTCTGTTGACGTCAATGTTAATATTGTTGTAGAATGGTGATATCTTGGTTGTGAAATTTTTGTACAGCTCACAAAGAATCTTGATGTACTGAGTAGAGACTCCTTGACTGTCAAGGGATTCCATGACTGCTTCTATCTTAACTGAATCAAAGGCCTTCTCTAAATGGATGAAAGTAAGGCGGAGGTCTTTTGTACTCTCGCGATGCTTCAAAGAGCCTTGTCACCGTGTGGATGCGGTCCATCGAACTAAATCCTCTTCGAAACCCTGCTTTTCCCCACATGGGTGTCCTTTTTCTAGTGTTCTGTCAATCCTGTTTAGGATGACTCGAGTGGAAAGTTTGTAGACGACAGACAGTAAGCAGATTGGGCGACAGTTGCCGATATCGTGCAGATCACCCTTCTTGGATAATAGCACGGTCTTGCTGGTCTTCCACTGAGTATAGACCTTGCATTCAGACAGGTAACGTGTGGAGAGCCGAGCCAGGGTGTTTACGAGGACTGGCGGAAGGTTCTTCAGGTGTTCTGGTCTTATCCTGTCCGGACCTGGTGCTATTCGATTTTTCATCGACGAAATGGTAAGTCGGATTTCGGGAGGGAGAACTGGTTGGTACGACATATCCATCCTCCTTTATTTCATATAACAGAAGGTGGACGTGGATATCGAAGAGGTCTAAGTAGCAATCGTGAATGATTTTCTCCATTGCCTTTCTGGACACTGTAACTGTTCCGTCTGGGTCTCGGAGTGCAATCCTTGGTCTTGTAATTGGCCAAACTTCGGTGTGCTTTGCGAATGCTTTTCCCAGCCTCTGCAGGTTCAACCATTACTGCTGCTCTTCTCTCTTTAGGATCTTCTTTTATTACCCTGTCTACATTGTTCTGAAAGTTCGGACGTTAGTTCTCGGTTGCGTGCAGCTCGTGCGATTCCACAGTGGCTTATCAGTGTTTCTGGAGACAAGCGTCTCTTGGTGACTTTCGATGTCTAAGCTTTCATACCGCTAACGTGAAGATGTTAGATGAGCCGACCATATTCTTCGCCGATGTTACCGGGGACTTCGGTTTTTGAATTTAACCACTTTTTCTCCTTTCCGTGAGAAATAGAATCTTATACGGCAGTCTGATCCCGTGTAGAATTTTGGGACAACAGCGATATCGGTTGAGCAAAACCTATTTACTATGATGTGGTCTATTTCGTTATGGTACTCTCCACTGGGACACTCCCACGTCTAGCGCTGAGGGTGGGGCTTTTGGAATTGCGAGTTGCCATGGATTGTCTTGGTCGCCGTGATAAACTCAGACACCCGCTCACCCCAGTTCGTTCCATTCTAATCCGTGGGTGCCAATGTGACGTTCTTCTTGGTCGAATCTTGGCGTTGAAATCTCCAATGATGACCTTGAAAAATATGTGGTCTTCTCTGTAGAACTTCTCTAAGTCCATAGAGAACGCTTCCACTTCTTCTTCGTCATAGTTTGATCTCAGCGCGTGAACGACAAAGACGGTCAAAGTCGGTAATGATCCACATCTCTTCAATTTATAAGCGTCCGATTCGGGTTTTAAGTTGTTCGAATGAATCGATGTTTATGGACAAACTCGTGCTGACGAGAACGCCGACTCCACTACCGTCGCATGTTCCGAGGAATAGTTCTTCGGTGTCATTGACGGCTTTGAAAGGTTGACGTCTCCTCGTCTCGGCGGAGCCGGGACGTCGTGTGTTATTCTTCTTGCTTGCATGAGCAAGTCTTCTATCGAGGACTTGGATGCAAGTGTACGTGTATTGTAGGTATAGATCGTCACCATAGTTCTTTGAAATCCACGCAGCTTCCATTGGCCTTGAGATTTTAGCAGCCTGCACGTACTCGTCCCGTACTCGTCCAACGCTGCGAAATTGGGTGCTGTTTCGGAGTCAGGCGAATGAGATCCGTTTTTTTTTTACTGTGTTTAGCATTTTTGATACTCACCTATAGCTTGCTTGGCTCTGAACGTGGGGCTGGGTATACTCACGGGTAGCTTGCCAGTCTCTCCCAGAGTGGACATGGAGCTTATTTGTTGGAGGCGACTTCTAATCGCCTCCCATATACTTCCCAGTCACTTGATTGTAGGTTTTTGGCCGAATTGACTCGTGGAATACAATCCGAATAAGCAAGATCGTACCCACACACGCATGCATGAATACACCTAGCAAATACAGAAAGTATGTGTCAAATGGGCGCAGCAGAAACAGGGAGTCCATCTCCTGGTTCCACGTGCGTCTCAGGGAAGCAAAGGTCGCCTTTGGTCCTCGATTAACCCCCTATCGGCCACCTAGGGAGGCCCACGTAGCCTTGCGGCTTACCCGCTATCAGGATCCCTCATATGAGGAGGTCCGTGCAGCGGAACACTATGGTCACGCAAATCCCGACGACCTTTTGTCAGACTGCTTTTCTCCGCTGCTTCCAGTATTTTCTTCGGCTTGTACCGCTGTAAATCTTCCTGCAAAGCTCTACTGCAGCTGGCATTTATTACTAGCCATGTTAAACGTGTTGCAGTAGGATCAAGCTTCAGTTTCTTTCTCTTTTCGAGCATCTCCTTAATAGTAGTGGAGATGCGATCCGATCTTCTTGTTTGAGGAACTGAAGCGAATTCGGCACAACTTTTCAGTCCTTCGACAAGCAGCTCATAGTTTTCGGTCAGCTCTTCTTTAATCCGCCAGTCACGTTTGGACAGAACTTCGTCCAGAATGTTTTCGTCGTATGCAGCTAGACTTTTTCTTCGTGGTCGATGAAGAGAGTTCTTTTCCAGCTTGCGGCTGAATCGAATTTTCGCGCGAAGTAGGCGATGATCGGAACCAGTATAGAATGACGGAACTACCGATGTGTCAAGTAGGCACCATCTTCTGTTTGTTAGAATGTGGTCGGTCTCCACATGAGTCATGCCGTTAGTAGACTCCCATGTCCTTCGGGGGCTTTCTTTCTTCTTGAAAAACGAGTACCGATGGAAGAGACGTGCTGCAGACAGGAGTCTTACAAGACGGTTTCCATTCTCATTTCTTTTCCATGTTTCAAATTTCCTTAAGCTGTATTCATGTTCGTTAGACCTTCCTGTTCTTGCGTTGAAGTCTCCGACAATAAATTTATGATGTGCTTTATCATTGCGAATAACTTCCTCCAACTGATTGTAGAATGCATCCAATTCGTACTCATCAGCTGCGTCGGTCAGTTAGTAGCGGTTGAAAGCTGATTGAGCTTCTGAATAGAAAGGTTGAAATATTTCTCGAAATGAAAGACTGTTCTGGTTAACGAACATCTGCTGTACATTCCAGTTCAGTGTCGAAGTTCACTCGCGATTCACGATAGGGTAGTAAATCTCGGGAAGTGGTCACGGTATTTAATTAGGCTTGAAGGTATTTAGTAATTACAATTTAGCTTTTTTGGATGCTTTATCCTCGGAATAGTTACTATTTCTTCCTATTACTGCATCTTTCTATAGTAAGGATCATATCTACTGTTTCTCAAGTTGCTTGGCAAATGTCATAGTACGTAAATATTTTGATCCCATGCTAAAGAACTTCGTATAGTGAATTCCTCTATCAAAATAGTGAATTCTCTATCTACCTAGCAGATCCTTTCAATAGGTCCATGGAGACGGGCTTTTCCACAACGCCACTAGACACAGCATCTCGTGGCCATCGGTCACACCACCAGGCATGCTGTTGGGTACGTCTCATTGCTTGGGGAATGGACCGCGCGACCCGGTCGTTGACGCTACCACAACGACTCGCTTGAACGTAGCCACGCCCGATTTGCACCGCCATTTTTTTTTTGGCTTGGCAATCTCTATCGGGTCTTACGTTCGACTTCATTGTCTTATCCTTACGCCAGGGTAGCAACTGCTTTATTCTTTGTCACAGATAATTTCAGAGAAATTTCTGGTGGCTGCTTAGATTTATACGTCATTGGATGGGCAGCTACCAAAGGGGACACGGTGGAGGCAGAAAAGATAGCAAAGAATCCGGTACGTCTTCCAAACTATTGTTCATCAGTGTCGCAACGTAATGAATTTAATTAGGTTCCCAATATTTTCCTATGAAATGTGACACTATTTCATTTCTAAGCTTAGGTCCGTTCAGTTGGTTCTCCTGACCATGCGTCAACACCATTTTCGTGTTTATGTGATGTTGTTGTCAAACTTGTTTGGTTTAACTTCCTCAAATGGTTGAATCTTTTCAGGAACGCATCTTTCAGCACCCAGTGTTTGCTAGCATCGTCGAAATGGACGAAAGTAGTTTAAAATTTCGTCCAATACCGCATAATGTTCCAAAATTTGTATATGAAAAGATTCTTCGAGCTGGTCAGAACGTTAGAGCACGGTATGTTTCATTTCCGAGTTCAATTTTAGTGTTCCTGTCAATTCATCATTCCAGAGACCAGCATTCACTTTCCCTCAGCTGACATCATCAGGTTGCTGGGTTCTTTATAAGTTGATACGAGGTTTTTGTGAAGCGATTGCTTCACAATATCTATCGTTTTGTCGTACTTCACTTTCTTCAGTGCCATATTAGTTACTTCTTTCTTTTTAAGAGATGAAACGTGGTAATTTGATCCCATATAGTTCACATGGGATGTGGAGTCACTCAATTGTGATAGTACATTTGGTCTCGTAGTTCATTACAAGTGTTCCTCAGGTGGCAAAATTCGCCAAAACTTCATTCACTGTGAAATAGTTATGAGTAATAATGATGTTATCGAAACCAAATTCGTGGTATCTACGAATTATTTCCAGCTTTGAATGCATCTGGTTGATGATAGACGGAGTTACTTCTGCCCATATCGTAGATGATTGTCTTAGGAGAAGATCGCCCTCTTCTGCAATCCTGTTCTCTCCTCTGTCTATCTCTGGTTTTTCCCATTTCATGATCTGCCCATTTGTTTTCTCCTTTCGAAGTGCCTTCCTGTATATCTCGAAGATGGGAAGCATTTGATCTATTGTGACCAGAACTATGCATTCTATCTAGGTTGTATGTGTCAGTTGTAGTTCAGAAAATATAATTCAAGACCTATTTTGTATACTAGAGGGAAACGTTGAGTAAAAAATGTGATTGTGGAGTTTTGAGTCCATCACTTTTTTGATGGCTTCTCTGGAATAGTTGGATACGGATGATAATGCTGCTGCTTTCGTGTAATTTCTCTCTCATTTCGTTCTTTGAATTTGTAAAAACCCCCCATATGGGCACGTACGATGTGCTCTCTGTGCAGCAACTTCCATCTGTTATGTATATTATGGTAGTGAACTGCGTACTCTTCCGATGTATGCGCAGTTCTACCCTTCAGACCGCTTTATCGAATTCTTTACGCATCGTCTGTGCTTCACTGTTATTCCTCGAAAGTATAGTTATGTGGTTAGCAAAGGAGGACTTGACAGGAATTTACCAACAACGTGTATGCCGTTCTCGTCACAGTGGAATGACTTCGTTATCCACTGCAGTGCGGAAGTGAAAAGTGTTGATAGGATTATGTCGCCTTGTTCGACCCGCGTTGCTATATTTGTGAGTAATGCTGATGTTTTACTCACAACTTTCCTATAGGGATTTTTAAAGGGTCTGCTGGAAAGCCGTATTCTTATGGTGCTGCTCCAATAACAGTCAGCTACGGTTCTCCTGTAGGAACGCTTGATTTCTTAGTCGACCGGCGAAAAGCACAATTTTAACGGTTCATGTTGATTCGGCAATGTGTCCAGTGCTCACTAAGCATTCAGTCCCTCCACGATCTGCAAACTGGAACCAAAGTTGTCTGGGAAAGTTGCACGAAGAGGGTTTTGCAAGAGGCAGGTGGTATTCCCAGGAAAGTCCACTAACTCCAGAAGCAGTTTGGATGTGGTCCATGCAGTACAATCTATAACGAAGTTCAACATTCGGGGATACCGGCGGCTGCGATGAGCCGTTGAACAATTAGAGTGGTAAGAAGGTAGTGGGTGAAGCGCTCGGCGTTGATGAACCTCTTCGGGATTTGGAATGCATTACATAGCGCTGGTGGGATCACTGAGATGGGTGAACTCATATTTACCTAGTACAGGGACTTAAGGAGGCCTGTTGATGCTTCAAATTCACGTTTTTAATTTCCCAGACAACTTTGGTTCCAGTTTGCAGATCTTGGAGGTACTTTGCGCACCGACAGGAATCTTTGTGGGCAGTGGAAAATCTCTTCCAAAAGGCAGTTCTTTGTTAATTATGAACTTTAGAAAATACATTTAGCTCACCATCTTTAACCACTTATCATAGGCAAGCTAGCGATTGGATATAGGAAGCTTAGCAAAAGAAAAACATGCAGCATAATAAACACAAATCATGCTAATTTCAGTGAAGGACAAAGAAATGCCGCTAAAGCGGAGAAACTTTCAAGACCGAATAATGTTTATAGGATGAAAGTTGTTAGTTTTCTTTTCTAAGGCAATCTTTATAAATTCAGTATTATCAGAGAATTTTTCCAGGCTTGTAATTTTCTCATGGAACTCATTGATAGAGAACGACATTCTCAGGACAAAGACAGCGTTTGTTCTTTTCTTATTCTATATTCAACTTCTTTTTGACGTGGTGAAGCTTTAATTCTGATTAGATGATCTGTAATATGTCGTTATGGTTTTTTTTTTCTGGACCTTATGGCGATCATATTTCTGGTTTTCATGTTCTTCCGGCAGATGAGGAATAAGGTGTTGTTTAGTTGTGGAGGAATTTGTAGCGTCTTTGACATCAGAGAGGAGTGTTAAACGCATTTTAAGGCCGGCCATATACTTCCATTCAAAAGTGGATGGATGCAGAGGGCGAGCTTCTCGTATTTGCCATGTTAGATTGTTCTATGCTACCCTTGCACACATATTCGTATATTCATGGGTGTGGTGTATTCACGATGAATCCTGCACGTTCAGCAGGTTGCCTTAATGAACATGTTGGAACATATTATATGGGGTGGAGTTTTGATGTTTCTTTCTTTACCATAATCAAACCACATGTCTCCATCGGATGTGTATGCGCTACTTGCTAGCATTCCCAGTTCCCATAACATAGCCCAGATATTCATGGATGCCATTTTACCACACCGTGATAGTATACAGCTTGATGTTCATATTCCGCGAATATAGAATTTTTACACGATGAGAGGAGTCTTCACTGATGCATACTCGTTGCCCAAATGGGAGTATAAGCAACACAGACGATGTTCTATGGCTTTTTTAGGTCTCCTGGCAGTCGATCCAGAAACGATACGAAAACATGGTCTCCGAAGTCGACGAGCGTGACGAAGATCTGATGAACAAGTACAAATGTTTCGGATTAAATTTTACTGAACCTACTCTTAACAGCGAAGTATGTACACGGAATTCCATGCATCCTGGATATTCTAAATTCATGTAGTTGGAATGTAATCCATTTCAAAGGGTATACAACGATTTTTTATCAAGGTCGTTAAAAAACTAACTTGTCGGAGCTCAATCACGAAGGCACTGAACCAAGCAATATTCTATGGAATTCACTATGATAACAGCTCGAATGTGCTTATGGTTGGACTCAATGAAAACGCAAGTAAGTATTTTATGACAGTGTAATATGGGATTCCTATTTTATTCGTTCACACGATGAATAGATGTTGCCAATCGTTGCAGCTACTCTACTTCCTAACTCGAATATTTCAAGTGCTAACCTAATTAGCTCTTTATCGATATAAAAGCGAAAAGCGGCTAATCATTGAGGAATGAATGCTCTTGCTATCTTAATAATTTCTTCACTAGAGGCAGTTTCTACGATACTTCAGCCTCTGAACAGCAGTTTTTATGTATTACTAACTGTAGAAAGTAGTTTTCCACTCAGCGCAGTCAGTTTGACACCAGTGTTTAGCAAGGCTATCGAATGAATGCACATATGCCAAATGAAAAAAGTCATGAGTTAGTGTAGAAGGCCGGACGTAAGATGGTCACATGTGATTAATGTTCTTCATTATGTGTTAAAATTCCTTTGTATCGAGGTAGTTCAGGACTCTACTCAGAGGAAGAACTGAAGAAAGCTGCTGAAGCTTGCGAAGCTACTGCATCATCCAACGCTGCTAAGAGTGTGTATGGTAGACCGTCTAATCCCAATCAGTCTTCGGTCGTGGAACCGCGAAGTAGCTGGCACCCTGAGAACGTAAGGTTTTTCCATGAACGGTCTTTTCCTTGTGTGTTGTGAAAGTTTTGGAGTCTAAAGTCGGTCTAACATTAATTTTGTTCCATTTTCCATTAACAACTCGCATTGTGGTATCTGCAAGAGTAAAATCATTCAGTCTGTTGATGTAAATCTTATGGCACTGGTAGATAGAAAACTAGCTGAGAGGAACGCAAAGCAAAGGTCTCCGTGGTGCAGAGTGTAATGCGCGAGTCCCAGAAGGGAAATCGTGATTCGATCTGGCCCGTGTTCCAAGTTTTGCGAACGTCTCAGAATCGTTGAGGTTGAATCCATGTTTAATTCTTACGATTGTTGTGCTATACTTTAGACATTTCTATATGGATCGGGTTTTTCCGACGTGACCAACGATGGACAAAATTCAGGAAGAAGCAATTTAGAAGTGGTAGTTTTATAATTGTACACCTTTTTTAAGTACTTAAACACCGAATGTTATCGATTGCTTCGAGCTTCACTAAGACTTCGATAATATTCGATGTCTGTAAATCACGCGTGAACGTGGTATCTGCTGTCGTGTCTGAATTTAATTTTTGAGATGTCATCTATATTTATTTTCGCGTCGTCGTTCCAATGTTGATGAAGCGTTATACGTCACAACTTTCCCGTTTCAAGACGACTCCAGTAGTGATAGTGGTTCAGAGGTTCCTAGGAATGAAACAGGTGTCTATACTACGGATGAAGAAAAGGAGGTGGTATACATTCACTACTTCAATATTGAATCGATGTCATTGTATCTTTTGAGTATTAACTGAAAATAGCAGTGAGATAAAACTGCACTTTGATATCGTGCGACGACTAAGGCTAGCACTGTTGTACTCCATTCGCGACTACGTCAAAATTTATCTGGCGGACGTTAAATATGCTTAATTCGGCTGTGGTGTGCATTGAACGCATGCTCTCCGTTGTATCCCCAGAGATAGTAACTCAATGTTTTTTTGTGTTTTTCATTATCTAAACGCGTTATTTCCACCTATTTTCACTTATTTCTATGGCTTTTCATGTTCTGGATATTCTCTATGTCGTTTCTATCTTTACATTTGTGGAACATATCCAATTCTTGTTTGACAAAAAACTGTATTGCACTGTTCAATGGTGATAATATCAGCTCTTGGTAGAACATATGTTTAGTATTTCCTCGCATTTGTATATTTTTCATTTCCATCTATATCCGGACACGAAGTCGTTATGAGCTCGTAAGCGATTTGAAAGTACAATGCATTCACGAGGGCGAGCTGTGTTATCTCTTTGTTTCAAAATGTCTTAGTACATTCTTCGCTAAGAACAGTCTGCTTACCTGCAGGGAAAACTACAAGAATTTCCCATATGCTATTAACTTTGTTCAATAGCTTTTTGTGGTTGACGCCTCACACATCTGTTTAAGAGAAACCATCATCTAGATGAAAGAAGCTAACAAAAAATTGCGTTAAAATGGACATTAGGGAAGGAAATGCATTGAAATCAACTCATGCTGTAGAATTTGTCCCTATGGTTTTTACTGGTTTCGCTGCATGCGTTCGCGAATGGGTTACGGTTAAATCTTTTACTTTACGTTTGAAATTTTTTGAAGCGCACAGATGAAATTCCTCAGGAACCTCTGACAGCAGACGTTCGTGATCAAAGGCATGTACCTACGTTATCGTCGAATTTATCTGTTGGGACAGTGGAGGTAGTTTTTCACTATGATGTGGGCGTTAAATTCTTTTATATGTTGCTGTGTTCTGTTTCAGTCCGCCGCCATAGATAACTCCATGGGAACACGCATGTTCCAACGAGAATATAATGAAGACAGTATGCCTGTAATGGTGGAACCTTCAGCACGTTCTTCTGCACGAAAAACTGATTTATCCAACCACACTTTTGCACAGCAAAAATCCGCCTATCGAACTCCAGATCATCGTTCGGCTTTTGGTGTTTATAGAGCTGCATCGAATTCTAAAGAGGTGATATTACTCCTTTACTTTTCTTTACTCGTCTAAAGTATGTGTTTATAGCAAGAGTCCAATTGGGAGAAAATCTATGATGCTCGTGTGCAACATGCAGCAAGCACATCTCAGAACTCGGCAAAAGTAAGTGAACTGTACGAACGAGGAAGAAATGGAGGGTGGCAACGGGTCAGTTACTCGTATAATATTTTCACTTATGCTCACGAATCATCTAAAGCCATTTTGTTCTACAGGAGTTTGGTCGTCGCAGTTCCAGCGAGCGGTATCAGGAGGGGCAGTGCTCAAGGTACATTTTGAATATTGTCAATAAACTTTGCCACTTTTTAAATCATCACTGTTGAATAGTAATTACATTCACCACACCATAATCACTTAGAAGGTCATTTAGATTCCAATTCAGTAACTACTTTCTGAGGTGTAGATGATTCCCTTGCGTATCCGTATCGAACTTGAAATCCATACTTTTTTGAAATGGGCAATTTTAACGAGCAACTGTCGCGATTTTATCTTGGGTCTGCTTTTGATAAATCTCTCGATGAGAAAACAATCAGTTATGGAAATCTTCGTCACTCCTTTCGAGCCGGTTGTAATTTGGCGAGGAGCATAGGTAATATTTTGAATGGAATGAAACTTTCAGTTTGCAGTGTATTCACTCTCAATGACAATACAGGTAAACAGAGCACAGGTTTCTGTAGCAACAATCTTTCTTATTTGGACGGATTAGTAAAACAGCGAGTCTGTTTTTTTTTTTGCAGAGAATTGAAAGCGATTAATTCTGCTCAGCCTATTTACCATCGTTCTAGTGGTGTTTGCAACCGACCATCTTCACAAATGAGTATATATGAAACAGACAGGTATGTCCTCTATGGAATACTATGATATGTTATTTCAAATGCTATGTTCGGTATCTGAAAGAGTTTGCAAAAAACAATATGTTCCAGTTCGCCACGAAGCTTTCAAAATTCGTCGCTTTCTGATATGAGGACGAACAGTCGTTCGTCGAGTTATCAGTCCGTGAGTTTAATATGTGTTAATATCCCGTTATTAATATTACAGCAAGTGTTTGCATTTATGAGCGTCTTCATGAGTGTGGAAAGTATGTGTGATCCTTTTTTGAACGCAGCCTAATTGTTTGAAATAAGAATCAATGGAACTTCAGTGTTTTTGCGAATAGCATACTAGTTTGCTTATTCTAGTGGCATGGAAACTTCTGAAGTTCTGAAGGCGGCCAGTTCTTCGAGCGCATTTTTTTGCTTTAGGCGTCAGAGGTTTTTCTCAAGATGTAGGTGCCGAGGTGCTTCAAAAAGCGATAATTAGATGGCGGTCCGTTGAGTGTGGTGAGTGAGGCGGAGTTTCGTAACCCAACTCGTTTTGCCTTTCCACTGTAGAAGATAGTGCAACATGTGGACAATAGAAGTTAAGCAGAAGTTTTGCACCTTTTCTGTTCTTCGGTGTTCTATAGATGAGCTGTAGTTTTTGGTGAATATGCTGAATTGACTTTGCCATGGTTAAGAAAGGCGTAGTAAACTAAATCAGCTGCAGAGCACCACGCACTTGCAATAATCTCCTTTGAATGCAAATTTTTCTTTGAAAGGTGTTAAAGTGCTTCGTCTTTCTCCAGCCCAATTTAACGTTCTTAATTGTTGTTTAGCATCCAATTTTTGTCGCATACAATCAAGAAATGGATTGTCTTTGTAAACTAAGCGAAGAGTAAACTTAACAACAGTAGTCTTACTGCTTCCCATTCAGTTCATGCTGAGCCCATTTACTGTGTTTTTTCACTTTACGATGCGGCCATCTAATCGGTTATGCCCACGTAAAGGTTTCTCCGGTTTTAGTTTTCAATTACCTTCAGTATTAATGAGTTGGAGGAGAAATACGTTGTGAACTGTCAACAGCATAATAATATCCTTATTTTCGTCTTTCTATTGCAACACCGTTACCACGCTCCAGTTCGGTTTTCGTTCACAACCAGCTCCCAAATGTCAGTAAAAAAAATCGCAAAAATCTCTCGCTTCGTGCACCGACCCGTCACATTATAAGTTTCTTCATTGTCACTCGCGATGAGAGGGCGACCGGGAGCCCGAACTTGAAGTCGTCGTTACCTGGCGTGGTTCAATAATTCGCTGTTTTTTCATTTCCAATTGTCATGGTAGATCGTGATTGCCATATGAAATAGTTGATTACAAGAAATGCTATAGCACCTTCATAAGTAGCAAAATCCTTCCGAATGTTGACAACATTGTGTTTAGCAGGTAAAGTGTGCCAAGTATTGCGTGTATTAGCGGATTTATACATTTGAAGTAAGTAAGTATACATGGGGATGGATAAAGCAAATCTTTTTCTGTTAGATCATGATGTTATCAATACTATATGTCCTCTAGCTGTTGAGAATTTGTCCCCTGTTGTCGAAAAAAGCAGAATTTGGCATCTTTACGTCGCGGACGAGTTCACAACTTCTTTTTGCTCTAAGCGAAACCAACGTTGGTCGTGTATGTGTTAATTTTCCTTAGAGTGCCAAGATAGCCCTACTGCGATGTTCTCAGGTCGTCAAAATTACGTTGTCACTGGTGGTTGATTTTTTGTAGATCGGAAGGACGTTTTTCGCTTCGAGGGCCGGTTCTTTCCAAGACAACAGAGATTCCTGTGACCACAACGAATCCTGGGTTACTTGGCCTGTGCTGCTCGTGGATGATATAACAATCCGATGCTCACCCAATTTTTTGGCCGGTCCTTTCCATTCACCGTAACGTCTAGCTCACCTAGCATCAGACGTACAAAACATGTAAAGGCGAAATTCTTAGAATATGAATCCTAGCAGGTTGATTTGCTCAATAGTTAGTTGCTGGCATGGTTTTTTAGGCATAACTACGCCGCTATCGTCTTATCTCTCTGCGTCTTTCCGAGTTTTGTAGGTACATTGGCTAACTTGATTTCACTCATGATCATGGTATGTACCAGTCAGCGTCTGCTTACTAAGCGTTACTGGACTGGAGAATTTCTTATCATCCTCGTGTAACATCATTCTTACTAGATGAAAAATCCATTAGCTAAATTAATGCGATTCATGGGTGGTGAGGTTTCTAATAATAGTGTTAGTTGTATAAAGCAATAATTATGAGTAGTTTCTTGATATTTCATCATAAATCGTGTATTGCACTTAGTATAATCTAATTTTGACCTGAACAGATGCTTACTGTAGTATGCGTTGAGATACATTAAAAACCCTTTCGCACTTATAAACATTTTTAGGATCAAAACGCTACTTTACGGGAGTCAACGTTGAGCTCTGAAGAAAGGGTTTGCTTACGCATGATTCGTGACTTCGCTTATGTGTATCGGAACCCAGCCATTCATGGTTTTCGTACTGTAAGTTTTTAAACGTCACATATTTAAATAGAATGAGATTATAATGACGCTGATAGTCTTTGTTTACAGGTGGAAAATGTCGTGAATTTGTTCCCCACAAACAGCATTGAATACTGGGTTCGACTTATCCAGTCTCATCTGCAAGAAGTAGAGATTGTTACGCTTGACAATATGGTATGGTAGCAACTGGGTTTCGAAAAATATCAACGCTTCTTCAAATGTCTATTAACACATATATGACCGTAATAGTCATATAGTAGCCTTCTATGGCCAGAAATAATTTGACCATTACCCTTGAAATAAACATATCATATTTCGTAGAGAACATTACCAGTTGGAATTATGAGTTTAAAGTCTAACGGTCTTTACCTCAAAGACTAGTAGTTGTTCCCACTTAACGACGATGAAACTCTGATTTTTTGGAGCTCACAAGACATATCCTTCCCGTTTTTTGTTAAGGCGTTTATGTTTGAAGAAATGAATTGATTGAACAACGTGGATTTCTTTCAAGTAGAACGCATTTATGCACCACATTGTCGCGCTTGCTTTGAAGTTTAAAGTGCAGTTTAAAAACTGCTTTTGTACCAGCAGTTTCCTAGAACTTTTTAAAAGGAAGCCCACGAGCTGTAGGGAAATGTTTCCTCTTTAAATCTCCCAAACGGCCAAGAATTTAAATGTTCTGTTTGGCTAAAAGTTGTGGGCAGCTGTCGAAAAACCAGCATTATCGTGAATGTTTTAAATACCATTTTCGTCTTACTCTTAAAGCTTTTTGTTGTAAATGACTCATAATTTAATATTTTCTTTCCTAGTAGACGTTTATAAATGAAGCATTCCTTTATAATGCTGAGATATTTGTAAAACTCCGGACCGCAAGTGTCTGCGGTGGGGAACGAACGCGCTATTGTCCTACGTAAACGCCAGGCAGGCGAAACGAAGGACTCGCATGGTGTGGTGGTGAACGTGTTACTTCCCGGAAAGGATAACAGCGCGTGCGTCCCCCACCGCAAACGCCTGCGGTCCGGAGTTTTACAAATATCCCAGCATTTACAAGTTATATTTCGCAACATACCCTGCCATCAAAAAGAATAGACAGTAAATAAAAAGGTAAAGAAGTATTCTTTGTTCGTTCGTGTTCGTTTCATTTTCACCGTTTAATGACGATATTAGTAAATTAGATTTATTTAAGCACGTGATTATCTGGAGAGGAAGCGATAACTTCGCTTAATCGAATGTCCGCACACTTCGTTGTTGCATTTCTCAAAGAATATCGAGGACTTCTTAACCTCGTACCTACGAAGTTAACATTAATAGTTCCTTAATTTAGGATAACAAACTCTGCTTGAGGTGATACGAAATTGTTAATACGTTTCTTTAATTTTTGATGGCTAGCATTTCGCCATAGTCGGCTTCAGATCCTCGGGATTGTTATGCAGCCTTATCGCTATTATGCGAAATACAACCACAACGATGCTGAGATATTCATATTTAGCTGAGAGACAGGCGAAACGAAGGACCCGCATGGTGTGGTTGTGAACGCTTTAGCCCTTGGAAAGGGTAATAGCGCGTTCATTCCCCACCGCAGACACCTGCGTTCTGGGGTTTTACAAATATCTCAGCATCATTGTGGTTGTATTTCGTATAATACCATGCCGTAAAAGTTGTGGTAGGCAGAAAATAGAAGTAAACTTATCGCTATTGTTTGATGCGTATTCTATAGTTTTAATGAAAGGCTAATATGCAAATTTTAATTACCCCGTTTTTTAATTGTCTTACTCTTTAGTCATGTTTATGCTTAATAGTCTTTCGGAGTGGCTATTGTTCTTACGTATGTAATAAAGTGATTTTTGTTGTTGGATATTTTGCAATTCGTTGTTTTACACCTAAAGTTTTGGTTTTAAGAGTGGTCTACTGCCTTTAGATTGATCACTTTCCCATATACCTCTTATGGGAACAGGGCTACTGAGTCTGGTGATACGCGATCGAGTACCGAATAATGCTTTCTGGTGCCTACTTGGATTACTGAATAACAGATTATCTCTGGGTGGTGTAGATGATTTAAACATAAGTTAAACAAATTTAAGAAAAGGATTCAATTGACATGACAGGATTACGGGAAGTGTTTTGAAGTAGAAACTGCGGCATATTTTCGAGCATGCATGGTCCACTACTCTGGTAATTTTGACTAATCATAGTTGCCCTGTCTTCCCGTCTTCCCTCCATCTCTTTCTATCCCTTTTTCCGTCCTTCTTTTTCTATCTACCTATGTCTCCTTCGTGATTGCTTCCTGACAAGCTTTGTTTTCTTACTTACTTGATACTTGAATCGCCCGTCCCCATTGACTGCGGGTCTCAGCATAATCTCCATTTTTCGGAGATTTGCTCATTAAGCCATTATGGTTCCCTGGAATCCCGAAATCAGCCTGGCCAAAGTTTGCCCCGGATCTTCACCACCACAGGCAGTCACGGCTCCTGTGGGTCAGAGGGAGGTTTACCACCATATGCCTTTGATACCAGGACGGTGGAGGATCCTGGTATTGGTTTACGCTTAGCTAGGCTTCCTGGTGGAAACGCCAGACTCCTTCTCAGCTTGGGAGATGCTTTCGAGATTACGAGTCCCTACGCTCTACATCGCAGTCCGACACCCAGGAACATCTCCCAGTCACGATGAGGCAGTAAACCGTTGGGAGGAGCTTTGTTTTCACTACACATAATCCAATTCTGTCGCCGTTTCATCCAACTTTACTACTGCAATAACGCCTATCTTAAAAGCTTTCATCCTTCACTCACTCACTAACCCACTCTAACTTTTCCCCATTATGCTGTATGGCATTATCTACGTTTTCTTCGATGCCTATTTTGGTTCTCTCCTCACTCTGTATGGATCTCTCCCCATCCTTTAGAGTTACTCTATGGCTATTGATCTTACGTGCTTAAGAATAAACGATAAAGCTATTGCCGTTGTTAAATCCTTGAGTGATGCGCCACGCATTAGAATTCAAAAAGCATTAGTAGCTACTGATTGTAAGCTGGTACAAATTTTCCGACCATAGAGGGATGAAAAGCTTAGTGGGCATGGGGTGTTGTATTCAACCTATCTGTACTGCAGGGCGCCCCAACCACTGGGCCACACGAGCCCCTTACAGCATACACGGTGCAGTAACGGTATGTGCTTTATAACATTGTTTTTGGGTGGTCTGGGTAAGAAGCTTTTTTTTAGAAAAAAGTTTCTTCAAATTACTTATAACTAGGAGGAAAATTTCAGAGGAAACGTTCATAATTTAACGTGAATTGTTGCTGATTTTAGAGATGCAGCCTGCAATCACTATTGCGAGTCCAAAACAGTTTATAAAAAAAAAGTTGCAAATCTGAATCTGAAGATTTGCATTCGTCATCCACAAAAGTTTTGGAACTTTTCGGGCGTCGGTTCGCCTGTTGCTTGAGGATTTTCCTTCTTCATGAATGTCATTGAGTGCTGGTCGACTCGATTCTCTTTGGAGTCTTGAGATAACCGGGTAGGAGCATTCTCACTTGGATTACACAGTAGGGCTTTTCTTAGACACTGGTTTCTTGATAAGCAAGCACGAGGTTGTTATTACGGCATTTATTGGTGCACGTATGGTTTCAAGCTACTTTTTCTTTTAATTTTGAGTCGAAAATAAATGTAGGCGTTTAAAAGTGCCCAAGATTGTGATCTAAGCACTTGGTAAAACAGCCAGTGGTGAATTGGAATTTTAGTGGAATATCTAGCTTTTGAACTGCAAGAACAAATACAAGAAGGATCGATTCAAAGAATTCGGTAACGGTAACAGAAATACTATCGGACACTCTAAGACGCCAGCTAGTTCGTAATCTCCTATAGGACCGTCTCTGTACAATTAAAAATTGCATAGTACGGCCTAACGGTAGAGACGTTGACTGCCTGAGTTAGGGTATGGTGTACCTAATCTCTTGCTAAGCGTGTGGGAACGAATACGTTGGCGAACCGAGTACACCGCTCTGCGTCAACTTAAAAGAACACCTAGTCGGCAAATCTAAATAAAAATCAAACAATCCACTAGGCGCACATAGGACAATACCGGAGAAATTTTTGGGATGGGGCCTATTTATAGCATAAAGCGTTCAACGTTGATCAATCCAGTAGAAATACGTTATGCATTCGATTCCACTAGTAGGATCGCAGAAGTGATTGGGTCCACATATGACTTATTACAAAACTCAACAATCACAGTCTACTTCATGAGATTAAGAGCAAGGACATGAAAACACCGAGAATAGTACAAAGGCGAATGTAGTGACCACAATTTTATCTAAAATAGGTAAAAACGTCCTAGGGACATCAGAGCTTTCCATCTTATTCTGCTTACTAGGTGAGAATGTAGGGCGGTGGTTACTGGTGAAGTAGTTACGTAATACAACAGCTAACAAATTGTATATATGAAAGAGTAAGTAAAACATGTGATAAACTTGTGATAATAGGGGAAAACAGTATTCTCTACCACATAGAGAATAGTGTCTATCTGATGACACGTAATATAAAAATNGTGAAGTAGTTACGTAATACAACAGCTAACAAATTGTATATATGAAAGAGTAAGTAAAACATGTGATAAATTTGTGATAATAGGGGAAAACAGTATTCTCTACCAGATAGAGAATAGTGTCTATCTGATGACACGTAATATAAAAATAAATACATTAAATATAGATAAAAATAAACAATGTAAACACTATATATAAATATTATTATACTAATATGATATTACATCACCTGTACCACCTGTCGTCCCATTGATCGTCGAGTGAATCGAGCAGGCGCCAGTAAATCTTCCAATTTTCATTGTCGCGTGCAAGAGTAGCCCAGTGGGTTCTGCTCGCTCTAGGGACTCGTCAAGCATCACATCTGTCTTCTAGGCTCTTCGTGAAGAACTCCGACAATTGGGACGGTGGTCTTCCTGCAGTACGCTTGACATTCCGAGGAATCCAGTCACTAACGGCTCTTGTCCACCGGTTGTCATTCATACGCAGTACGTAGCACCGTTGAGTCGAAAAGGTGGGCACGTAGTCCGGTGTTCTTTGTTCTTTTCACTACATCCTCGATGCTCTTGATAGCTCCACAAGCCGCTCCTTTTCTTCTGCTCAGCTCTGGAGCTAGGTCGTTCATCATATTGGTTTCCCGACCTAGACAGATATAACTGGAGCATTCAGAGATATTCGTTCCGTTGAGCGTGAATGGGGCATGCGAAACCAATCCGTTTTCCATGAATATCGTTTTTGTGGGATTTAGTCGAAGACCAATCTTTCCACAGGTTTTATCAAAGTCGTCAAGCATACGTCCCACTTGGCTAATGTTTGGTGTTATAAGGACGATGTTATAAGCAAAGCGAAGATGGTGTAACTGCCGACCGTCGATTTTCACTCCCATATTATCCCATTCCAATGTTCGCATGGCGTTCTGGAGGGTGGCGGTAAATAATTTTGGCGAGATGGTAACGCCTTGCCTAACCCCTCTTTTGACGTCAACGTTAATATCGTTGTAGAATGGTGAAATCTTGGTTGTGAAATTTTTGTACAGCTCACGAAGGATCTTTATGTACAGAATAGGGAACCCTTGACTATCAAGGGTTTTCCAGACTGATTCCATCTCAACTGAATCAAAGGCCTTTTGTAAACCGATGAAAGTCAGACAGAGCGGTCTTTTGTACTTTCGCAATACTTCAATGAGCCGTGTTACCGTGTGGATGTGGTCCATCGAACTAAATCCTCTTCGAAACCCTGCTTGCTCACATGGCTATCCTTTGTCTAGTGTTCTGTCAATCCTGTTTAGGATGACTCGAGTGGAAAGTTTGTAGACGACAGACAGTAAGCAGATTGGGCGATAGTTGCCGATATTGTGGAGGTCACCCTTTCTGAAAAATAGCACGGTCTTGCAGGTCTTACACTGAGTAAGGACCTTGCATTCAGACAGGTAGCGTGTGAAGAGCCGAGCCAGTGTGTTTACGAGGACTGGTGCAAGTTTCTTCAGGTGTTCTGGTCTTATCCTGTCCGGACCTGGTGCTATTCGATTTTTCATCGACGAAATGGTAAGTCGGATTTCGGGAGGGAGAACCGGTGGTACAATATATCCATCCTCCTTTATTTCATATGAGTGAAGGTGGACGTGGCTATCGAAGAGATCTGAGTAGTATTTATGAATGGTTTTCTCCATTGCCTTTCTGGACGCTGTAACTGTCTCATCTGGGAGAGCAATCATTTTAGTCTTGTAATTGGCGAAGCTTCGGTGTGGTTTGCAAATGCTTTTCCTAGCCTCAGCAGCTCGGGCCATTACTGCTGCTCCATTTCAATCTTTTCACTCTAAAATCTTCTTTTATCGCCTGTCTGCATTGTTTCGCACGTTCGGACGTTACTCCGCGGTTGCCTGCAGCTCGTTCAATTACACGCTGGCGTATCAGCTCGAGTGTTTCTGGAGACAGACGTCTCTTGGTGACTTTCGAACTCTGACCTTTCATAGCGTTAGCGTGATGATGTTAAATGAGCCGATCGTATTCTTCGCCGATATTATCGACAACGGCATCTTCCCAACAGCTAATGAATTGAATAAATCGCAGTTTGTGGTGGTTCTGGGACTTCGGTTTTTGAATTTAGCGGGTTTTTGTCCTTTCCACGTGAAACAGAACCTTGCACGAAAGAGGCGATGCCGTGTAGAATTTTGGGACAACAACGACATCGGTTAAGCAAAACCTTCTATTTACTATGATATGGTCTATTTTGTTATGGTGCTCTCCATTGAGAGACTCCGAGGTCCAGCGTTGAGGGTGGAGCTTCTGGAATTGCGAGTTACCATGGTTGGTCTTGGTCAACATGATAAACTTAGCCGCTCACCATGTTCGTTCCATTCTAATCCGTGGGTCCCAATGTGACGTTCTTCAGACGTTCGTCTTGGTCGAATCATGGCGTTGAAATCTCCAATGATGACCTTGAAGAATGTGTGGTCTTCTCTGTAGAACTTCTCCAAGTACATATAGAACGCTTCGACTTCTTCGTCATAGTTGGATGTCGGTGCGTAAACGACAAAGATTGTCAAAGCCAGAATTGATCCACGTCTTTCTAATCGTAAACGTCCAATTCGGGTTGTATGTTGTTCGAATGAATCGATGTTCATGGACAAACTCGTGTTGACGAGAACGCCGACGCCGCCGACTCCTCTACTGTCGCATGTTCCGAGGAACAGTTCTTCTCCAGTGTCATAGACGGCGTTGAAAGGTTGGCGTCTCCTCGTCTCGGCCAAGCCGATGACGTCGTACCTTATCCTTCCTCCTTGCATGAGCAAGTCTTCTATCGAGGACTCTGATGCAAGTGTACGTGCATTGTAGGTACAGATCGTCGCCATAGTTTTTTGAAACCCAGGCAGCTTCCATTGGCCCTGATATTTTAGCAGCCTATTCGTGCTCGTCCTACTCAACGCTGCGAAATTAGGGGCTCTTTCGGGGTCAGGGGAATGAGGCCCGTTTTTTTTTTACTGTGTTTGCTCTGAACGTGGGGGCTGGGTATACTCACGGGTAGCTTGCCAGGCTGTCCCAGAGTGAATGTGGAGCTTATTTGTTGGAGGCGACTCCTAACCGCCTCCCATATACTTCCCAGTCACTTGATTGTACGCTTTTGGCCGAATTGACTCATAGAATACAATCCGAATAAGCAAGAACGCACCCACACACGCATGCATGAATACGCTTAGCAAATACAGAAAGTATGTGCCAAATCAGCTCAGCAGAAACAGGGAATCTATCCCCTGGATCCACCTGCGTCTTAGGGAAGCAAAGGTCGCTTTTGTTCCGCAATTAACCCTCTATCCGCCACCTGGGGACGCGCCACATAGCCTCGCGACTAACCGGTTCGAGATCCCTCATGTGAGGGAGATCCGTGGGAAGACAGAACATGGCAGGAATAATGTGACCAAAGTTTCTAGCGTTGGTACATTCAGATGGCAGAGACATTAGCCATCCAGGCGATCAGAACGA
The DNA here is from genome assembly GCA_900624975.1 of Angiostrongylus costaricensis. Classification (NCBI taxonomy): domain Eukaryota; kingdom Metazoa; phylum Nematoda; class Chromadorea; order Rhabditida; family Metastrongylidae; genus Angiostrongylus; species Angiostrongylus costaricensis. The sequence goes on along the minus strand of UYYA01003833.1, from coordinate 155,612 downwards.
GACTATCAAACTACGCAGTTAATGATAACTTGGTCATAAATAAGAGTGTTCTAAGAAAAAAAACTACAAAATTTTTCTTCAGGAAAATTTAAGTATCAATTTTAAAGCAATTTCTAAGAAGCGGATCCACTGATGATCGATTGAGACAATTTTCATACCTTGCCATAGAGATGGTACAAGTAAAACCTTAATGAACGTCCTGATTAATAGTTCAGTCCAGCTATCTGTGGTTCGTAGAAAAGAAAATATCATAAAGAACGATACAGTGCAAATTTATCGGTGTTATAATAGTAACTTCTAGCTTTTCAAATAATCTGACCTAGATCGACGTATTAGTTTGCTAAGCAATGAGGTGCGTGTATCGCAACGGCTAAAGGTACCGCGGAATACACTCGTAGTTATTGCTTCGATCCTGTCCTGGGTCCTCCCAATCCCACCAAGGTTCATATCCTTGGGACACGCCAAATTAGTACTACTCTTGCCTGAGAGGATAAAACACTGACCTGATACATCAATAGACCATAACAAGTTACTGTATAGGTAAGAGATGCACTCAATCACTCCTAGCCATCTTTGGTAAAGTGGAAGGCCCTTCATCGAATGACAAACGTCGGAAACGTTATCCTCTGTCCTTATCGTATAAGAAGTCTAGGGGATTGACAGGCAATTGTAACGTTTCCTCTTTCTCATCGTGGCGTCGGCGAACAATCTTACTATTGATAATGCATCTCATGAAACTCGTTCGTTTAAAGGCTCTTCACAACATGTTAAGAGGACTCTCGATCATGCAGAGTACCTTCTCTATCTATTCGGATAAAAGACAACACCGATAAGACCCGTGTAGCAAAGAACGACCAGATATAAGCAGATTCAAGCGAAGACCTCAACACCGAGTGGCCCTTCATTCAAAGGAAGAAACTGGCCTTTGGCATGCTAACTCATAATCCAACCTTGTTGGTTCATCTGGTAACTACAGTTTACAGATCACTTGTAGGTTTCTTGACCGTCACTCATAGCCTTTCAAATTACCTATATATTATAACACTTTTAAATTGTAGAAATCACAATACGGATCCACTGTTAGGGATCAAACAGATACGGCAGCGAGTAATCAACTAATTACTCTTCACACTATCTGATATTCAACTGATTATCCCACCACTGAATTACAACAAATACCGATACAAGTAGCGCGTGTGGCGCAGTGGTCAGAGGCGCCCTGCAATACACATGTGATCGAGTCCCTCACCCATGGCTCACCAAGCCTTCCATCCCTATGGGCTGGACAAATCGGTACCAGACTTGTCTGGGAGGATAGCAGCACTGATTCGATACATCAGTCGGCCACCGCGAGTCATTGTGGAGGCCAGATATGCGCTCACTCACCTCCAATGATGCTTAATGACAACGAATGCATGCGGCATCCATCAGGGATTGATTAATGAGGAGATATTTACCCTTTATCCTTTATATCGAGTACAAAGTGGTGTGTCAGCCACTACAACACTGGTGCGTCGATGCCAAAAAACATTATACAGTAAATCAAAAGGATAAACCGCTAGGCGTTTATCAATCCCTGAGGGATGCACCATGCAATCGACTTTACTAAGCATCGTTCAGAGGTAACTGAATACATATCTGGCCTTTACAATGACTCTCGGCGGTCAACCGATGTATCGAGCCAGTGCTACTATCCTCTCAGACAAGTCTGGTACCAATTTGCTGACCCCGGAGCGATGGAGAGGCTTCGTGAGCCATAGGCTCGGGGACCGACTCCACGTGTGTTGTAGGGCGTCTCCGACCACTGCGCCGCACGCGCCCTCTACACTACACAGTAAATGCTTCTGAACCCAATGAACTTTGGTTATGCAATCTGCTTCTAGTTTTAGCTACGCACCTCAGTTCTTCAATCGTGCACTTAGCTGAGTTACTACAAAATGCACTCTATCCGATGTGTACGCCAACGCTTCTGAAGTGCTATCGAAAAGAAGGCATCGAGTCGAAAAATACTTCAGTTCCTATTTGAAGTCGTCAACGTTGTAGTGACTGCCATGAAAGGAAGCTTGCAAAAAAAAGATGAAGATCACATGATGCAAAGCCCAGTATATTCGCAGTGTGTAAGACCGTCTTCCATCAAGCGATTCCCGTTGTTTACGTTAAACATGTGTGCAGCCGACCTCTGTAGTGGAATAAACTGAAACCTTTGCACTAGGTAGTAAGCGCAGTTAATTTACGAACGCAGTATGGTCGATCCGTGTTCGTCCCTAACATCAGTTCCTAATACAGTATTCCACGCCTTTCACACCAATAATACGGAAGGATCTTGCAGTTCTATGGCTTCTGTCCCGGTTAATCTGACGGCTGCTTCTTTTCACGTGGCACTTGGATTCCATAACCAACAAAACGCTGTCGTGCACAGTAACACCGACTGATATGCTGTTGATGCTGGTGATGACGATAAGCTGGCTATTTCCAAGCCACCTCCAGTAGGTGCATTAGCCTCTTTTAAAGTGTTGTACTATTTTCGTACCAATCAAGCAACTTCAGAAACCATAGCAAAGCCATACTTGTTCCATTAAATCTTAATATGTCACCAAGATACGCTTACCGATAACCTGACACTGTTCAACTTACGAGGCAACAACACCTTTACTGTACCTCACGGTAGCAATGCCTTGATCATTCTTAAAAAGAACTGCTTCATCATTTTCATCATTAGTGGATAACTTGTTGACTTCAGATTCAATCTGTTATAATAGATCGGAAAGAGGACTAATCCTAGTAATTGCTTCTATCATAGGAATGGATGTCACTCTGGAAGAATTCCACTCCAATTTAGTCCGTTGAATGATTGGCTGTGGTGAAAACACTGAAACGTTCTAGAAACGCTTCAATTAAGATGCAGCTGAACAGTTCCATGAATGATGGCTGTACAACAACGGAATGGAGAACTGCTGGTTCCCACATCAACATTTGGGACAGCTCCACGAATGTTAGTATTACTTGTCAATTTCAAGTTAAATGTGAGACGGTCTAAGAGTAGATGAGTTGCTTAGAACTAATCCAACTTCAGCTTCATCGAAACAGATCACATTACCAAATAATCTGCTAAGTGTTAACTTTTTATTTAGTGTCTACTACAATTTTTCATGGGCAGGATATTATGTGCGACACAACCACGATGGTGCTGAGATATTTACAAAACCCCGGACCACAGGTGTATGCGGCGGGGATCTAACACTTTTTACCCTTTCCACGAGTTAATGCGTCCACCACCACACCATGCGCATCCTTCACTTCACTTTTCTCTCAGCTAGATTTCTTTCTACCAATGCCATCAGCAATCTGTTCTTAGTGTTTGTGAGCATAAATACTTTATCAGTAGGTATAATACGTCTACTATTAAAGTATAAGATTTCACAACCAATATGATCACCGCTTAAACGAATCTAATTACTAATATGTTAATTATAAGAAAAATACAAGCAATAAAACCTTCATAGATTACACTACAGATTTCCACAGCAATCTGGGATAAAGATCGGAACACATTGCAAGATAATGTTAATGCAAGCCAGTCGAGTCATTTATTCATGCACTGCATTTTGAAAAAAAACCAAAAGGCGAAACGAAATAAAATACAACTTGGAAAATAAGCATCACCTTGTGTCGTAAAACAGAACCTGAAGATTACTCATAATGCCCTTCATGAAGCAACGGTAAAATAAGTGAAGAATTGGAAGATGAACACAGAAGACGCAAAGGTCTAACTGTACCCTCTTATTCAGTGCTTAAAGATGAATCGAAAGCATAAGTTAAAGAAATCGTTTCTCCACTTCCTGCAAAAAACTGGTACCATATGAAATCAGTGACTTTGTGTTCAACATTAGCAGTAATCGAGAACGAACTCTGCATAAATTTTTGTGCTAAAAAACTACGGCCACACGACCTAGGCGTATAAAGGATAATAAGGAGAGAGCTCTTTGCTTCGATCAATCCCTAAGGAACGCGCCATGTATACGATTTTATCAAGCGTCCATTATAGGCGATTGCATGCATATCTGACCCACACAGTGACTAGCGCTAGCCTACTAGTGTACCAGCTGAGGGCTGTTTTCCTTCCAGACAAGTCTGGTACCAATTTTCCGACCATTAAGGACGGAAGGTTTAGGTTCCCGAAGCGTGGGGGATAGAACCAAAGACCACGTTTGTATTGCAGGGCACCTCTAATCATTACGCAAGATGAACCCTTTAACCTAGGTGTTTGGACACCGAAGAGTCACATGTAGCGCAGTGGTTGGAGGCGCTCTGCAATGCACATGGGACCGATTCTGCACCCAGGCCCACTAGGCCTTCCATCCCTCCGGAGTCGACAAATTGGTACCGGACCTGTCTGAGAGGATGGCAGCACTAGTTCGATACATCGGTAGGCCACCGCGAGTCATGTATACGCCAGATATGCATTCAGTCACCTCCAACGATGTTTAACGAAGTCGAATGTATGGTGAATCCTTCAGGGATTGATCAAAGCCGATAGCTTTTTTTAAAGGCTTAAGCACACCAAATATATATATATATGAAATATAGCAAATAGGCACCTATCAGCACTCCTCTCTCGCACTGCAAGCATGTTCCTCCAAGAAGTTGTATGCACAAATTATGAGCGACTGCTTTGCATTCTCCCACATTACAACAACTCCAATTATTTTCAATAATCATCATCCCATCTAACTCGGGCACCGTAACATTACCGCAAAGACAACACGGTTGAATTTCATCACCTTTCACTTTAATAGTAGTTTCGTCTTTATCCGTCTCTGCTTCTATCTCCTAAAAAGTAAATATTTCCCTAGATGGATATCAACTACTCTCTCACATAGCGAGGAATCTCCTACAAATTTCAGCTCTGTAGACTTACTAAGAACAATAATTTCTAAGCCACTTAAATATTCACTTAAAACACACAGATGTTAACATGTAGATATACTTTTGAGCCTACTACTCGGGTAACGTTTTTTCCTGTTTTTCTAACATAGATATTGTAGAATTCTGCAGGCTCAAGAACTACCGAACATGGCACAGTTCGTAAACTCCGTACGCTTGTATTATCCAGTCGGAAAAAAACTACAAAATAATTTTGGTATTTGAAACATATCGGTTTAAGAATAGTATCTCTCACCTTCTTAACGACATCTGCAGAAACACCACAATCTGATTGATGGCCAAGATGTCCAAAAAAACCTATGCAATCCAAAACACCTTCCTCATTCTCTATAACCTAGTGCAAAAGAACAGTTAAAAAAGTTCTTGTGTAGGACAAACGTCTGGTCTATCTAACTATGGAAAGATATACCGTCACAAATGCAGAACAATCGATGACCTTCTCATCATTTTCCTCAATATCTGATCCCTTTGCTATTGCTGAGAAATGACAATTATAAGAATGAATCAGTTTTCTCCCGCATGCCTGCACAGTAGTTTTGATGAGCATCGTATTCGTGGTACTCTCGATCTGTTCAAGCCACTGCTAAAAACAATCCTGTTTTGGTATCAGAATGACAGGGAATCGTTGGACTAAATCAAAACAAAAAGGAAGAAGACGATATGAGGTTCAAACTGAAAACTGAATTTTAACCAAATTATTTTATTCTCTATGAAAAGTTTGTTCCACTGTAGAAGAGTGTCATCAGTAACAGTTCATTTAGTCAATGGTCATTTAGTGATTACCTCAAATTTCTCCCAGTTGCTGAATGTTGTTTGTACGAGTAACGAACGATCTACATAATTACTATGTGCATTGACTGAATGTACGGCCAATAGATAATTCGTCTTGAATGTCATCTTACATTCCGAACAGGTTACGAACGAAGGTGTGCTGCATTGTTTAGAACAAGAATTTGCATAAAAATCGGGGTGATATGTCTGAAATAGAAGTATAATTTTAACAGAAAACGGCTATAACTAAAGCTATTAGGAAATACGGAACAAGGATCGAACAATAAAACGAATTTTAACAACTTCACAATAGCAATGAGAGCGTGTGGCGCAGTAGTCGGAGGCGCCCTGCAATGCACATAGGATCGATCCTCCTCCAAGACCCACCAAGACCCCCATCCCTCCAGGGTCGGCAGTTGATACCAGACTTGTCTGGGAGGATGACAGCACCAGCTAGATACATCTATAGGCCACCGCGAGTGATTGTAAAAATCAAGTCGTATGCATGGTGCATGGCGGCCTAAGGGATTGATCAACGCCGTGGGTTTAATTAAGCTTAAACAACGGTAACACAACGCTAAACGATCATTAAAGGCTGAATAAAGTTTTACCTTAACGTGTGTGTCCAAAACTGATTCGGTAAAGCAAAGAAATTGACACTCTTTGCAAGAGTAGTATATGTTATCCCATTTCCTTCCGTTCTTGCCACTGCCGTTTGCCGTTATTGCCGCATTTGCTATTTTTGCCACACGCCCATGAATTTCCCCTATGTGCTTCCGTAACTGCTGAATGGGCATCGGCCCCTCGTCACATTCCGGACATGTATAATTCTTCTTCTGAGTTCCAAAAACTAAAGATAAACTTAAAGTGGTAACATAATGCTTTCATGTATGCAAACCAACCTCGTTCATGGATATATTTGCTGTCAAAAAGTAGCCTAAAAACGTATACATTAGTCCAACCTTTCGCGAAGAAGTTATTAATAATTCAATAACAAAATTACGTACGCCAAGTCAGCATCGGTCACAAAGTGCATTCTAGACATAACGCCATATCTCTTTCGTACTTTCTTGAAGATTTCAGGAGCACTAAGTCCTTCTGGAAAAAAAAATCAATATATGTAATGTATGAAAACAAAACTACTAGTCCCAAATAGCAGATGAAAAACAGTGCATGATATATTCCAAAACCGACTTTCCTTGAACCTCGGCATCACTAATCAATATGTATTCTTTCTTTGATGAGCTTACACGAGGTTGATAATGATATTTATTTTCGGCTAACGTTTCGACGTCTTCGCCTTCCTCAGAGCCGATGATCCGAGTGGACCATCGACTCGGATCATCTGCTCTGAGGAAGACGAAAACGTCGAAACGTTAGCCGAAAATAAATATCATTATCAATCTCGTGTAAGCTCATCAAAGAAAGATTACATACTGATGAGTGCATGATATAGCCCACATTATTCCCAATTGCTTTCGCATGTTAGTAACAAATAGATTTTATTTTACCAAACTCTCCCAACGGCTTACACCCTCACTGCTGCTGGGAGGTGTTCCTGGGTGTCGGGCTGTAATGTACAGCGGAGGATTCCTCTCCTCAGCAAAGCCTCCCAGGCTAAGAAGGAATCCAGTGTTTCCACCAAGAAGCCCAGCTAAGAGTAAACCAGTACCAGGATCCACCACCACCGTCCTGGTATCAAACTAATCGCATGGTGGCAAATCTCAAAGGCTGCGAATGCCTGTGGTGGCGACGACCTGTGGCAGACTTTGGCCAGCTGTCGAGACTCCAGGGAACCACAGTGGCTAAAACAACCGAACTCCGGAGAATGAAACTTATGCTGGGACCCGCACAACCAGTGAAGATTACCATTCAAGTAAGCAACGAAGTATTTTACCAAACAAGATAAAAAAAAGAAGAAAAAAACAACAGAGTTTGTAAACAGACAACTCGCCTGATATAAGCTCACGAAGTTCGTCTTTTTGTTTCTCGCTAAGCAGCAACTTTCTCGGATCTTTCTCATGCCCAAGATGCTCAGTACACGCGATGACTTCCACAGTACCATCTTTCCTTATCCAACACTGCGTTTCAGAAGTTATCACATTCTTCGTTCACTCATGAGAATTCACTTACCTTCATGAAAGCTGTACAATGTGTCTTGGGTGAAATAACGTCAGTGGAAGGCTTCGACGGAATGATAGAGCCAGCGCGATGGCATTCGAACTCTGTGGTATGGCGATCATTACTGCGTCTGATTCGGAACGAAGTACATGTCCGTTCTTCAATATCTGCTTTCCAGTCCTGAATAAGCATATTGTGTAACTAACACATAAATTTCCTTTCTATATTAATTTCCCAGTTAATTCAATCTCCTCCCAACGGTTTACCGCCTCATCGTGGCTGGGAGATGTTCTTTGGTATTGGGCTACGATGCATAACAAGAGGATTCATCACCCGGAAGGGTCCCACTAGCTGACAATGAGTCCGGCGTCTCCATCAAGAACCCTATCTAAGAGTAAACCAATATCAGGATTCGTCACCGTCCTGGTACCAAACTAGTCGCATGGTGGCAAATCTCCCTTTGATACACAAGGTCGGCGACTGCCTGTGCTCAAGTGACGACTCGGGGCAGACGTTGACCTGTCTGACTTCGGGGCTCCAGGGAACCACAATGGCTTAACCAGTAAAACGCCGAAAAAATGGAAATCATGCTGGGCCTCATAACCAGTGAGGACCGGTCATTCAAGTATCCAAGTAAGTAATACATAATTTATAGTGAGTACTAGTTTCCACGGGTCCCGAAAATAGTCTTCCAGTTTTAAACAACGAAATCTCAGCTCTCTGCGAAAAAATCGTTAGAAACTAAGATTATCACCTGTCACTCAATAACGACAATCTTCTCATTCAAAGCGATTGAAAAACCGGGATTTCCTAGAACACGATGCGAAGGTAACCGCAAATGAGTGCTTTGTGATTGCAGAAACCATTTTGAACCAAAAAATTGGAGGAAAAATTAGTGAGCCGAACAATTGAAACACACGTTAAAATATTAAAATTTTAAAGTAGATGAAATCCGAATATTTCAAAAATGACCATTGCTATCTAAACAGTGACAGTGTAAAGCAAATTTCACCTCACCTAACAGCCTATTGAATTCCCAACTCTTTAAGTGAAATTATGCAAGATTATTGTTAAGCTGAGCAATCTAAACAGGCACTGATTACACCGAAACCTAGAGCACGTGTGGCGCAGTGGTCGGAGGCGCCCTGCGACACACACGTAGAATCGATCCCCGCGCCTTTGGCCCACCACCTCTGGGAGGATAACAGCACTGGTTGGATAGATCGGCTGGTTACCGCGAGTCATTGTAAAGGCCAGATATGCATTCAATCACCTCTAACGATGCTTAACAAACTTGAATGCATGGCGCATCCCTCAAGGATTGATCAACGGTGAGAGCTTCAAAGTTCTATCGGAAGCTATCGAAATCACGCATACTGTGAGTTGAAAAAGGGAGCGTTTTCCACACGGTGCAGCTAAAGAATCATCGAACAAAACAACATTTGTCTTAGAAAATCTTCGCTTAAGAACAGTTACTGAAGTCCTTCGAACTTGTACAAAAGTTGGTTTCGTTTGTTGAATCCGTATCCATACAAAACGTTTTGAAATTCTCAGAAAGATGCCATGACTATCATCATTTCGCAATCACCTTCTTAATAATATTCCATTTAGTTTGTTGACAAAAAATTTTGACAGTCGTGAGAAGGAAGATTAGTGCTTGAGGACAATTGAGGCAAAATGTTTAAAAAACATCAAAAAATAGCACTAACAGTAACTTCGTTTAAGGAAAAACTTTGAAAAAAGCACTTTCTCCTACTTGTACTTCCCAGAAATGTTCCTAAAAATGCACAACTTACCAGTAACTCTTGCATATCCTGGAATGACTCGTTGATGATTTCGAACCGATGGTGAGATCCAGCAGAATGGCTGATAGCACAGTGACTTACGAAGTCTTCAGATGTCGCGAAGCTCTGCTCACATTCAGCAAATGCGCATTCGAATTCGTTCTCTGTTGAAGGTTCTATGGGACTATGCACTCCTATTTGATGAGAGCTAAGTTTCCGTTTCGTCTGAAAACTCTCCAAACACACATCACATTTAAATGGGTAAACTGATGCCAGTGTGGCTCGATCCTTAGCAAGAAATCCCAATATGATTCTGCGTTCTTCTATGGTATACTTATGCACAAACTCCAGATGTTCTCCAATATACTTTACTTCCACTGACTTCACGCATTCTGGGCAGCTTATGAGACTGGAAGATCCCATGAGGGATTTGTGATTTGAGAGTCTGAAATGAGGATTAAATACAACAAATAATAAGAAGTATTCAACAGAACACGGAAGCACGTATTAATCCTTTGACGGCCATGAGCATTGTTCCGATATGTACGCAGCGCTGATGTACGTTCCGGACCGTACATCCTGATTTCAATGCGCGCACTATTTCTTCCGGCCTGCTTCACTGTGCAGAGCTTCAGTAACTTCTCGAACACAGCTTTTACACTGGGCCCATGGATAGGTGCGTTATACTTGCATAAAGCGGTTTCAGACCTTGGAATGGATTTATTGGGGATGAAAAACACAAGAGAGTCAAAGAAGCATAGTTGAAATATCGTGGGAAAATATGAGAAAAGTTTATAGTACCATGGTTAGATAATGGAGTGTTTTGTTTTATCACTCAGAGTTAAATTACACCCAAGAGGCGTCCAAGAACATATGGGCATACAAAGAAGAACACAGCGAAAACGTTGAAGTCAGAAAGACATGGGAAAAATGTGAGAGAACCCAATAATAGAACGACAACTTCAAGAAACCAATGCGTCGTGCCTTCTGAGAGGGCTCGCAGCCGTAACGTCTTGATTTCAATGCGCACTGCGATCGCGCCCCAATGAAATCAGATGGTCCTGAGATGCGAAAATGGCCAAAGGTCGTGAAAGGGTTTAGAAGTGTAAATTAGCAACACTTTACGAATTTAGACAGTTATTAGGTTTTAAGATCACATATAATGATGCTTTAGTTGAGGAATGGTTTAGAGACACTAGTTATACCGCGATCGTCGTGTTACAAGAATGAAACAACTCCGTGATAGTATAACACGAAAGGCTAGGTAAACCAACTGCAATTACTGTAATATGGGAGGTTTTTCTCACAAATATTACCTTAATGTTTTTCAATGATATCAAGAATTGTAGAGGGCGCTTGTAGCACAGTGGTAAGAGGTGCTCTAGAACACGCGCGGACTGTTTTGTTCGACCTCGCGCCCGTGGATCACCGAGCCTTCCATCAAATTGATACCAGAATTATCTAGGAGAATAGCAGCACTGGCTCGATATATTGGCAGGCTACCGCGAGTGATTGTACAGGCCAGATATGCATTCAATCACCTCCAACGATTCTACGAATGGAATGGAATGCATAGCGCGTTCCTCAAGGATTGATCAACACCGAAAGTTTTATGTTTTACTTTGTCTTATCAAGGATTCTACATAAGTACACTTCAGAAACGACAGAAAATGAGAAGGACGAAAAAAATGAAAGCTGAGATCAGCATATCAGCAAAACTATTGCCTACAAAGCAAACTATCTTGAAATAACCAAAAAATTATCGAAAGGGCTTAATAGAATAGCAAAAAGCACAGCCTTTTAGATTAGTTATTTCAGATGTTCCCTGGAGCAGACTTTCGCCAGGCTGACCACGGGACTCAAGGGAACTACGGTGGCTAAACAAGCAAAACTCCAAAAAAAACAGAAGTTATGCTGGGGCCCTGCACAACCAGCCTCAACGGGCCATCGAAGTATCCAAGTAATTAGTGTTACAAATGTTCAAACCCTCTACAGCAGTGAATTTCTAAGCAGAGAAGAGGTTAACAAAAGATAAAGCATAAATATGTATTCTTTCTTTGATGAGCTTACACGAGGTTGTTAATGATGTTTATTTCCGGCTAACGTTTCGACGTCTTCGTCTTCCTCAGAGCCGATGATCCGAGTCGATGGTCCATCAACAAACATCATCAAAGAAAGAATACATATTGATTAGTGATACCGAGGTTCAAGGAAAGTCGGTTTCGAAATATAAAGCATAAAGTCAATCCCTGAAGGATTTACGATGTAGCTGAACTTCATTGGGCATTGTCGAGGTTAATGAATGCATATCTGTGATATATGATAACTTGTGAGTGACATGCCAATGTAACAGTTCTGTATTGCCATTCTCTCAAACAAGTCCTGTAGCAGTTTGTCGATCCCAGACGGGTACAAGACTTCATGCGCCAGGGTCGAAGCAGAAACGGATTGAGTTTGCATCGCACGGCCGTTCTAACTACTGCGACAAACGTACCCAGTCTGAAGCTGTTGTTAGGTGACTAAATTAGTTACTGAAACTATGATTTAATGTCTTAAACCCGTCTTTTCTCAAGCATCTGCACAAATTGTCAACTCCTTGACTTAATGAGCCCACACAAGGTTGATAAAAGGTTGCTGCGATAACGAACATCCACATCGCGAGGACCACCACCTGTGGATCATCGGCTGGGATCAATCAGGATGTCGTTGAAACGTTAGCCGAATAAACGTTTGGCAACAAACTCGTATCAGCTTCATATCACAAAAAGATATAACTGCATATGTTCCAATCATAAAAACTACTTAAAGCCTCAAAAAAAGAGCAGTATACGACCACGCCCATAGCCCAGCTCCTCCAGGTACTCTGGGCATGATCAAACACGCCCTACTCATAATTTTAACAACGGATTAGGGGAATACTGCTGAATCCTAACCTTGAACACAGCCAGTTCGCATTCTGATTCGATGCCAATCCAGAAGAAAGTCATGCACTTCTATGGATTTTCTTTCTCTACAAGAAAAGTACATACATCTACCTAAGACTTGGCCCTTATTATTATTGGAAACATTTCCAATATTCCCATCGATAGCCATGTCGGGGATTCCCGGAAAATCGTTATTTTAAAGGGCTCACATATGCGCCAATCGAGATTACTGTATAGGAACGTCACTTACTTACTTGGCCTTGTAACAGTTGGACCTCCGTCCATTTCATTTTAGCATGTGTTTTTTTTTCCTGCTCTTGAACAGTGAAATATTTGCTAAGTGTTTTGGTAAATAACAAAGGGAAAGAGTAAAGCTGTAGGCGTTGATCAAGCTCTTACGGATGGCCATGCATTTTCAACTTCATTAGGCATCGTTAGAGGCGATTGAATGCGTATTTTGCCTTTACAGTGACTCGTAGTGTCCTACCTATGTGTAGAGCCAGTGCTGCTATCCTTCCAAACAAGTCTGGTAGCAATTTGCTGATCCCTCAGGGATGGAGGGCTTGGTGGGCTTGTAAGACGAGGGTCGATTCCATGTGTATTGCAGGGGCCTCCGACCAGTGCACCACATGCGACCCTGGTGTTTTGGTAAGATAAGTAGACCTGTAAGTTTTAAGATGCAGGGGATTCCTGTTGTGGGAATAGTGTCCATAAGTTGATATTCCCAACACATTTAGTTGTTAATTTTATCAGTTTCATGCTTGCTTAACAATCAAAGGAGATGTTCATTATTTTTGCCAAGGTTTAGTGGAGGTCGGTTCTGAAACATTTAATAATAATTCCCAGAAGCGACAATCTATTGACCTCGGTGCTGATCAACAAATCAATATTCTGGAATTTCCTCCGTATATTTGAACCGTTGAATACATTTGGAATATTAAATATGGTTTCACATGGTGACGACCATTTATGATCCTTCAGAAAATGAAATGGCAGTGCGCAACGATGTGAACAAAGAAGCATCGATGTGGTGGAACACAGCCCGTAATGACAAAGCATGGTGGCATTCCATTGCCAGAACTGTCCTGAAGTCGGGACCGGTATGTTTCTATTCCAAATGTTCTTTATGATTGCATGATAATGAAGTTGTTCTTATCGTTGTAAAACTGCCTCATAAGGGAGAACAATATGATAAAGGATACAAGGCAAAGGATAAAGCTGTCGGCCAATCCCTCAGGGATGCGCCATACATTCGACTTCACTAAGCATCGTTTGGAGATGACTGAATGCACATCTGACCTTTACAATGACTGACGGTGGCCTATGTATGGAACCAGTGCTGCTATCCTCCCAGACTAGACCGGTATCAATCTGCCGACCCTAACGCATGGAAGGCTTGGTGAACCTGCGGCGGAAGATCGATCACATCTGTATTGGACAACGCCTTTGACCACTGCACCAAACACCCCTTATCAATATGATGTGATATGATAACAATATGATAGCGCTGTTTTATGTATGTGTGGCATAACTGATACGTTGTCCAATTGTTTACCGCATCATCATGGGTCGGAGAGATTTCTTGTGTCGAAATGCGATGTGTATTGGATGTAATTCTCCAACTGAGTCAGCAAAGCTGATAATACGTTCAAAATTTTTACCTAGAGGCCCAACTAAGAGTTCAAATCTACGCCAGGACAGCGCCCGGTGAATTGCCCATGCCCTTGTCGTCAACAAAACCAGTAAGGAAGCGCTGTACTAATGTAGCTATTAGCTATACTAATTTCGGGACGGTTCGTGTTTTTCTGTGTCACCTTGAGTTACTGAATGGTCTATAACGCTTAGTAATAGAACTCGGGTTGGTAATAGTCAAAATTTTCGTGAGATTTTATTTGGTTTTTTAAGGAATTCCTCTTCGATGGGGATATGCCAAGGTGGCGGTGATAGTTTCTCAATTAAGCATTCATTTTTTGGCGTTAATTTGTCAATGAATCAAGTAATATTCAACATGCTGATAAAGTGAGGAACTTTTCTATTCAAAAACGTGTCTTTTCCTTTCAGGTTTTTTTTAGATCAGTAATATTNTCGTGAGATTTTATTTGGTTTTTTAAGGAATTCCTCTTCGATGGGGATATGCCAAGGTGGCGGTGATAGTTTCTCAGTTAAGCATTCATTTTTTGGCGTTAATTTGTCAATGAATTAAGTAATATTCAACATGCTGATAAAGTGAGGAACTTTTCTATTCAAAAACGTGTCTTTTCCTTTCAGGTTTTTTTTAGATCAGTAATATTCCGATACATGAGAATCCGTAAATGTTTATGCTTCAGGTTCCGTATCACGTTGCATTTATCATGGATGGAAATAGACGGTTTGCCAAAACAAAACATCTCAGTCACGCTATTCACGGTCATGAGAAGGGATTTCAGCAACTTGCAAAGGTACAGCAGAAGTTGTTTCATTTATTACAATTCTCATGGGATGGGACATCCAATGGCTTACCGCCTCAGTGTGGCGGAGAGGTTCTCCTGGGTGTCGGACAACGATGTACAGCGGGAGGATCCATATCCCCGGCAAGGTCTCCCAAACAGAGAAGGAGTTCGGCGTTTCCATCAGGAAGTCCATCTAAGAGGAAACTATTACCAGGATCCACCACCGTCCTGGTATCAAACTAGTCGCACGGTGGTAAATCTCCTGATCCACAAAGGCGGCAACTGTCTGTGATGGTGACGACCCGTGGTAGACTTTGGCCAGGCTGTCCTCGGACTCCAGGAAGCCACAATGGCTAAACCAGCAAATCTCCGGAGAATGGAGACTATGCAGCGGTCTGCACAACCAATGAAGACGGGTCACCCAAGTATCCAAATAAGTAGAGATGGGTGTCTTTACTGATTTTTGTCGTGTTTCCGTCTTCAAGCTAAAAGGGATGATGCTTGTTGCCGTTGTGCCTACTCAGCGATAACCTGTTGACACGGTGTACCTCATAGTCATACTGCTGCATGTAAACTACACAGATCCAGACACGAATGTCCCGATTCGAACTAGTCGAAGTATGGGATGTTAAGCCGATTCTCTCCTCTGACTTGTAAATAGTGATGTTCGGACATATTTAAAGCTTCCTGCGCAAAGTATTCGTTAAGACTGATCGGCTCTTCAAAACGAGGCGAATTTTCAGAGCCTCTGTTCTCCACATTGAATCGTTTAAACCAGAACTATGCCATCATAGTGTACCCATCAGCAGTGTTGATCTTCTAAACCGTTTTCGATGCGATGGTACTGAGCAGGTTTTCATAGAGAACTACGCCACAGATTTGTCAAGTTGATGTTACTTTACTTTACTTACTGCTTTTCTGCTCTTACACCACACCCTTTGCATAGGATGTTCTAGAACATATTCCAAAACTGCACGCTTCAACAAAATACAAGCCACTTTTAATGCGAAAAACTGAACAAAAGCCGTCAACGATATGTGTTTTAACCTAATACTTATACAAATGGCCTTTGCAGGTTTTAGAGTGGTGTTACGATTTGGGCGTGCGTGAAGTAACTGTGTATGCATTTAGCATCGAAAATTTCAAAAGAAGTCCAGACGAAGTAGGCGGTCTAATGAAACTCGCTGAAGAGAAGTTTGCTAGACTTCTGGAGGAAAAGTAAATACATATTCAGAAACCATTATTAATTCTTGACAATAGATGGCCACATCTTCGATTTAAGAATCTGCAATTTTATATGCTCATTCCAATTTAGGGAGAAGCTCGAAGAGAAACAGATATCATTCCGGTTCTTCGGTAATATCGCGATGCTATCTCCAAGACTTCGAAAACTGATAGCACAGATTGAGCTGAAGACAAAGGACTACGACAAGTGTGCAGCTACTTTGAACTCTTACTTTTCGTTTCTATTATTTCCTATTGTAGTGGGATTGTGAATGTATGTATGCCTTACACGGCGAGAGATGAGATCGCACGTGCTTTCGAATTGGTTAGGATTGGCAAAGAGAAGGTACTTTTCCAATACATCCAATACATACATTTCCAATTTACATTCGTTGTTTTCTTGCACTGCTTGTTATGTTTATTTCCCAACATAAACCGGTATTTTAGTAAATCCTCGGTTCTTGTCTCTAATATCTAGTGCCTTAATATTAAATCGTTGGTGTATTTCTGTTGCTATTTCCCCGACCCAGTCTGCTTGCTGTCTGTCGTCTACAAACTTTTTACTCGAGTCATCATAAATAGTATTGACAGAACACTGGGTGAAGGACAACCATGTGAGCAAGCAGGGTTTCGAGAAAGATTTAGTACGATGGGCCACGTGCACACGATAGCAAGACTCATTGATGTATCGCCAGAGTACAAAAGACCGCTCTGTCTCACTTTCATCGATTTACAGAAGGCTTTTGATTCAGTTGAGATAGAAGGAATCTTAGAAGCTCTTGATATTCAAGGAGTCTCTACTCAGTACATAAAGATTCTTCGTGAACTGTACAAAAACTTCACAACCAAGATATCACCATTCTACAACGATATTAACACCGACATCAAAAGATGAGTTAGGCAAGGCGATACCATCTCGCCAAAATTATTTACCGCCACCCTCGAGAACATCATGCGAACATTGGAATGTGATAACATGGGAGTGAAAATCGATGGTCGGCAATTGCACCATCTTGGCTTTGCTGTTGACATCGCCCTTGTAACACCAAACGGATGAAAGATCACTCAGCGTTATTGAACGCGCAGTTGAAAGGACGATGTTAGGAGTATCCCGTTTCACACAGGTAAGGGATAAGATCCGAAGCTCCGACCTACGTCAACGATCAAAAATCAGAGATGCCGTTATCTACGCCAAACAGTCGAAGGTGGGCCAGACACGTAATGCGTATGAATGACAACCGATGGACAAGAGCCGTTAGTGACTGGATTCCTCGGGATGTCAAACACTGCAGGAAGACCATCGACTCGATGGTCTTAGTTCTTTACGAAAAGCCTAGAAGAAGGATATGATACTCATCGAGTCCTTAGAGCGAGTAGAACCCACTGGTCTACTCTTGCACGCGACAGGGAAATATGGAAGATTTACTGGCGCCCGCTCGAGTCACTCAACGATCTGCGAAACTACAGGTGATGCAGGTGGAAGATGATTTCTCCGATCAACGGGCACGTGTGACGCAGTGGTCGGAGACGCCCTGCAATATACCTGGGATCGATTAATGCGCCCTTGGCCTACCAAGCCTTCTACACGCCTGGGCTCGCCAAGGTCGCAGCAATGACTCGATACATTCGGTAGTTCACCGCAAGTCATTGTTAAGGCAAGATATGCATTTAGTCACCTCCAACGGCGATTAATCAGGTCGAGTGCGTGGCGCATCTCTCATGAATTGATCAATGCTGAGAGCTTTATCCTTTATCATTTTATTTCTCCGACCTAGGATGAAAGGATGAAAAGCACTAAATCATGATAGCTAGCTGAGAAAAGTTGTAGTTCAGTAAAAAGTACGTTAGTCTCTTTGTACTATCATATGTGTTAAATATCACCGGCTACAACTTCGTTATGACTACTTATCTACATAGAACTTTAGGGATTACTGGAGGAGAATCAAATATCTGAATGGCTGCTGTCTCGTTGCTTAGACAGTCGACAAGGGACAGAACCAAGCATCCTTATTCGCACTAGTGGGGAGAAAAGATTAAGTGACTTCTTGCTTTGGCAGGTAGCATAATTTCCTCTTCGTGATATATAATTCACTATTTTTTTCTAACATAACTTCATTACAGTGTTCTTGTAGTCATATTTACTTTGACGATGTTTTGTGGCCTGAGTTCAATTATTCGCATCTGTGCAAAGCTATTATATCGTATCAATACCATGGAAGTGCTCTGCAGGTGGTTTTCTAGTCTTAGTTGCCAAGATTTTCCTTGTACAATACACTAAAAGCGTATTTGTTAAGCAAATACGACGCAGTCAAGAAACACCGGAACCTTCAGAAGAAGAACGTCTAGCTCTACAGCCTTTTCTTGATTACGTTGATAGGTTGCATAGAATGACCTTGCAAAAATATGCATCACAAGAATTGAAAGTTTTCGAATAGATATGTAATATTAACTAAATTATTACTTTCTATGTGTAAAGAGAATCAAAACAACTATATGATGGGGAGTAATGCAAGACGTGTCTACTACTCCGAGTGATATAGCCTTGGTTTTCTATTACGGTTGGAATTTTGTTCATAACTTTGTTAATCTCTCATACCAGCGTATGTAATGAAAGTTGGATAAATTTTTGCACCACTTTTGTATTCCATAATTTCATGTCATAATATGTAATGTTACTTTTGTAAGATATTTGCTCGGAAAAGAAAAATGCACATAGTCTTTAAAAACTCCAGAAATTACCCCAAATTGGGCAAAATGAATTTTAAGGAACTAGAATGTCTTCATAATTTAATAATTTTATAGTTTTTTTTTACATCCTGCGGAGATTTTTATTTAACACAATCTGCATATACCATCATAACCGGTCATAATTTTACACTTTACGCTGGGTACGTGCCTCACCGTAGCTCAAAAGACAATACGTCTGCTTCCAATACAGTAGTAAATTTGCATAAATGATACAAATCTACTTGTTCGATGAAGTTGCTTGCGCAGGACGTCTACCTGAGCGCGACGTTTTCGTTCTTATAGACGTCGTACAGTCCTGTGCGTTCACATTCATTGATAGCGACTCTTCAAGAGCTTTGCGAGCTGCCGTCAGATCTGCTTCACTCTGCTGTATTCGTTTTCGATCGGCCATAGCTTGTGCATCTCGCCTAAGAAATCATTCCATATAAGACGGTATGCAATTGTCTACAAACACGCTAATGAATCCTGGGGAAAAGTGGCGTGAGAAAGCTATGTAAGCAGTAATATTAGACCCAATGCATAAGTAACCTTTCGTTTCCACCTAGATTACATTATCTTGTATCACCTTCGTCACCGGTAGTCTCACAATTCATCGAATATCACGAATGAGCAATAATGAAAGTCTTCATCGGTGTAACACCTACTAGAACTTCTCTCAGTGAGTTTTGCTTGTTCAACGAACATGAATGCCACTGTTTCAGTATGGAATTCTCCATTTTAGCTGCACTTGGTGAGAAGTTAGCAACTGATAAGTCTGGATAGAAATGTCGAATTCTTAAACAGATTTGATCCTAGTGGGAAACAAACTTCTTCTTTACATTGTATTTGAACACCTAACAGCACCTCTATTGATCGAAATTCCTTTTTTTGCACATTCGCAACGATACCTCATATATGGTTCCTTTCCTGCCCAAAAATTTAAAACATTACATATCTAGATATACTTGGGACATAGCAAAGGTTATCAGTTTAAATATGAACCATTACAGTTTGCTTCTATTATCCTATCACGATGAAATTGTGGTAATCTGAAACCTAAAAGTCGTCTCTTCTGAGGCTCACGTGCAGCGCAGCGATTTAATAGGCGCGATTTCGTTTACCTCATAGTGATGTTTATTACTATAGTAGTAGTGGTAGTATAGTAGAATCTTTAAACATTGAGTTTGTTTTCAAGTCTTTTTAAGTCCTTAAACTTTATAAAAATTTGAAATGGAAATATTTTGAGAATAGTAGTTATTTCCTTATTACAAAAACTAAGAATTTCAAGAACACTGGAATCTTTGGAGCGGTGTGGCAAAAGTTTTTCTATAAGTCCTTTAAGCTCTAGACTCCTCATGTACAAGTACTTTAGTTCAAGAAAAATTGTCGCACCTGTTGAAAAGCTAGCATCGTTGCGAATGTGCTGGTCACAAAAGCTGGACTTAAACCTTCAAAAGAACGGAACAACGGAAAACGGTAATGATGTCTAAGAGGACGAGAATTGTTCAAACTATAAACCGCAGTGGAAAACAAATGTCGATAAATTGCTTAACATTAACCATGTTAGTAAAGAACTTCGTCTCCTTGCCTCTTCGCCTTATTCAAAATTATTGAAGAAAGAGAAGTTTTATGAAGCTTGGCACGCAGAAAACGAAGTGGTTAAAGCTACCCTTCAATAACAGATACAAAGGCAGTGGTCCGATCTCGCCCCAGGCAATTCCACGTCTTCAATCTTTGCGAGGTAGCGGAATCAGAATTCTTTTGGGAAAAGTTCCATTGAATGCCCAAAGTATGGTAACTTTCTGTGGTAAAGATCTCGAAATTCCCTACCACAACTATGTACGGATCTTATGAAGAACCTACACGACCAGCATTTAACAACATTCATAAAACATTCATGAAGACCAAAATCCTCAAGTAGCAGCTGACACACACGCAAATCCAAAGACTTCTGTGGATGATGGATGCGGGAAAACGAATAGAATGAAAAGGAAAGAATTTCTCGGATCCAATAAGAAGAAAACGAAGCTTACTTGTCTGCATCTTCCAAAGCTTTAAGGCGAACATCTGCAACAGAATTTTTGAACTCGTTTAAAACAGCAACAATTCCAGGAATGGCGTGTACTGGAGTATCACGAGACGCCCAATCGTCCACCTAAACAAAGCTCTTTCCTCCAAATGTCTAGCTTCAGGAGAAAGAAAGTTACTTCACCTCTATAAATTGTCCTTTTGAGTCAAGTCTTGCCTTAAATAGCTTGTTGTAAATGGCATCAATCGCAATATCCTCCAACTCACGAACGGAATCAATACAAAGTCTGTAAAATCATTTCAAATGTTTGGAAACCTATAACTGAAGAAGAACAGGTGACAAGTTGAGAGGTGAGATCACGTATACGTAAATATAAGTCGAAATTTTGCTTTATTTTACAAGATTTTATTTTTTTCGGTCAAATTTACTCGGTTTTCGACATCTAAAAAATAACAAAGCAAATGCAAAAGTAGCCAAATATTGTTCACAGAAACTGCACAATGCACAATATCCAAGCCAAGATAAATTGGAGTAATAAAATTGCGTAATCGGAATCGTTGGGATAAGTAACCCTAAGATTAAAACGAAACTAGTGGCACAAATTTTTGCGACTAGTACAACAAAATTCAACATATGTGTACAACTTTCCCATAGTTATTCAACTCGTTTGACTCCACATACCCAATAAATTCTAAATGGTATAAAATAAACGACAGTACCACTCACGATTGCATAACATCAGTATAAGGAAGCTGCCTGTTTGATGTACTGCTACCCGCTAAACTAATGAGTGATAGTTGACGCAATTTTCTTAAAGCGGCCGGTGGAAGCTCCACCTATAAGAAAAGCATGTACTCAAAACAGAAGAAGGAAATGTTTCGCACATTGTGTCTTCAGGCCGAAACAATATGAGAGCTCTTTCTATTATTACTGGTAGAAACCTTGCTCACTCCTCCCAACGGTCTGCCGCCTCGTAGCTGGGAAGTATTCCTGGGTGTCGGGTTGCGATGTACTGCGGGAGATTTATCACCCTAGTAGGGTCTCCAAAGCTGAGAAGTCCGGCGTTTCCACCAGGAACCCCAGCTAAGAGTAAACCAATAGTAAAATCAATCATCGTCCTGGTATCAAACTAGTGGCTTGGTGGCAAATCTCCGTCTGATCCATAAGCGCAGCTACTGCCTGTGGTGGTGACGACCTGGGGCAGACTTTGGCTAGGCTGTCCTCGGACTCCGGGGACCCACAATGCCTAAACCAGCAAGTGCCCGAAAAATGGAGATTATGCAAGGGCCGTAGAACCAGTGAAGATGGGCAATCCAAGTATCCAAGTAACCTTACTAACTAAGGTGATGTTTTCGTAAAATGCCAATGAGTTCACTATACACAACTAGCATCCGTACAATATAAATTTCTTATATGCAACAGCTCTAAAAAACATTTCTGTATTAGTTCGATAGTTTACTACAAAATCCTTTAAACGAAACTTTGGCAGAAGTTCAGACAGACCTCTTTTGGAAGGTCATTTAGAGTACCGTATGAGAAGACTTCAAGCGTCCTGTACAAAGGTGGATTTGACTGTCGAAGTGCCTGAAAGTCAACCAGCAGTTACTACAAGTTATAGACCATTTCCTAATAATACCCTTATTAATTTTATAATATACCTACTTGGATACTTTCTTGGGAAAACATCTCTGAAACGTTAAGTATACGCGGATTCGTAATGGCATACACAATTGCCGACTCGGGAGTCTTCATTACTTCCGATTCAACAGTTGCCATTCCTGCACCGAATTTAAGTCCTTAAGCAATAACCACACAGGACTATAGAGCTCAAAGTATGACAGATCAACCATCGACAACAACATTAGCAATCACACCAATGGAACACAAAACAAAACATGTGAAGAAATTTATTATTGTTTAAGAGGGGTGGGGGAAAAAATTACAAATCAAAATCCTGCATTATTTTCCATACAATACATCAAATTCAATCTAGAAATCTGAGACGCGTCCTTTGCGCTCCCAGTCACCATATCTTGTTGGTTCAGGTCCAGCTGGCCCACCAATCTGAAAAACTGAAAGCTTTGTCGTCAATCCTTTAACGAAGGCAGAAATAATCAACAAAAAAAGAAGATGTAGAGCTACATAGACAACAGGAGATAAAAACGCACCTCGCCAGTCTTAGGGTTTACTCCTCCTGGATGCTTTTTTAGGTATGGGTCCTCATACGGCTTCTGCAATAGAAACAACCGTTTAACCAAACGTGTTGCAAGTCAATGATAATTTGATGAGAACATATATGACGACTTTATTCCTCTGTGTGAATAGGGTCGAACCATTTCTCAGACTACTATTAAAGTTTCAATACAAAAAAAAACCATGGAAGATAACACACACACAACGAAAGACTTCAACAGTAACAAGATTACGGCTTTAAACCTTGACAAATCACAACAAGATCACAGCAAACAAAATTATTTTACAAATAAAACGATAAGGCCTTCGGAGTTGATCTATCTCTGTGGGATGCGCCATGCATTCCACTTTATTGAGCATCGTCGGTGACTAAATGCATATCTGGCCTTAACAACGGCTCGCGGTGGCCTACCAATGTTTCGAGCCAGTGATGTTTTCCTCCCAGGCAGGTATGGTTCCAATTTGCCGACCCTGGCGGGAAAGAGGACTTGGTGGAGCTGGGGCGCCGGGAGCGATTCCATGTGTATTGCAGGGCGCCTACGACCACTGCGCTACACGCGCCCTTTGTTACAAATAACCTTGCTGGAAATGTTAAAAATAGAAGAAAAAAAGAGGAAGAAGTTTACGTTACTTCTAACGGATATCTATAACTTTTTACTGTCGTATTCAAATTACTTTAAAATCTCAGAGGTCCTACCAGGTCATCCAGTTTTCCAGTAGGCGTCTTCTCTTTGATAATATCCACGCGATTTTTCTTCGTTACTGTCGATTTCTCACTACTAACAGAACGTATAGAACATCTAGATGAAGATGCAAATGCATTAAATATGATGCGTAACATCACTGAGGTGGAGCAGACAGTGCAAGTACTAAAAAAATTATTAACTAGTCGTAATCACGGACCACACGCCGACAAAAAAGCGATTCACAAACCGACCGTCATCTAACTGACCACGGTAATAATAATGAACAAACCAAGAAGGTATTGACTAATGAAATTGTATTTCACACCAATCGCCATCAAATATATGACTTATCATCAATTACAAACACAAGGTTCACAATGAAAATGTTAATTCTAGCAAAGTATTATTAATGATAGATCTTAAATAGGTACAAGTACACGAAATTCTTAGTTCTACCTCAAAAACAAATGAGATCATCATGCTTTTTTGCACGACAATAAACAAAATGGTTTTCGAAGCAACTTTCGAAGCAACAAATGAGCATGACGTCACTACGTGGCGATCATGGAGGTGATGAAGTCGAATTCCGGGTGCATTGCAGCGAACAGGTGTTGCCAGAAAAGCGGATCGTCCTCTTCGATATCCGACGAAAAGAATACCTAATTTCCAAAATTGAAGTCTTTAGAAAGTATAGAAGAGGAAGAAGAAGAAAGAAGAAGAAGAATGAATGGAAGAAGAAAAGAAGAAGAATGTATGGAAGAAGAATGGAAGAAGGAAAGAAGAAGAAGAAGAAGGAAGAAGAAGAAGAAGGAAGAAGAAGAAGAAGAAGAAGAAGAAGAAGAAGAAAGAAGAAGAAGAAGAAGAAGAAGAAGAAAGAAGAAGAAGAAGAAGAAGAAGAAGAAAGAAGAAGAAGAAGAAGAAGGAAGAAGAAGGAAGAAGAAGGAAGAAGAAGGAAGAAGAAGGAAGAAGAAGGAAGAAGAAGGAAGAAGAAGGAAGAAGAAGGAAGAAGAAGGAAGAAGAANAAGAAGAAGAAGAAGAAGAAGAAGAAGAAGAAAGAAGAAGAAGAAGAAGAAGAAGAAGAAGGAAGAAGAAGGAAGAAGAAGGAAGAAGAAGGAAGAAGAAGGAAGAAGAAGGAAGAAGAAGGAAGAAGAAGAAGAAGAAGAAGAAGAGGAAGTTCTCATTCTAGAAATAGAACGGTGAAACCTTCGCATTTGAACAATTTGAAATCTGTGGTTTAAAAATGTAATCGTTTCAAGATGACTTAGCTACTTACTTGGATACTTGGACGGCCTGTTCTCACTGGTTGTGCGGGCTCCAGCAAAATTTTCATTTTTTCAGCGTTTTGATGGCTTAGCCATTGTGGTTCCCTGGAGTCCCGAGGTCAGCCTAGCCTAGGTCTGCCCTAGATGGTCACCACCACAGGCACTCACCGCTCTAGTGGATTCTGAGATAGATCCGCCACTCTGCGACTAGTTTCATACCCGGACGGTGGTAGATCCTGGCACTGGTTTACTCTTAGATGGCCTTTCCGATGGAAACACCGAACTCGTTCTCAGCCTGGGAGACTGCCGGAAGGATATCCCTCCGCTCTACATCGCTGCCGGACACCTACAAACACCTCGCAACGACGATGAGGCGATGAACCGTTGGGGATTTCACGATGATACTACTAATAATCTGCTGTGGGTCTGATGAACATATACATATTCACAGTGCAAACCTAATTGGTGCCATTAGTTCCGACAGGAATATGTCCCACCTTCATTTTGACCCTCAAAAAAACGAAGGATATCCAATTTGTAAAATGACGCCATTGCGTCAGCTATGGTTAATCATGGAACTGAAACCACGTTTGTAATATGAGCATTATTGATCATCCTAATCGCAAAAGCAGCCGAGAGTGATTGATATGGGTGATCCATAAGATGCAATGACTCATGCAAGTCAGTGGGAAAAACCCTTAACTCCTCATTAAATCATTAAAAAAAAGTGCAAACCTCGTTGAATGATACGTGAAACAGCAAAAATATCGTTCCATCATAGCTCTTGCATAAGGCAACAACAAGAAGTGATTTAAGAAAGTGAATACATCCGTGGTCAAGACGCCGTTCAATACGAGCAAGATCTTGGCTTGACTCTGTTTCCCATGCTTCTGTGCTAGTGAACTCGCTAACAGACCTGTCTCGCATCAGCTCCCTCTCTTCAATGCGCAAAATATGGCAGTTGATTGCTGTGAAGAGCTGGGGACTTCTTGGCTGGAGTATCCTAGGATCACAGGAAGATCCGACTCCTCCAGCATAAAGATGCCTCAAAGACCGTCAATCCGTCCAACAATCCAAAAAGAAATCCGAAGAACGTCGTGGACGATGGACGTAAGGAATAGGATCAAATGAAAGAAGCGGAGCGATCCGCACTATAGGCAACGTCTGGTCATAGGAAAGAAAAATAAACTATTCTCAGTAGCTGGACTCATGAATCTTTATAGATTATACTACGGCCGCATCATTAAAATGTTAAATGCTACCTGTCTTTCACGAAAAATCTTCGCTATTCGAGTTGTGATCGCTTTCACAGATACACTTTGAGTATTTGGCGTGTCCACCAACATCGAGGACATCGGAAATAGCGAAAGTCCAAGCGAGGTCACATCGCTTAATGCAAATCTTTTACGAAGCGCTTAAGTGAAGCTAATATGACTTTCACGACTAGCTTGTTATGAATAGAAAACGCTCATTCTACATGAAATTCACGCTTATAATTCATAAAAACCTAGGAGGGATGGAAATGAAAGATGCAAGAAAAGTGAAAGCTTACTTTCGCCCGACCCAAAACCATACACATCCACTAAGCACGAGGGAGTAACCACGATACTCATGACCATCGAATTTCAAGTGGAATTCTCTCCACATTTCTTCAACAACATACAAGCACTCTGGAACCATACTGAGACATATTGTCCTTCAATACCAAATATTAATCTTAATATTAATACTAAAAATAACAAGTGGTTAATGTCGCATGTCATGTCACAAAACGGCATGTGTCGCGCAGTGATCGGAGGCTCTCTGCAATAAACATGGGATCGATCCCCGTGCCCATGGCTCGTCAAGCCTTCCACCCCTCTAGGGTCCGCGAATTGGTGCCAGACTTGCCTGTAAGGATAACCGCACTGGCTCGCTACATCGGTAGCCCACTGCGAGTCAATGTAAAGACCAGATATGCATTCAATCACCTCCAACGGTGCTTAATGAAGTGGAGTGCATGGCGCACCACCGAGAGATTAATGAAATTCGAGAGCTTTACCCTTTATCCTTTATTAAGGTCGCACTGGAGGAACGGAGGGCTTGGTGGACTGGGGCATTCAAATCGATCACATGTGTACTGCGCTCTCCCTACAGTAAAATTCTTTCAATATCGACTACATTGTCACAGCTCAACTCTACACAGGAACCAGTTCACCAAGCACTAGACCGGACTTTTCATGGTGAAATTACATGTACTTCAAGAAAACAGGTGTACCAGCAATGATCAAAAAACAGTGGACGGTCTTCGAATCATAATCCGCTCTACAGTAACACAAGGAATATAAGAACACTAAGACCTCTACAACACCACCAATAATGGACTCGTTAGAATAAAACTTTATTAGGTTTAAAAGAAAGAAAAAAACGTGCCTACATCGAGACACCTGAGTAAAATATAAACAGGTTACATTTGACTTAATCGTTCAATCACAGACAAGTATTTTGACAACAAATATGGTCAACACCAACTTTCATGTGAACTAGTACTTCCGCTACCAAACTCTCACTGATCGAATACGCTAAGCACTAAACGAACGAACAAACGAACGTTAGCTTTAACTAGTTACTTAAGACATGGCACTAATTCCTACTTGGAGAAATGTTAACTGGTATGAACAGTAGTGAATCAACAACAATAATCATGCAGGAATCAACGCCATTCACCGGAATCTGTGATAAAAAAGGAACGAAACAACCTTCTATGAATAAGAAGTGTTGAAAACGAACAAAAATAACGAGTTTTGACAAAATTAAGAACAATACAGTACGTACAGTGATGATTAGGAATTCATCCAATCATTGGATGAGAATGATCGATCAAACATCAAAGGAATAAACCAATTATACTCTCCTTTAAGCAGTAATCAACACAAGAATTACAAAACGACAGAACCGTAAAGCTTCAGTCACTTGCTAACACTGCTTAAAGTCAGAACTAGAACAAACTTAACCACCTGTGACTTCAAGTTATTAGTAAGAAAAATAATAATTTTAATCAGGAAATGAAAAAACAGCACGAGTCATGAACGCGTACACATTCAATGTCAAGTGATAATACGAGTGCCTAATAGAGTTCATTCCAATAAATAGAGTTCAATCACGAAAAAAAAAATGATGAGAGGACTAACAATGTGTAAACTTATTTCCTGCACGGGCCATTTGATTGACAAATCTTATAATCGAGCCAGTTCGACAGTGAAAGAACGCTGATATCGGAAATGTCCTGTATAAAACAAACACACTGCACTGTTGTTACGGATGAACAAAATACTTGAAAGTTCCCGCCGGATTCTCTCATTGAGGAGGCTACCTCTTAGACATTAAGAGTTAGCTAGTAACGCGCTTCATTCCTAAGTGGTGGAAAAAGGCTAAGTTCGGATTGAAACCAAACAAGTACATTTCCTGGACGGACACTGCTGTGCCAGACTGACCTATACTTCATAATTTCTATTACTTAATACCTTTAACTTTTTAGACTTATAACTTTAGACTAACTTATAACGCAAGGGCTGGCAAAATCTCATGACCTTTCTAAATTGCTTAAATTTGGTGGGACTAAGGTTAGAAACTTCAATTACAAGGCATGCACCTGAATTCTCCAATGACGACCTGGTGATTCAGGCTCAGAGGAGTAGGCACGACGTCATCAAAGAGGCCACCCATTTTAAGTACGTATACGACACAGAAGTACTGTTCCTTGGATAAAGGATAAAGGATACAGCAATAATCCTACACATTACTAAGCTGGATACGAGGATGGTATAAAAAATTTTATTTAGATAATGTTGCAGTGCTCTCGCCCTCTTTAGAATCGCGTTGATTCGAATCCATAGTTCCAAGTCGCGTAAAAGTTTTTATAGAAACCTCGTATCAGCTCAACCATATAGAAAATTACTGATTATTATTATTGAAGCTTAATGGAAAGTCAGTTTTTAAGATAAAGGACAAAGCGTTTGGCTTTGTTTAATCCCTAAGGAATGTGCCATGAACTCGACTTCATCAACCATTGCTAGAGGCGATTGCATGGACATTTGATCTATACTCACTCGCGGTGGCCTACCGGTCTATCAGATCAGTGCTACGTTCCCAGACCTAGCACCAATTAGCCGATCCTGGAGAGATGGCAGGCTTGATGGGCTCGGGTCGCGCGATCGAACAAGTGACCACGTGCACATTGCAGGGCACCCTTAAACACTTCACTACACGCTCTCTTCTGCCTCGGAATATGCGAAAACGGAGGAATCAGGAAGATTGCACCTTGTGAACATAAATTTAGCCGTGAAGACCAACTCCTTTGAAAAATAAACAACCTCAATCGGAGGCTTGAAGAAATGTGGATCGACATCACCTTTGGCAATCAACGGCACCTACGCACCCTCAACAAGCTATGACGAAGACGAGGTCTTTTTGGTCACCAATGGCGATCTCAACGCTAAGGTTGGACACATGAAAACGTCTAAGGAAAATTATATTTGAATCCGTGGATTGGAACGGAACAAGCAGGGTGGGCAGCTGTCGGAGTTTATCAAAACGACAATGCCGAACGTTAGTGCCGTACAAACTGAATGTTTCACCTAACCGATCTCGCTGTTGCTTCAATATTTTCCCTACAGCAAGCACAACCCGTTTGTCACCTCTCGCGCCCGACAACGGCAGAGGGAAACTTTACCAGCTTCCGCTCAAGTTTGGACGTTATATCAGCATGATAGAAGAACAATCAGTGTTATCGAACATGATATTTTAAAGTGTGACGTTTGGAAAATTTTGAAGCATGTAAGTGTTAGAGCAAATCCCAATTTCGGGCTTAATTCGACAATTTAAAGATTCAATGTTTTTCTTCAATAAACAGACAAGAGGCTGTTAATATAGAATTTATTAGAATACAATAGCTGACGTTTCGGCGGTTTCGCCTTCTTCAGAGCCGTTTATTTGTTGTAAGTATTTAAGTTAGTTGGTGGATAGCAGCCGCACAGAGTAATACATGGGCGATAATTTAAAGATTAGGCTATTTCTTTCAAACGTAATGGCATAGTAGTTTCCGAGTTCTTTGTAATAATTAGTTGTAACGCAAATGAGAGGAATTGTTTGCGAATCAAAACAGTTTTATATCCTTTCAAAGAAAATTCACACTGTATGGATTGCTAATATTATTTATAAAACTCGCTTTGCGGCTTCATAAAAAGAACGAAATGGAAGGCCATTACTGCAACGAGTATTCTTCTGCCACAAGCAAACGGACCAGATTTCCAATACCTTCCCAGAATAAAAATAAGAGCTTTCCTGCCTATTCTCTTAACTACATGTTAGAATTGCTTACTTGTCACAATCGCATCTCCAGTGGATCATTGAACACCCAGGTGTTATTGGAAGTCAGGGAGAAGTAACGTGTTTTCCAACGTTCGCCTTTTTCAAGACGCTGTTTCGCTTCTGCTCGTTGTCGTTGTTCTATTAACCGTTTCGCAGTCGTCGCAACATTGATACGATTCCGGAGCAATGCTACTGTCACATGCCGCCATAATCTAAATATTCATTAGATGGATTAATGAACATGGTTAGATTACTAGTCCTTCGCTTTTCTGTTGCCGTAGCTTATCACCAAACTATACGATTTTTCAGTGGTACAGGTGTCCTTGATTGAACAGCAATAGTAAGTCATAACAGTTCCCAGGATCGACTTTCCCTTAACGTCGGCATTGGAATACAAATTCGTTTTCTTTCTCAACAATCGCTAGGTTGTTAAACAGCATACGTTTACCTCCATACAATTACACAGAACAAAACCGTAGATGACATTTCGGCAGAGTCGCCTTCTTCAGAGCCGCTTTTTATCACCTGTCTTCCACCGTGCTTGATCAGCTACGGTTGTGTGTATGTGTGTTATTGTATGGAAGTAAACGTATGCTGAACAACCTCGAGATTGCTGAGAAACAAAACGACGAATTAAGTCATAAGCTGCCGAGGAGTTGAGTCAAAAGCAGCTGAGTAATTATGCAGCGATAGTTTACTTCAAACAAATTAAACTGAACAGTTAAGTTACACAGTTAAGTAGTTGAGTATAGTATAAATGCATTTCAAAACCCCACAACTATGTCTTTCCATGCACCTTTAACTACTTCGAAAAAAGTCTTCAAAGATACCGCCGACTCTCTCGTTCTCCTTGTTGCATGACTGGTACACATTCCTTCTTCATCTCCGGTTGAGCCTTCACATCAATGAATAAGTACTCGTCACCATAAGCTGGTTTTGCCATCATCACATTATTCCACTCTCCACGAATTGTCATAAACGGCTTTTTACAGCTTTCCCTGCAGAAAGCAGAACATGATGGTTGTGTATTGAAATTAAAGTACAAAGGAGCTTCTTCATGTTGAACAATCACATCAGCCGATGTAGCTCTGTGAACTTCATTTAATTTGAGCTTGGACCCACCTGCATCAAGTATCGATGTGCTAACTGTCTCTCTCTTTCAGACATTTTTCCTTCTCTTTTTTCTTTTTTCCATTTTTTTTAGATCTTAGACCACCATAAACTTTTACAATTCCCCACATACATTTTCACTTGACATGAAGCTCTAGGTCAGTCTCGACTAGAATCAGAAGAAATCCGAAGGATACCCATCGAAATCGGTGAAATATCATCAAAATTATACCTGAACAAGTTGGCCTGGACCCTATGCGGCTTTCCACCAAAGAATGGTTTCGTCAAAAAATCTACATCAGCGTAGTATCCAGTTTTTTCGCAAGTGATTTTCACCTGCAATACCACCCACTCAATTACAACATATAATGCCCTTTGTGCATTGATCTCAATACATTTGGAAATAATGGCCGCTTTTAACTCCAAACCACAATAGTTTATCTCGAAATGAATGTCTTTTTTGAAACAATTCACCTCTGATTTTTTTTTATTAATTTTTCTAAGCAGACCTCAGCTTCAACTTGACAAATTTGCTTTTTCCTCAAAAAGACAAGGAACTATGTGCTGAAAACCTGCGGACGACGGGCCTATTATCCCTTATGGTAGCTAGATATACGTATTCAATAACGAAATCGGAATCGCAATATGCATTCTACTTCACTGAGCACCCTTGGAGGTGATTGAATGCATGTGGCCATTACAATGCCTCGCACTACCGATGTATCAAACCAGTGCTGCTATCCTCCCAAATAGGTCTGGTTGCCGAACCTGGAGGGATGGAGGGTTTGGTGGGCCATGGGGCGCGAGATTCGATTCCATGTGCGTGTTGCAGCGCGCCTCCGACCATTGAGCCACAAGCGCCTCTTTTACACCATACACAACGAAACCTGTACATCGCCTTAGTTCGACGAAAACTACCCTGCATTCTATATACACGAAAACCTGCGCATCTCTCAAGTTCGAATAGGATCCGAACGCATTTTTTATTTGATAAACTCATTCGTGCCATACTGTGTTCACTTACAATTGCAGCTAAAAGTCTTATGCAACGTGAAACCCAAGTGAAAAAAAACTCAACTGCTTTGACATATTCGCACCCACTCATAATTTTCATTAGCAGGCGAATGGCTATGTCTAATTTCTCGGTGTATGTGGTGCGCAATGATCTCAACGCATACAGTTCGCTGAGCTTCCCCTGTGGTAATCTCGTTAGCGGATATACCTTAGAACCCTCTTCACTAACAAGTCTTCGTAGTAAGACAAAAAACCTCGTAAAACTTTGTGAGGTAAAATAAATAACCAGAAAGAAAGCAGCTCAAATGAATGAAAGGATCAATACTCTACGTGTTTACATTAAAATCAATACGTATGGTCATGAATGTGTTGAAAGAGTTCAACTAATTAAAGCGCACCATAGCAATATTGTAACCATCAAATTGTCCAAAAAGTAATGGTTGTAAGCAGCAAATTATCTGGAACTCAAAGTAACCAATGGTAGCGAGAATTCATTAAAAAAATCAAGTCATAAAATGGACTTTTGCTTGAAAGGTAGCCCTAACAGTGTTCAACAGATCCAGGAGTTACAAAATAAGAACAAAGAAAAATGATAACTGCACTGAATCTACTATATAAGTTTAACATTATGGTATATTCGGGCTACTGCAAAGACGTAGCTAACCTTCCCTCCGAGTTCGACCCACGGCGTACTCATAATGGAACGACCATATCCACTCGGAAACGTTACCGTATACTTTTCATCGCGATCATGAAGAGTTACTGTACCACTACCAATATTGGCAACTCCTTAATTAAAAAGCAATTGTTCGAAAACACATCGTCGCATTTGGGAGATAGTGTTCAAAAAATCTGACCGATTGACAATCCTAAAAAGGACGACTTAGTATAAATATGAGCGTTGAACGATATTCGTTTTCCCGGATGCTCAGCATAAAACGCCGACACGGGTGGATGGTGACTTACCTGAAGAAACTATTACAATAATATGCCTTCTTATAAAGCTAAAAAATCCACCAAAATTGGGAATAATTCAAAAAACCTGCTCGGCGATAAATGTCAACTGGTTCTCATCTGAACCAGGAAATGGCCCATTTTCCGTTTTGACACCGGTATGCGGAAGATTAGGTACATTGTAGCTGTAAATTCCCAATATTTACAAGGATAGAAATTTGTTGGTTCAAAAAAAGCGCCATAAAAATGCCATTACAATATAAATGTGAATAATAGTTTTAAAAACTGTTTTCCACATAGAAGCTTTACCGATAGTATCATCCATGCATAAATAAGGAACTCAACGACTCATAGAACGGGCTCTTTGACAACCGCCAAAAATTTCTCGAAAACTAGAGAATTAGAAGAGTTGAGAACTTGACAGAATTATAGAAGAAAATTCCTATACAAACATTTTAATTCTACAATCGGTTAAAAAAGGATAAAGTTCTCGGCGTTGATCAATTCCTGAGGGATGTATCATGCATTCGACTTCATTAAGTATCGCTTAGAGGTGATTGAATACATATTTGTCCTTCACAGTGACTCACGACGGCCTGCGGATGTATCGAGTCAGTGCTGGTATCCTCCCAAACAAGCCTGGTACCAATTTGCCAACTGCAAAAGTGGATGGAAGGCTTGACGAGCCTTGGGGGCGGGAATCGATCCCATGTCATGCATTTCAGGATGCCTCCGACCGTTGTGCTAAACGCGCCGTTCTCCACACTCGATTAACTCTTAAATTCTCGGAAAACACAAGTTTTTTTTAATTAAAGTCGCAAACACCAAACACCGAGCCATCGGGAAATACTAAACGAAATATGTTTGTTTGTCATATTATGGTTCGAATTACAAGCTTCGACAACATAACCACACTTTGTGAACTTCATAAAAATAGAATTTCATCTTCGTAGAATAGGAAAGACTTACACTATATTTGTAAAAATTTGCAGATTGTACAAGTAGGTAAATTTTATGTGTATTATCTTTATATGCTAGAAAAACTTCGTTTTCACAGGTGCCACCCTGTCGATACCACGTTTTGTTTCAGATGTGATGGCAGATTTCGGCGCCTTATACTCTACCACTTCTGTTTTTTCTTTCCTTCCTTCTTCTAGTATAATTCCGTAGAATGAAATGAATGAAGTAATGAAAAGAACTTCCATTATTTACCGGACGCAACAGGTCCTCAGCTTTTGATATGACTGAGTAGTAAGAAGTTATGCTCGTCTTAATCACATACGAAACACACCATCTTCTGAGTAAATAATCCTCGACCAAAAACAAATATTCAACTTGACCTTTTAGCAAATTTTCTCGTATTTAGTGGTGGGACGGTACTTGATTTTTTCACCGGTATGAAAGCTCGTGTTTGGAAAAACAATCTTGGCATTTCATATGTAAAATGAAGTAGGGTGTTCCAATCAATTACTACCTGATGGTCTGCCTGTTGGTTATGCTTTTAAACTAAAATTCCGGAAAAATGGGTTATTCAGATTTGTCAACCACTTAAACCTCCTGGATTACCAATTCCATTTTCAGAAATTTGTCAAGGCAGTATCCTATCTTATTACCTAAGGAGAGCATAACACTTCACCACTGACAGAGAGAGCTAGGGTTATACACAGTAAAAGTCTAGAAATAAAATCTTTACTCTTATTTGTCACAACTTATTTCTAGTTCTAATATATTAAACATCGCATCATATACTAGTTCAACGCCAACAAAAACCTAACCACTAAGAGGCCGCAGATTTTCGAATTATTAACAATTCAGCTGTAAACAAATGCCTTTTAAACACTCAAGCCATGTATGTTAACAAATGTTCAATACCGCACAGAATTGTAGAATGGTAGACTAAATCAAAACCAGTAATCAACGCA
This sequence comes from Angiostrongylus costaricensis, assembly GCA_900624975.1. Classification (NCBI taxonomy): domain Eukaryota; kingdom Metazoa; phylum Nematoda; class Chromadorea; order Rhabditida; family Metastrongylidae; genus Angiostrongylus; species Angiostrongylus costaricensis. The sequence continues at coordinate 120,169 of UYYA01003833.1, read as the reverse complement.
CCGACAACGAAATGTCTCTCCCAGAATTGGGTTATATGGCTTCTTTGCCACGCCACTTTTTCTCGCCGCGTAGAAGGCATTCAGATAGTACTTCACCACCGACCTTCAAGTTGCTTGTGACAGTGAATACATTTAGAATAATATTTCAAAAACATTAACACGAAAAGCAAAGAAGAAATCTGAAAGCAGCATACACGAATCTGTCCTGAGGCGTTTCGAGATCAACAGTGACAATAAATGCATCTGGATGAGCAAAGAAATCGGCATACATTTCCAATAACGAACGACGTTCCAGAATGAAAGTAGGCAGTGTGACTTTCGTTAGGTCCATCCCGATACTCACCTTGAATCAAATGACCCATACGTACAAAGAAAAGAAGGGCTATTCAAAAACTACATACATTAATTTGGTATGTCATTGAAAGAAATATCGATTACGGTTATCGAAAATTGAAAACGCTTCAAATTTTTTGAAAACTTCAACGCGAAAGCGGCAGCTGCAAGGATCAACGGGACCGCGTTAACCTCTACGATATCTCAACTGTTCAATGCGTACAATTTTCAAACAAGGAGCTTCGAATAAAAAAAAGACATGAGAAACGCATTTCGTAAGTATTTTGGAATTGCCAGGATTTTGTCAGAAAAATCTGGATTTTGTTGCTGTAGAATACGCGAAATGCATTGTTGGTAAAGGTTTCTTGATTCTAACAACTTCGATTTCAGTTAATGTTTAGAATCAGCTGCTGTAGGCTGGTTTGGAGAAAAAAAAAGCGTCCATTGTTTTCGCACCGTATGTATCGAGATCAATGCACATCGGCGAAATGCATATAAAATGAGTATTTTAGCGTAAAATAATATTAAAGCTCTACTAAGACCACAAATCGTGTCGATTGTATATATAACAAAAATATTTTTTTGTAAAGAAAAACTCTTTAAACGGAATAGAACTATCTCTACGTGCCATCTCTTATGTACTACGAAACCGTTCTGCCAGTGTTAACTGAACTGTATAAGCAGTGCAGAAAAATAAGAACAACCTTTCAAACCGCGCTATCCGATGTACTTTCTGCATAAACTTTTCATCTTATCTAAAGTACGATCTATAAATACGCCCTTGTAAGCGCTCCAGTTTTGCATGCAACATGACGTTCCATTCTACCCTATCTGATTGCACTAACTGGAAAAATGAAGAATATTTGTACTAACCCTCTCACTAGATAGCTAGATAGAATTATAGACCGTATTAGTGGTTATCTTTCCCGGCCAATGCATAACACAGCAAAGGATACATAGAGCACCACACTTATACGATTTGATCAACAGAATCTGGGAAACTGTGTATTAGGGAGTTAAGCAAAGCCGCTATGTAGTTCTCACCTGGCTGAGAAGATGCACTAAAACTGATCCGTGCTCTTGCTGGACATTCCCGACGTCGTGTTCTTCCGCATTGTCGTAAATGGCGTCAAAGTCCTCGTGAGAATCACCGAAGTCGAAATTATCTGGCTCCCCATGCGACATATCTTTCATTGAACCATCAGGAATTGTTACTTCGGCCTAAAATATTTGCAATAACTGGAATATTCACCGAATATAAGACCAGCTTTATAGGATTTGAGTTATTTCCGCTTGATCAGAAAGACTCACTACCCAACCAAATCACCGAAGTACTACATTGGTAATGTTCACCCTTCAAGATAAATAGTCGTGTTCACGCTTCAGAGGCATGTCTACCATAGTCCTTAGAGGTGGCCTACAATACAATTGGTCGTTGGTTCGATCCCGCGCTCACGGCCAACTAATTCTGGAAGGATAGAAGGAAAGACCCTATATATCAGCAGGCCTTTGTAAGTCAGTGAGTAAGCCAAATATGCATTTCATTCGCCTCTGGGACTCTTAAAGGAGTGGAATGCATGACACACCGCTCAGCCAATGGCCAGCGCTCACAGCTTTCACGCTTCATACACGCTTAATAATTTTATTGAAACAGCTGATGTGGATTTCAATTATGAAAATGACCTAAACGGTCAACTGATGAAATACCTCTATTCAATGTAAGATGCACCTGTTACCAACTGCCCAAGCTGGTAGAAGGAAAGGTTTGATTAGTTCATCATTATCGCACGGCGCTATACATCACCACACCTCCAGGCTACTATATAAATTTGATAAAACTAGCGAAGATTGCTGGTGGATAAGCTTTTGGCAACAAGACTGAAGATAGAACAACCCACAATACACCTTCTTAACGTCATTTTTTGATACCCTAGCATTTTCCGATGCCAAAAAACTCCTGTGTTTGTTGCGACATAAAGAAAGGATAAAGCTCTTGGCGTTGATCAATCCCTGAAGGATACGCCAAGCATTCGACTTCACTAAACATGTTTGGAGGTGATTGAATGCATATATGGCCTTTACGAAGGCTCGTGGTGTCGTACCGATGTATAGAGACAGTGCTCCTGTCCTCGCAGACAAGTCTGGTACCATTTCGCCCACCTCGGAGAGATGATGGGCTTGGTGGACTATGGGCGCGGGGATCGATTCCACGTGTGTTGCAGGGCACCTCTGACCAGTGGGCCACACGCGCCCTTTTTGTTGCGACATATTATTAAAAATACAGAACTTGTCTGTATGCAGCGCTAACAACCACGTGCTATAATGCGACTTTGGGTAGTAACTTTCGATATCTACAGAGTTGAAAAAGAACCGCTCCTGGGTTTTGGGAGTGGAGGAAGTATTAAAAGACCATAAGCACCTTTAAGAAATTCTAGCTCGTGCTTTCTTGTTGATAAAATTTTAGCCAAGTTTTAGCACGAATGTGCATAAAAATTATTCATTTCCTGGATAAATGAAAACATTTTTCGTCATTTGCCTGTGAAAACAGTGTGTGGTGTTTTCCAGACATGGTGTATTAACCAACCAACAATTTACAGCTGCAAGTACAAGTCGGAGTACCCATAAAACCATGGCTTTTTCCGCATGGTTTAGGAACGATTACTTTTCAAGAGATCGGTCAACTGTTAACTAACAAGAAAAATTATGCCAAGTTTAACTCAAAAAACGACTTTCTATAAACGTCAGCATGAATAGTCGATATATTTATTTCGATGTTCCTATGAACTGATTTTGGGACTTCGCACTCGCAACGTCACGACTCTGAGGGAGGCGAAATCGCCGAAACGTCAGCCATCGACCAACAACGACAACAACAACAACAACAACAACAACAACAACGACAACTTGTACCAGCCTCGAACGAGTTCAAGAAGATCAGTTCATAAGAACATAAGCTAAGTTTAGTTAAAACTGAAGTTGATATAGTTAGTATGCTATATGTAGTTAAAAATTATAACCGTGAACTTAACTTGTAGTATTTGCTGTTGTTCTACACTTTACAGGGGAAAGGGATTTGTCAGTAACTATAAAACAGAGACAAAGTAAAAACGTAAAGCATTCGGATTTAACGTATCCCTTGGGGACGTGCCGTGCATTGAATTCCACTAAGCACGCCTATAGTGTGTAAGTGAGCGTTTTCATCCTTCCAGACAAATTCGCTACCAATTTGCCGACTCTGCATGATTGAGGTTTTGAGTAGCCGATGACGCGCGATCTGACGTGGTTTCGCAAGCCGCCTCCAACTACCGTGCTACATGCGCCGTATGGCTGAGTAAACCAACAAAAATTCCATCAAAATTATTGGCGTATTTACATTCGGAAAGTACAGTCGTCACAACAGATTGGGAAAGATTTCTTAGCATGACACTTTTTTAAAGTAGCAGTTTGTTTTCTCTGCGATTTTTTTAAAATGACGCCTAAGAGATCGTCTTGAACTTAAGTACTCATTAACGATAAATAACAACAATAGACGGACATGAAAATAGCACGTACCTTGTCCAAATCAATCAATTCCTCATCAGCGTCATAAAACTCCTCGTCGCTGCTGAAAAAAAAACGTTATTGTTCAATACGATTAATTTAATAAGGCTAAGCCCATATGACTCGAAATTTGTTATATAGTAGGAAAAAAGAATGAACAATTCTAAATCATATCTCACTACGACCTTGGATATAATGACGACAGTTCTGATGAGCTATAAAATACGAAGTTTCGTAACTGTTTTAATTTTTTAATTATTCCCTATTCCTTTCTCATAGCAACGCACGATGTGAACTACAACCACAAGGATGCTGAGATATGGGCAATAACTTCAACCCCTGTTGGGCCTCTAACCCGCGATTACCTTTACCGCATCTTCCCTTACGTTTGTTTTATTTTATCGGTTCTGTGCTGTAAGTTAAAACATTGAGATTTCGACTGAAGCTTCAGTTTAACAGGTTTCGTTACCGATTTATGCTTTAAAGATAATCACAGTTGACGGTGATATTCTCGGATTATTGCTGATAACACCAAAAGAGTAAGAAACGGCAGACACAGAGGCGAAGAAAGAGTATTGGTTGGTGTGGTGCATAGCAAGTGAGCCCCAGGTAAGGGCAATGACGGCTTCGAAGCCCACTTCAGATTCCGACTTTTGCCCATATTCCAGCATCCTTGTGGTTATGTTTCGTAATTGTTCTTAATTAGTTATAGCTCACTAAAATAGATACTAAGCATAAAAATTAATAAATATGACAAGCAATGTATGCAAATCTTACAGTACACTTCGATCGGCTGCCGACAACTTGATTGGTCTAGAAAGCCCATAATATTTGGAAGAAAAATGTGTCATGGATTTGTTTGAACATTGTCATCGACAAGCGGGAACTCGGCTGCCGAATAAGAAACGAAATAGAGCAGCTGTTATAAATGCACTAGATAATGTTTCAAACAAATCCGCATTGAATAATTCGTAAAATGGCCGAGATTGGTCTTATGGAACTAAAATGAGAAAAAAAAACGATATCACAGTGCAGTCTTTGTTGGCGATGAGTTTCTAAAAATCTGGTAATAATTTGAAAAGAAAAACGAATAGATTAAAAGCCGCGATATCGTTGAAAGAGCGTTACAGACAAATGACAGAGATGACTTTGATATGCTTAAGATCGCTAGGAACTAATGACCGCTAGTTTTCGTAGATACACATAACAGTAATGAACACTGAAGGTAACGATTGTATATATCTTTCTACTTCTGTTCAGCAAACACGAGGTGCTATTTTATTTCTTTATTTACGCACAAGCTGACGTTTCGGCTGATTTCGCCTTCCTCAGAGCCTGGAAGGGTCAAGTTGACAGCAATCCACTCGGCCAAACACCTCCATAACCAAACAGAGAAAACGCTAAACCAAAATTTCAATCACATTTAGCATAGCTCTGCACACTCACCGCTTTCTATGAGTCTTCCATTGAGTANCTTCCATTGAGTATGTCGCGTGAAGACCGACCGCACGGAATTCACATGGAAGCGTAATGTGCCCCTCCCATCAGAATAACAGGTTTATATATTGTCCAATAACACGCGTGATAACGAGGCATTCCTCCCTGCGGTTCATTTTCGGATTCTTGGAATTAATCCAGAATGCCTCTAGAGTTTTGCGCGTTTGTGTTCTCGATTCTTGCGCGAGGATCGTAACCCTTACTTCAAAATCTTCTCCGTTATGTTTCTGCGTGCTATGCGTACCTAGTGGAGTACTTAGCTTACGTTTACCGACTAGGTGTTCTTTTATACGTACGCAGAGTGGTCTACCCGTTTCGCCAACGTATTCGTCCCCGCACGCTTTACAAGAGATCAGATAGACAGTACCCGAACTCATGCAGTCACCGTTGAACAAATGACCAAGCAGTCATCTATATATCTACAGTAGAGTAACGGACCGAGGTCGATTATTGGCGTTTCCACCAGTCTAGAGAATTTGGTAACGATAATCGAAATACCACCGAGTAATCTAAGGGGTAGAAGCGCCAGTAATCGACCTCGATCCGTTACTCTATTGTAGATATATAGATGACAGCTTGGTCATTTGTTCAACACAAGAAGAAATCGACAGATGTTTCGAGTTGTTGAACACACAGTCAGAGTATATTAAATTCACCCGAGAGAAACCAAAAGAAGACTGGCTTCCATTTCTGAACGTGCAAATTAGCCTATCAGAAAACGGCTACATTACGAAGTGGTATCGAAAGACAAGTAGTTAAAACATCCTAGTTCATTACCTCTCCTCTCATCCCTCTCACACGAAAAGGGCGCTTGTGAGAAACATGTATCGAACAGCTACCAGCGTGTGCACAGGAAGACAACAGAGAGAGGAGTCCCGGAACTTGGTGCGGCAAATAGCCATTTTTAATGGCTACGAAATCGTAGCTCGAGATAGGTGTAGAGGAAACCACAGGTACCCCAACAATAACTCTAGCGACAACAAGGTCCCGTTTATACTGCCCTTTATTTCAAGTGAAGTAGGTGCAGCTATAAAACGCTGTTTAAGAAGGGCCAGTCTAGAGAATTCGGTAACAAAAATCGAAATACCACCGAATAATCTAAGGCGCCAGCTAGTTCGTAACCGCCTATGTGCAACGCAAAATTGCATAATTTGCCCCAATGGTAGAGACGGTGACTGCATGAGTTCGGGTACAGTCTATCTGATCTCTAGTAAAGCGTGCGGGGACGAATACGTTGGCGAAACGGGTAGACCACTCTGCGTACGTATAAAAGAACAACTAGTCGGCAAACGTAAGCCAAGTACTCCACTAGGTACGTATAGCACGGAGAAACATAACGGAGAAGATTTTGAAGTAAGGGTTACGATCCTCCAGCAAGAATCGAGAACACAAGCGCGCAGAACTCTAGAGGCATTCTGGGTTAATTCCAAGAATCCGAAAATGAACCGCAGGGAGGAATGCCTCGTTATCACGCGTGATATTGGACAGTATATAAACCTGTTATTCTGATGGGAGAGGCACATTACGCTTCCATGTGAATTCTGTGCGGTCGGTCTTCACGCGACATACTCAGTGGAGGACTCATAGAAAGCGGTGAGTGTGCAGAGCTATGCTAAATGTGATTGAAATTTTGGTTTAGCGTTTTCTCTGTTTGGTTATGGAGGTGTTTGGCCGAGTGGATTGCTGTCAACTTGACCCTTCCAGGCTCTGAGGAAGGCGAAATCAGCCGAAACGTTAGCTTGTGCATAAATAAAGAAATAAAATAGCACCTCGTGTTTCCTGAACATAAATAGAAAGATATATTCAATCAATGCCGAGGTTAATAGAAAGTCGGACTTGGGAGTAACGATTGTGTTCTCTCACTTAAAAAAAAACCTAAAAGCTTTGCATCTACACCTTGATAACTATGGATATCACAGTGGTCAAGGATTTATGGTCCAAAGAAAGAGGAGCCAGCCATCGAAACTCTCTACGGGTCAGAATGGTACACTATTCACAAAATATGCCACACTGTAAAACGATTATTGTAGTTAGCACTTCTAACGCATAAATACTTCGCTGTTAGCGAATCGCTATGGTTTTCGTAACGTGGTGATTCGCATTTCGCATATTTCAGTCATTTTTTCGCCCAGAAATTTTCTATAATAATCCAGAACTTCTACAAGATCCATAACTCAATCCTTTACAATAACAATATGCACTAGTTGCAGTAAATCACCGATGGTCTACGCCTGGTTTGTCCATCAGGAAAAGAATAAACATCGTCAGATCATCAACAGTGCAGTCTGCTGTCATGTAATCGCCTCATATAAGTCTGCAAAGTAATTCCCTTGATTAGCGTTATCCTTTCTGGATCAACTTTCACCGAGTAATAAATGGCGATCCGTTACTGAGAAAGCTCCGATTTCCTCGCAAATAATGAAAAACCAAGTTTATCCCGCTTTGTTGGGTGTTACATCGCGACAGAAAAAGCCATTAGGCAATCGTTATCCATAACTTCTATATCATGGACGATGTGTATATACACAGAACGGAATCGACGGGATACGATCAATAAAAATTACGCAAACAACAGAAAAGCAAGCAAAAACTCGGCATGGACAAACAAGTTTCGACTTTGTCTATTGAAATCGAAAATTCTGCTGGTAATCCCATTGGATTATGAATCTCAATCGCAAAAATCATAGATTACTCAACAGAAAATTTCCGCAATTACTTGTTGAACCACTCTACGTCACTCATTTGGCAAAGCATTCGATGATTTCTGGAAACGGTATGAAGATGCATTTCGACAGACAACAAGAATATGAGACATCAGTAAAGCACTACAACTACAAAAGTCCCCATGCAAGGGTATTGGCACTTTTGTAACAGCTTTTTCTTTTCGAATACACCATACATGGTTTACCGCCTCATTGTGGCTGCGAGGTGCTTCTGGGTGACGGGATACAATACACAGCGCAGGGATTCATCCCGCCGGAAGGTTCTCCCGAGGCTTAGGAGTTCGGTGCTTCCATCAGAAAGTACAGCTAAGAGTATACCAGGATCCACCATCGTCCTGGTATCAAACTAGTCTCACAAAAGATCGATGATACAAAGGCAATACAATTTGATGTAAAAGGGCGATTTTAATGGTATTAAAAGGTAAGATGTACTAATCAACAACAAAATGTGACTAAAACACCAACGTCACTTAGCATATGAAATGGTGAAGGACAAAGGTGTCGACATACAACGAGTAAAAAGCCAATCCCTCGTACAATAGACAACAGTTTAAAGGAAAGTACTTTAGATGTCAAACAGGAACGTTCTATATTAAAGGATAACCAAAAGTTAACGCTACTATATTAAACATGCCTTGAATAAGAGATTGGCGGAACGTACTGATGATGCACTTTGCACTGCTCCTTCAGCTGCGAAGAGGACGCGTATCGATCGTCAGTGTCAGCAGCCTGAGTGGGAATAAGGTAATATAATAATATAAAGCTAAAATTAAGACTAAAAGGTCTCTTAATATATCCTAAACAGACTACATGAACACGAAATCAATGTAACCACAAGGTTAAAAACGACTGTTATTTGCTTGATAGCTTTACGTACAGTAGTCAGAACGGATTCAAGCAATTACTAAACTAGTTAGATCAGCACTTTCAATAGAAAACCACTGCAAGTGCAGTCAGCAGATCTGCAATACATAATAATTGGCTCGATGTTATATTAGCGATATTACAACAGCCTCTGAAGTAGGATAAAGAAGTACAGATGGTCGACAAAGTGCGAACACCGTATTCTATCTCCTACATGGGCTCGCACTCTCGACAGAGTCCTTCATACCCGCTCAGCCATGTGTATATTAATGCATGAGAATTATGAAGTCTAAGAAGGCCGGAGCCGAGTTGGATGTTCTTTAGCCGCTCCACTACACATTCAGTGCTATTATAAGCTCCTAAAGTCTCTCGTTTCCTCTTGCTTTGTGGTTAAATATGCAGCGCTGAACAATTGTTTCGTTAAACGTGAATGGGCATGAGGAATAAATCAATTTCTCTTCCATACCACTTTTTTTTAAGAACCTACCGAAGACAAAGTTCTTCATAAAATCTGTTAAAATCAACCTGCAATCATTGCGCCTGGGCAAAGATTGTTGTTGTAAGAATTATGTTATCATGAAAGTGAACATGGTGGAGCCACCAAAAGCCATTGACTCTCATTCCTTTGTTATCCCACTACATTTTCCGCATGACGTATTCGACAACGGTTTTAGGTTATTTCAACTTTAGTTGGTATCGCCGAATGGCGAAATTGCTATGGTAAAGTTCCTGCACAGCTTATATAGGACACTTGCACATTAATGAGGAATACCTTAATTGGGTTAAACTTCCATGACCGTTTCCGACTTGAATGAACAGAGGTCAGTGTAGCTGAGGCATTGCTGCATCTTGTACCTACGGAATATTCCAAAGTTACTCATTGGAATGGATATGATCTATCGTGCTGAATCATTTTCAACACCCTAGCTGCCCCCACAGCTGTTATTTGTCCAACTTTTTCCAACACATTGCTGACGACGCCCCTTTCTGTGGAAACCGCGTACGACGAGATAACTTTCGGTCGATCTCTCCTTGAGTTGTGTGACACATGCCGGGTAGAATTCCGCTCCAAACATACGATTATAGTGTTTTTGAAAGCAGACTTTCTCTTAACCTCGGCATGAGGTATTTTTTTCAATTGTTGAGCTTACGCGAGGCTGTTACCAATCTTCACTGTGGCTACCATTTCGGCGGTTTTGCTTTCTTCACAGCTGCAGTGATCGGAGTCTATTGTGCAATGCAATTCATTCGAGTCAAGTCCAAGGGAACATCGCTCCAATAAAGTAGCCTCACTTTATATACGACGGTAAGTACGAGTTGGATATACCTCTTACACTTCGTAAGGTTCTTGCCTCCGTTTAGGTACAAAAAGCAACGATTCCGTATGGGAAAAGAGAAAGCTATAGAGAAAGAGACATATGTGATCACACCTGCACCAAAGTGTTAATTTTAATGAAGACGAATAAAGACTTTAGCAAAGACAAATAGCAGGCAGATAGCTGTCGAACTCGTGTCGATACTTGCTTTTGTGCAACAACATAGTCCTTCTGGTTCTATATCGACGTGATTTGGTTCTAACAGATAACATGTGAGGAGTTCAACCTGTGCGTTGACAATGAATGTTAGTGTTTTCGTGATATGTTCACCAATGGTCCTGTTAGGATTAAATGCTTTATGAAGCTTCATAGACTAGATGACGTGTTAAACATGGAGGAATAACGGCTGAAACGAATCTATCTTCGCTGGCATGGCATGGAGGCAAGTGAATGTCGTTGCTGAAGAGATCGAAGTAGAAGAGCATGATTTCCTGTACTGCCCTTATTTTCACTAACCGCTCCATATAGAAGACAAACAACAATCACCATGTTCTTCTTCACAGTGTAGAAAATAAATGTGTGATTGATAATACCGATCGACAAGTGGTGATGATATGGCAGCTTATTACTTTGTGAACGACACACAACTAGCTCTTACCACTGATAAAGCACTTTCACGAAATATAATGATGAGAAGAAATATTTCCTCTCTCTACGATACATTACACTCTTCAAAAACTAAGACGTAGACGAAGACAACGAAATAGGAAAGAAAAGTCTGGTATTCATAAAATGCCCATTAAGAAAATAGCTGATTATTCCCTTTGTTGACAAAGCCCAATTTAATTTCACAGAACCATCTGCCCATAAGTGTTAATTCTAAGATATGTCAAACTAAGACATTTGACATTCCACGAAGTGGCGATATTCTCTTTGAAAAGAAGCTATTTCTCATTCACCCTTTGCTAAATTGAAATTTATTAAAACACTTTTAACCAATAAGAATTACACTACATAACGTCTTATCATAAAAAAGTCCAAAAACTCAGCGGTGTTAGATAAAGATATGAGTGATTGTTGATGGCAGAGATCGATAGAACTAGCTGAGACACAGACGAAACAAAGGAGCCGCAAGATGTGGTGGTGAACGCGTTAGCCCCCGGAAAGGATAATGGAGCGTTCGTTCCCCACCGCAGACACCCGCGATCCGGAGTTTTGCAAATATCTCAGCATTATTGAAGTTACACTTCGCAACATACCCTGTCATTAAAAAGAGTAGGCACTAAATAATAAGTTAAAATATCGTCAGATATTTCGCAATTTTATTAGAGTTCCCAACGATTAGACCAAACTCTGGAAAGTGGGACATGGAAACTCGGAGTGCTATGGACGGCTTACTATTAAGGCAAAAAGTAGAAGATAAAAGTTTTTGGTTAAACAAGTACCGTCGGTTGAGGCTAATAGGAAATGATAAATAAAACTGGAGAGGATAGAAGTAGTCTCATGGATAAGGATAACCGACTGTTTTTTAATAGATAACAATAATTTCTTATTGATTAATAACAATAATGTAAGCAATTCTAAGCTATGATGTTACTAAGAAAACGAATTGAAACGTTAACAACGGAATTCATTTAACACCACTCTAGACGGTAATGTGGCAGTTTATCATCCGTTCAGAAGGTTAGTTGCTTTGTTAACTAAAATCTTCGGTTATCTCGTTTTCTAAGTTGAAGAAGCAGTTATAAGATCTCCAAGGTTAGCTAAACAAAACAGAAGACGACAACGACTGCAATTCACCCATATTTCTAAGGATTTTAGTTAATTGTCTCGATAAACGTAATTAAGGGTTCAGGTAACACAGTGGTAACGATGTCATTTAGGCGTAAGATCTTGGTTCGAAATCGCCCTGGGCCAACCAAGCCTCCTATTCCTGCGAAACCTATAGTAGTTTCTCGGAAGCAGCCTCTTCGATCTAATGCGCAGATGATGGATACGTCTGATGAAGAGCTGGCAAATGTCTCGCACAAGCTCTCCAGGATTTCAGGAATATTGGATTTGACAATAATTCAACCACATTCGCAAAGAAGACCAAAAGGAGGCAGTATCGTCAAGCTGTAGCCGAATTAACACGCAATCTGAACGCCTTCATGAATGATTGATGGATGCGACGAAACAAATCGAAAGCAAGATGTGCTGATATCCGCACTATGTGTGTTGCTTGTCACATAGAATGAGAAAAAACAAATAAAAATACTAGTATGAAATGCTGAGATATTTGCAAAACTCCGGACCACAGGTGTATGCAGTGGGTTCCCCACTGCATACACCTGTGGTCCGGAGTTTTGCAAATATCTCAGCATTTCATACGAGTTATATTTCGCAACATAACCTGCCATTAAAAAGAAAAAGGCAGTAAATAAAAGAGTTAAAAATACTAGTTTCAGATGATTTTATATTTCGTTAGTTGTAGTAGTTAATAAAATAAAAGATCAATGACTGCAACAATAGCTTTTAACAGTAATTTTTTTTGCGCCCATTGTATACTAGCAATCCTCCCAACGGTTTACCCCTCATCGTGGTTGGCTGGTCTTCCCGTGTGTCGGGCTGCAATGTACAGCGGCGGATTCATCCTCCAGCATTGTGTCCCAAGCGGAGAAAGAGTCTGGCATTTCGATCAGGAAACTCGGCTGAGGGTAAACCAATACAAGAATCCACCGCCGCTCTGGTGTCAAACCAGTGGCATGGAGGCAAATCCTCTGATCCACAAGGACTACGACTGACTGTAGTGATGACGACCTGGGACAGACTTAGGATAGGTTGACTTCGGGACACCAGGAAACCACAATAGCTAAACCAACAGAACCCCAAAAAATTGGAAATTATGCTGGGGCCCGCATAACCAGTGTAAACAGGCCACCAAGTATCCAAGTAAGTACATAAACAATCAGTGCAAACTTAGGACTTCTGCGACTTCCAAAATATTGCACTGGGCACCAATGCTACTGCGGGTTCTCGTAAGTTTCCTACCAGGCACAAATATGACAAACAGTTGCAATTTTAACATTTTCTTTTCACGACCCGACACCACACATGGTGCGAGTAGCAGCATTTCTCTAATTTCATTCGCTTCTTTTTCTCCATAATCCATGAAAGTCTTCTGATTTCTGTGTGAGTCCGGCACCTGCTTGAGTGTTTTTGGTCTTCTTTGTCAATATCCTTGAATGCTACTCGAGTAGATTCTCCTTGCAGCCCTGTAATAGCTTTGCAAGGGCTTTCACAAGTCTTCACCACAAACAGTCACCAGTTTCTGTGAAGAGGAGGAAGCTTTCCCCAGAAAAGTGCGGTACTAATTTCCTAACTCAGGATTGATGGGAGGGTAGGTTGGCCACGGACTGGTCAAACCAAAGGATGGAGCGCATTATCGAGCGCCATCATTACCACTGCGCTACCCGGGCCCTAATTCCAATAATTAAGACTAACTCAACGATTTCCGGTTGTCCACTGTACGGCAATGGATATACCTTTAGCGCTGGATCGTCCTAACCTTGGGGACCTCTATCTCTCCAAAAGGCCTGTTGGGAAGAAACTAGTGTCAACAACTACTAGCTGACTTGAAAAATAGTCGTTTGCAAATACCACTTCGACAAATACAAGAATTGCCATCAGACAGTGGTGGCGATCTGATAACACCTCATTAGGCTGTAAATAAACACTATTTTAAAGAAAAAAAGCTAACCCCAAGAACGACAAACAAAACATCGTTGTTATCTATGAGGTCACACGGTACAAAGTGGTCAGAAGTAATCAAATCTCAGGTTGTACGTTTCCTTTGAGAAAATTTCCCGTTAATTAAAAAAAATCGTTAACATCGTCGGTCAGCATGACAAGATCCATGCACTTGAAAAGATATGTCACTCACGAAAGGGAAAATCAGATCGACAAATCGCATACAACGAAAACACCGTGAATGAATTCGTTCTAGGCGTTGAATATACAACTACATACGACCGAATACTACGTGCAAAGCTTAACCATCACAAGAGTTTGTCAAAAAAAAAAGTGTCAAAGAAGGGTATGTTGGTTATAGCGAGGATTTTCAATGGTGAAGTTCAATCTAACTTCCAATGGAAGGAATTTAAGGCTTCAACCGACTACAATGCACATCGCATAACTCTCGGTAAGAACCGGCACCGTATGAACTCTATAAACAGATAGCGGAAAAAGAAAAGAAAATTCGTGTTGTAAACATCGCTGAACAAAGGCGATGTTCCCTATTATCTTCTACCATGATATGCAATCAATAACGGATAGATTCCAATGTCTTGAACCATGACAGGAATTTTCCTGCTGAAATCATATTCACATAGAGATTGTACGCACTGCAATAGAACGGTTCAATTAGTAGCGACAATTCGTGTCTATAGATTCTCATCGAGTGCAAAGGACAGAGTTCGATAGCATCGAAGGGTACGGGGTCCGAGAACAAGATTTCATTACAATGAAGCGTTCCACCCTTACACAGCAATAGTGACGTTTCGATTAGAACGAAAACCTCACACCTACTGATGTTATAAATAACAAAAACGTCCAATTAATGAAAAATCAATGCTGAAATGGTGAACGAACAGAGACGGCCCACACCACTTAATAATGTGTGCGTCTCCTTGTTCGATGATGGCCAGCTACTTCTTGAATACAGCAATCCCCTTCCATGGACTTATGCTTATACCTGCGAAAAAGTTGCAAAGTATTTTGTATCGATCGAAAGAAATGATTATGGGAATACGCGTGTTGAATGGAGAATAATTGGAAACATTCCAACCATACTCCAAGATCCTAGAATTTGCTGCGAACAGCCATCCTTTGTTCTGTGATAGCACACAATGTCGATCACCCACTCATGATCGCTACTCTTCGACAACGTCCGTTCAGATCGATCACTTGAAAGAAGTAATTCTATGGAATGATGTTTGAATACGCCGCTATGATTCATACTTGGTATTGGATATTGGACAGTTCAGATGCAGTCCTACCATGAACACATACTATCGACCTTCATCTGTACCAAAACTATTTCCCTTTATTGTTTTTTTTTTCATTAAGAAGATACTTTTGGCTTATAGTGATAGAAAAAAAGAATCGGTATTACTTAGTTGTGTTCACGCGTAAATATAACGGTTTCCTGACGTTTGAATATGTGGTACCTAGGGACCTTGCCGACACACGAATCCAAGATTCGGATGACCGTAAACAGTCATTTTCTAAATTCCTCTTATACGGTATACAGACATCGGTCCTTCCATAGACGTCAAAATACATCATTAACATTATTCAAATCGAATCATCAATGACATTATACTTACTGTACAGTATGTTAGTCTTCTGAAATGCCTAGGAAGAATTACCACTTTTTTTGATAATATTAAAGAACGTATGAGTAAATGGTAAATTCGCAGTCTCATTGTCGTCGCCGAACAAAACTACCGATACTATTCGAAACGTAAACAAATATGTTAAATGTGTACATTGCTGCGGTCCGCACATTTGTTGGAAAAGACTAGGAGTTTATCACATTACGCACTAAAAGTGGCTTTCTGTTACGAACGATAATAATTTCTCCAAAACTTCAAAGCGTTCCAAAAACCACCTTGAGCTATCGCCTCGATAACATATATGTATACGTATGTATATGTATACATATATATATATATACGTGCATGTATATGTATATATATATATATATATACATGCATATACGTCGAGATATATTTCCAATTCATAAACGAAGTCAGAATTCAAATCGTCAAAATTTGATGGAACAGAATTCAAAAAACAACAGGATACATTGAGGAGTGTGCTCGCGTACAACAAGACTAAATCTCGACTGCTCAATTGTCTTCGTGTTAGAAATTTAAAAAAGCTCTCGACGTTGATCAATCACAGATGGATGCGTCATGAATCAAACCTCACGAGGCATCTTCAGAGGTGACTGAACGCATACCTGGATTACATGATTCGCAGTGGCCTACCTATGTATCGAGTCAGTGTTGCTATCATCTTGGACAGGTTTGGTACAAATTTGCCGAGCCCGGAGGACTGGAAGGCTTGGTGAGACTAGGGCGCGAGGATCGATCCCATGTGTATTGCAGGGCGCTTCTAACCACAACAGAACACGCATCCTCGTGTTAGAAATACGAAACAGAAAATAAATTTGTCACATAGTAGAAAGACGAAGAGTGTTTCATGAGCTTCAGGAATCAAGAACTAAACCTCAATTAAACAAGAAAACCATCCTTTAGGCATTGGTCCAATCGATCTTCTCTCACTTAACAACAGCTACTACGAGTTTAGACATGATTTAAAGAAGAAAAAAGCCACTATTTGTGCATAAAAACGCGTTATACTCTCTGCGCTTCGAGCGTTATGTATTAATCAATACACGATCACCGTTGATTTTGCGGAGGCAAAGAGAAGCCGTGAACTCGTCCACGATCTAAGCACGCCAAATCCTCGTTTTTTCCCACAATAAACGATAAGTTTTCGACAATCAGGATACTTATGAGGTTGAGATCATCAGAATACCACGTAAAAGGCTTTCATCCTTTCAGAGGTAGAACGTTGTCACTATACGCTCCATCTTAATTTACTCCATCTACCAAACGCGTTCCTGTCGGAATTTGGCAGAATTTTGCTACGTACGTTACATGTATTCCGCAATTTATTGCAACCAACAATTCCATACGGTACTAATAACTGGAAATGAAAAACATTGAATAACTGGAGAAAAACTGAACTCTATATGCTCTATATAGAATACGACATGGGTTTCCTTAGCACTTGCGTCACTTGTTGCCCCGTTAGTCATCGAGTGACTTTACCACTCCACAGCAACCTTCCCTGTCTCCCTGCCGCGTGCAGAAGTACTCTAGTGGATTTTGCTCGCTCTAGAGACTCTTTAAGCATCATATCCTCCTTCCACGCCTTTCATGAAGAACTTTAACCATCGGGACGGTGGTCTCCGTGCTCTACTTTTGACATTCCAAGCAATCCAGCGACTAACGGCTAACGGTCGTTTACGATCATTACGTTTCCAGTTCAACTTCTACAATGATGAGTGATCTTTCATCCTGCCCACGTAGTGACCAGGTTTTCGACACATAAGTTAAGGAAGGAAGAATCGTGGAGTTGAACAGGTTGGCACAGAGTTGTGAGTTCTTTGTTCTACTCCAAGCCGCTCGCTTCTCCCCGCTCAACGCGAACGGGGCATACGAAACCCATCTGTTCCTGACAAACATCGTTTTTGTGAGATTTAGCTAAACACCAACCTTTCCACAAGCGTTATCAAAGTCGGCTAGCATTTATTCTTGTTTTTTTCTACTAAACCTCAATGTGGAATTCTCAATTCTCTGCCCAACGATTTACCGCCTCATCGTGGCTAGAAGGTGTTCCCGTTCGTAGGGCTGCGATGTACAGTGGGAGGATTCATCCCCCTGGCAGGGTCTCCCAAGTTCAGAAGGAATCCAGCGTTTCCATCAGGAAGTCTACCTAAGAGTAAATCACTACCAGGATCCACCACGGTCCTGGTATCAAAATCGCATAGTGGCAAATCTGCCTCTGATCCACGACGGCGTCGACTGCCCGTAGCGGTGACGACTTGGGGTAGACTTTGGATAGGCCCATCTCGAGACTCCAGGGAACCATAATGGCTTGACCAGCAAATCTCCGAAAAATGGAGATGATGCTGGAGCTCGTACAACCAGTGAGGACAGGTCATTGAAGTATGAAGTAAGTAAGTAATTCTCAATAATTTTCGGTGACTAGAGAATTTATAAAGTTTATAACTTTACAAACTTGTGAAAGCGGTTTTGCTCTATCACTCTGAGAAAAGCAGTAACATTACTAAGGTCTAATTTTCACTTAAAGACTATGTAAAATTAAGACTTCAGAGAAAAATCCACTCCTCATCGCTACCAAACAAAGAAATTTGCAACTTGCTGAAGAAAAAATTTCGACAATTCAGTGGTTTTCATTTTAATTTATAAAGTCCCTTATGAACTAAGACATGCTTATTGAAAGGGGTAACTGCGTTCGAGTATGTATCAAATGAAGGCAGAGATCAATCAATAGATGAAAAAAGTGGCAACATGGAAAATGAATTAGTGTTTTCTTTAACATTTGTCAGAGAAATCAAAGTCATTGTTCTATTCAATCTGTCGAATATTCTAGAAGATCAAGAAAGTATATAGGGCTCCCCCTTCTGTTGTTATCATTATCCCATACTTCCCTCGTCTTTTTTTCTTTTTCTTTTCTTTCACTCTTTTTTACCCACAAATTGATACCACTGGCGTTCTCACTTATATATCACTTTTTTCATTATTACTGTTGACAAGTTCGTGTCTGCTTATCAAGAAAACTGAATTATTTGATAAAACCCAAGGTGAGTAGAAAGTACGTGGGAATTGTTTCCCATTTACATTTGATTTTTTCTGTTTACCCTTTTTGATTAAGGTAACAAGTTGGGCCAGACATTTTAATGCGTATGAATGACAACCGATGAACAACACCCGTCAATGAGCGCATTACTCGAGATGTTGAACGTACTGCAGAAAGACCACAGATCCGATGATCAGAGTTCTTCACGAAAAACCCGGTAGAAAGGTATGAAGTTCAACGAGTTCCTAGAGCGAGAAAAACCCACTGGGCTCCTCTTGCATGCGACAAGGAAAAATGGAAGGTTTACTGGCGCACGCTCGAATGAGTCGACGATCAACGGGATTTGGGAGTAGGTCGTGAAAGAATATGAATAGTGGACAAATAGTTGGCAATGCTTCAAAATCAGTGCGGGATAATGGTTTTGCGATGAAAATACAAGGAAATTGTTATGATATCTACAGTTCACGACACCTCTCTTTCTTCCCAGTCATCAAAACCTGAGGTGATCGAAAACTATAACCAGAGGAAGCTATTCTGAATAGAACTGACCAGATGGGGTGTGAATAGACCATTTATTAGAACGATCGGCAAGTGGTACGTATATTTCTGTCTCACCATGCTTTAGACACACCTTTTCACCCATACTTTAGGCATATAGTTTTCCTCCACCTGATCATCCTAACATGGCTGGCGGAATCATGGAGGATATAACGAGCGTCTACAAAAAATTTGCTCACTAAATGACTTCAAGAAATACATCTATTCATGATGTCGTAGATGCGGGAGTACTTCCCGCCAATAGCTCATTTAGTTGAAGAAATCGACACCGGGGTACAAAAAAGTGGGTGTGGTATATGTGATGTTACTAAAAGGATGTCACAGAGCAGCATGATCGGAAATATACTGTTGTATGTCCTACGTAGGTTATCACTAGATGCTGCCGTTATAGGAAACATGACTGCTTAGAATGTAGATGTAGGTGTAATGCAATGTGTATATAACTAGTACGATCTATAAGAGTCAAGAACTGCAAGTATGACGTCAAGATTGCGACTGATTAACGGTAGGTAAGACTGACCTTAGAGTGGCCTCTTTGGATTTCGACTGAAGGAAAGAACTGCAGAATGCTATTTGTTACAATTTTTATAACTACTAGTTATTACTCTTAACTTACATGATGTAGAATTTGGATATTTACATATCGTACATGTATATTTTGTAAATGGCAATTTGTATGTTGTAAAATAAATATGAAATAAAAACCTGACATGACGATAAATCATTCGAAACACAAACTGTGTTGAATCCCACTGGTGAATGCATGTGAACACCAAAGTACTCCAAAAAAGTCCCTTCGACCATCTTATCGTTATCTTTTCATGGCGAAAGATGTCTCTAAGAGTCGAATACCAGTGTTCAAGCAGAGCAATTTCTGCGCTCCTTCACTGGTCATCCTGTCTTTCCTGCACACTCTCTTCAGCAACAATACTTCGTCGCCGCGAAATCACCTTGTCCAAAGAGGTTTTGTCATGTAAATTATTAAGCGTAGAGAATAGGATTCCATGAGCCAGTCTTGAAATTGGATATACGTTTGACACTTTATCCACATAGTACAACAACTGTGGTTAAAGACATCCGTAAACCACAGAAGAGGAGTGACACAACATAGTGTAACGCAGTCGCGTATCTGTTAAGCATTCAAGATGCGGTCGCTTGCATTATATTTTCAAAGATGGGTGAGAATAGGGAACGAATCTTTAGAAGAAGCAGGTAACCTCAATGAAAACCACCTACAAAACGAATGGATGTTTTTTTCAGCAAAGAATGCAACAGGCCTAGTCTATGTGCCACAGAGCCGGAACGAACAAAAAAATGCTGTCGGAGCCTGCATAAATGATGAAAACGTGCTATCCACATATCGAAGTAGGCACCGTGAAGTTTCGAACACACCAATGAATTACAGCACATAAAATCGCTTGCATATGTTATATTTGATATGTTCAAAACACTGGCATTAAAAGTATTAAGAAACACATTACTTGTACATCTGAAAGCTCTCCTTAGAAGCAATGCAAAATCAACACAATCCGAAAGTAAAGCAATATGCTAAAATCATTTACCCTATCTGGTATATCTCCAGCTTCGGTTCGATAATTGACATTTTCCTTGTCTGCTTTGCGTACTTCTTCGGGAATTTCAATTTTACTGTTAGCCATCTGCAAAGGAAAAAAACAGCTGAACACACCGATATTATCAAAGCAAAGCATTAATAAAAAAAAACTTAAATCTGATTGAGATCTGGTTACACCTATGCCCAAATTCATTTCGTTGTTCTTTTTAGCAAAGAGAAGTAATGGATGCTCGTTATTTTCAATAAATATGAGGAACAGATTGGTCATTGAATTGTGATATATACAAAGCATAAACTTCAATTAAGCTATTCCTCAGAATTATATAGAAATACGCTCTGGGAGCTAACGCACAAGATGATTCTTGTATAATTCATTTCATTTTTTGTTTTCTATAATCCGACATCGCATATTGTGTCGATCCCATCACTTCTCTGATTCGATTAGTTCCTTCGTTGATGAAGAAAAAGCAAAAAAAAAAAGGGTAAAAATATCAAGTACTCAAGTAAGACGAGAGGTAAAACAGATAGGCAGATAGAGAGTTGGTTTCAAAAATTTGACATTAAATGTTGATAAGTAATAAAAAAATTGATTTTCATTGGCAGGTAGGCAGCTAATATGTACGTACCTTGGGCCGTATTTCCTCCAGACGATCACAAGTGAGGAAGAAGTCCTTAAATATCGTACGGAAGAGGAGTCAAATGGGTTATGTTCGATCCAAGGATTTCGAGGACACATATCATACAGGACCCGTCCAATATGCGTTGTAACGAATGTTGTTAAACCAGTCATTCCACACCTTTCCAGTCATAAACCTCAATTGGAGCGTTAATTGCTCAGCGGTATCGATTTCGGCGGCCATACTTCTGTTCGAGAGAGCATCAACTCCGCGATGCTCAATAGAGGATACAGAGACCAGGCACCTTTCGTTGTAACTACACCATCACTTTAGTCCTTCCAGTTCTAAACAGGACTAAAATGTCCCTGAGATTTCAGCAGCGTCTCTATAATTGTTTCGCTCGACGCTGTGGTATCAGATACTCCCTTGGGGTGAAAGAAATGAAGTCCTTTATCTATGCAGTTTCTGAACATGAATACACATGGAGAGGGAGTCGTTGCCTGTCCTTTTCCTTCGAGCTAGGGAGAGTAACCAGACTACTTGTTGGAACGACTGCTAACCGCCTACTAGTTATTTAGCCGCATGCATATGTCATATGTCGATGTATGTACAAAAGGTATATGTCAATATGGAACATCAAAACAGTGATCTGTCAACTTATACGCCCTTTAAAGAACTTCTGAAACAACCATACATGTGTCACTTTTTCTTTTTACTACAGCCGAGTAAAACCCTAGATGTAGAATATACCTGTTGAAATGAATGTTAACAAAAATATTTCATTATATCCCCTTGTCTTCCAACCGTTGTAATGTGCTTGATCCAAACAAACATGAAGAGATATATCTATTTGTAACTGATGATTCAAAATGAAAATTGAGAGCGTTAAAAGATAAAAATTACTAAGCTGGAAAAGAAATAATGCACCATACCCACGTCTTCTTAGCATGGAAAGCATGAATATTTGAACTGCCGGTCTTCAGCAATAAGGAGGAAACGAAGAATCGTGCACTATACAATTTCTATTTGAATGGGAAGTTGCTAGTTGAGTGGAAATTTCTTTTCTTGTAATATTGAACTTCGTTGCAGCTATTTCTCACTTGCTTATTAGTGAACATGTTATTGCTAAGAAGGCTTTTTAACAATTGTCTACTCTTAACTAGGTTCCAGGCGAAAAGATTCAACTCCTTCTAACCTTGTGGACTGAATAGCACTTCCACGTAGTTGTAAGACATCTAACCTTGAAGTCCATGAAAAGACCATATACTCTCCCCTTAAAACTGCAATAGATGTAAGTGCAAGAGTTGTTTAATTATTGAAATCACATAAGGATTCGTGAAGGAAGATTTGTTGAGAAGGTAATTTTTCAAAGCATGGAAAACATGGAAATCGGAAAATTGCATAGTTGTTCGCCCGTCGCTGCTAATAAACCATCGATGCCATGTATATTCGGGCGTCCTTTTGGAAATCAAAAAATCCAAACTCCTCTTAACCACTCTTCTTCCACAAAACTGCCAGCTGACGAGGGCGTTTTTGTAGATTTTCTTATCAACCCTCTCCTCATCCAAAATCAGATTCAAGCATAATATGCAGCTCCAGGTTCACTAATAGAAAGAAAATGTAATGTGACTGTGAGTTCGGTCTTGCTTGAGCTGGTAGCGACAATATTCGAAGCACATGGTGTATGTCGGTGTAGTGGAATAATTCTCTCTTTTAGTGAAGGCACCACGGGAGGCCAGCGAACTGACATTCAGGTAACTAGGTTAACGTTAGCTGTGTTGGTTCCACTGGGTTATTACTACACAATAGCCAAGTGTGTGAGCACACGAAGATGTCGTCCACGGTATCCTCGCTTAAATCACTACTAGAGGCGACTTTCAACAAATACGTTAGCTAAATTATCAACTGAGTTCCTCGTAAGTCCACTTTACTTTTCTCAGCTCTCTCTTAGAAACCCATACTTCATAACCCTCAGAGTGAAACTTCAAATGTTACACAACATACCTAAACAGCGCTTGAACGCTGAGAATTGGAAATTGGAATAACATAGATTGAAAAAAGGAACTTTTTCTAAAATGAAATAGTAGGATATTAATTGATTTCTGCCTCTTATAACAAATTTCAAGCATAATTTAAGCAATTCCAAGTTATAAGAAACTACCTGTAAGAGAATAATCGAATGCTTAACGGTATCCAGTAATTTGTTACTGGACGATATGAGATCATCGAAATTTCTGCACTCTTTCTCGCTTGCGTACTCCTTTAAAGAATCAAGTCTTCTAACCTAAAAAAACCATTAATTAGAACAGCTAGTCTGATGTCCATGAAGCTTTTCCAAAATAAGACAGCTTTCGGAGAATAATTACCAAATTACAGTTCTTAGTGTTCTACAGTTAGAAATCCTTAAAAAAGATGAAAAACGTGCTTACATTATTTGCACACATTTCACTGGAATTATTCTCAACATCCATTACAAAATCTTCAAACGTTTACCTATTTTGGTGAAGGCGTTCTAAAATTTAAACATCCAACCTGTAGTATAATATCAGAGAGGTGCCGATCTGCTTCAACAACTTTTTGCTTGAGGACTTCTGAAATACTCTCTCTATTCTTCGGCGTCTTTCGGTATCCTCCACATTCTCGGATTACACTCTCTAGGGCACGCACCCAGTGATTCCTTTCCTTTTCATCACGACCCTTAATTATTAAGAGTAAGCATTAACATGTCGTACTAAATTTTTGGTTGTAATATATTTCTTAGAGTTATGAAATATCTACCGTTTTCTGGAAAAACTGAGGAACGAAATGAAGTGCTACAACGGTGTTACACAACTTGTTGGTAAGGAAAGAAGCCTCGACAAGTACTAGCAGAAACCAACACAAAACGAGGAAAAATACTACTAGGTGAATACTGAAGCTACCTGAGTTAATTATATTAGAATTTAGCAACGGTCAAAAAACATGAAAACAAACAACAGTGAGATTTACTTCGTTTATTTTTTATTTTATTTCACTTCTATTACTTATTTACTTTGTTCCCTGGAATTTACTTTGCTCAACACAGCACGTGCAACTAAACTAGTCAAGTTACAGCGAAACTGCCATCAACCAAAGGGAAGGGTAGTGGAACAGTCAATGTCAATGATGATGGTCGTTTGGAATCGCCATTTGAAGCAGATCGACGAGTGACCACTCAGAGAGATTGGCTTCTACTACAACTGGAAACTTGCCAGAGAATTAGTTATAAGCAAAACATTTAAACACCTTGAAGTAATAAAAAGGAACTTCACTGCTTTCGCAATGTTATAAAAGGTAGTAAAAATAGACACTGTAATGATGCTGAGATATGTTCAGAACTTCGGATTATAGGTGTCTGCGGTGGTCAACGAAAGCGCTATTGCTCTTTCCGGGGGGTTAACGCGTTCACCACCACAACATGCGCGTCCTTCGTTTCGCCTGTCTATCAGCTAGTTTTCTATCTACCAGTGCCATCAGCAATTACCCGTTAACAATGTAGACAAACTTCAGGAGAAAAACTGTAGAATAGACACTGTACTTCAATCAAAAGTGACTAGCAGGAGACAAATATGCATCGGCTTTCTGTAGTGGTGATGGTTGCTGCGATTTTCAACGTGGAAATTAGTACTTCCAGCGGCTATTAAGGCATTACAGGTGTAGAGTATGAACGGCTTACACTGCTTCCTTTCGTGCAACTCCAATGACGTCCTGTACAAGACGAGACTCAACGCCACCGGTTGTCTGACCGTATTATTGACAGAGTCACCAAAACTGTGAAGTACTTCAGGTTTTTTATTGATGGCCAAACAAGTTGCTTTCTCTCTTGGAGCTACAACGCAGTTTATCCTTTTCTGTTCCTTTTCCCCAATTTGATTCTGAACTGAGATATGTGCAGTTGAAGGTTGTAATCCGAATATCTTTTGAAGAACCTAGCGTTACCTTTCAAGCCACCTAGTTATTTCAAAATTCAACCAGAAATTTATGGAAATTCAAAGCTCCAACTCTTCCGTTTCAACAGACTAAGCAAAGATACACTAAGTACGACTGAATAAGATAAACTCAAACACAATGTGCATAAGCAGTAATAAACAATGATGTAGTGCTGAAGGATCTAATCACAAGGATTACGCCATGACTAAACTCATTTGGATAGTTAGATGACCCGTCTTCATTTGTTTTGTGGGCCCAGCATAATTCCCACTCCTTCGAAGTTTTGCTAGTTTAGCTGTTGTGGTTCCCTGCAGTCCAGAAATCAGCCTAGCTAAACCTGCCCCATGTCGTCACCACCACAGGCAGTCGCCGCCCTTGTGGACCAGGAGATTTGCCACCATGCGACTAGTTTGGTACCAGGACGGCGGTGGATCCTGGTATAGGTTTAGTCACAGCTGGGCTTCCTGATGTACACCCCCCACATTCGGCTGGGAGACCCTGCTAGGTGGACGAACACACCCGCTGTACATAACAACCCTACACAAAAATATCCAAGCCACGATGAGGCGGTAAACTGTTGGGAAGCTATGACTAAACACAAAACTCATTCGGTCTGTTTGTGAATAAGTGTTTACTACCAAAAATTACACGAGGATCTACTTTTGTTCACCATCTTTAACACAACACTTTCTGCGAAGCAACAAGTTTGATTAATAAAGTTTAGCATGAGAAGATGAGTTTAGAGGAAGGCGAGTTCAAATGTCTTAGGTGTTAATACGGACAGAAAAAAATGGCACTACTTAGGGTTAACTCATAACAATATCATAGTATTCACATTGTATTTTCACTGATTCTCATTAAACTAAGGTTATTGTTGACCCCAGTAAATTATATCGTCGAGATTCATTCTGTTATATCGTTCTGGAGAGGGCGGTCGACTAATCGTACTATCTGGCTACACTGGAATAGTTAACGTTCTGCAACGGTTTGAGTAATAAAGCGGCAAACTTGCCTCCGATCGACGACATTCAGCGACTACTCGTGTTGACGTGTGAACAGTTGAGCGAAGGTATAGTTACGTCCGGATTCCAGACGAAATCACGCTTAAGCATCATCCACCATGTCAATGAGGACAGAAAACAACAAATCCTTAAGGAGGAGAAGAATCAACACTCCAACCTGACCTTCTTCGTGGATAACGAATGCAAGACCGCGGAAACGAATGCAAGAAGTATTCGACCCTCACAACATATCAGACAGGTCTTCTATGTATCTAAGGAAGTTATGATGCCCAAGTGTTGTGCAATATTGTTTCAACTTGCTTACAATGATAAAAGATTATTGTGGAACGAAATGAAAAAAAGAAAAATGATAACAACAGCAACAGCAAGAACAACAACGGCAGTGCAAAGCATCTTCTTCCGAGGCATAAATAATCAACAGAAGTGCACATATTCAGGTAAAAAAATATTCTAGCACCACCACGATCAAATTTCGGCACTAATTCACTAATAAAATAAGTAAAAGTCAATTCGTTTTCTAACTTAAATAAGAATCCTATGAGAACAACATATGGACCTTCTCTTAGGAAACGAAAACGACTTTGCATAAGGAGATGTCGCCGAAGCGATAGCTATCGAACATCTAGAGGGCTAGAGAGAATGTTACTCTTACGCACATTATTCATCAAAAACGCATGAACGCGAGCACCGGTATAGCCCATATTATGTTGTGTTTATCACGCATAAAGGATATTAATAACTTTTCCTATACAGCCTATTTGTTCAACTCTTTATGGCGTAACTATACCAAAGGGTAACACGTTAAGCTTAGTGGTGGGTTTTGGGCTGTGATAAGATCATCCGCTACCAAGAAACACGCATTTTGGAATCACTAATAAACGGCTCAAAACCCCTCATATGAGGGAAAACCATGGAAATATCGTAACAGGATCTGAGCTAATTCAACGATGTATGCATATAGTTCATCAAAACCTCAAAATATTCTTTAGATATTTTCTTGCAGAAAGAAATCCTCAATTTATAGTCTTTGATAAATACGCATATAATGCATTCACTAGAACATGCAATGACTTCACTGCATATGTGAGCGAAGATAATTATACCTTTCAACCAAACAGGTCATAAAAAAATAAAAGGTACAAAGCTTTCGGCGTTGATCTATCCCTGAAAGGTGCGCCATGCATACGACTTCATTAAGCATCGCTGGAGGTGATTAAGCACATATCTGGCTTTTACAATGGCTCGCAACAGCACTGGCTCGATACATCGGTGGCTTACCGATATATCAAGCCAGTGCTGTTATCCTCCTAGACAAGTCTGGTACCAATTTGGCGACCGCGGAGGGATGGAGGGCTTGGTGAGATGGGTGCGGGAATTAACCCCATATGTACTGCAGCGCGCCTCCGACCATTGCGCCACGCGCGCTCAAAATAGCTCATAGTAAACTTTATTAACTGGAATAAAAATCAGAACAATTTGCAGATTTATACCGACAAGATAAAGGTTTTCCTGTTCCGCTAAAAGAAGTCCTGATTTCCTGAAACCCATAAGACGCATTTTCTCTTTGCCTTTCTTTGAAACACATATTTCAAACTGTTAAACAATTAGAAAGCAGGATTTCCTAGATCGGAACACGATAGTGATCTAAAACCAATTACTGACTTCATATCCGCCTCTGTCGCGCTGAATGTTTTAGAAATTCAGGCTTCGTCTTCAAGTTTTTTGAGCATTTATATTTCAACGAAATCCAAAACGAAAGCAACACCTATAAAAGTTTCATTCTAAGTTCCAATTCCATTTATTAAACCTCTGGAAATGGAGCAAACCGTCTTTTATAAGTGTCCTCAATTTCTCGAGTGTTTTACTCGCCAAGAAAATATCGGCAGTTTTCCAAAACCCAGCAAGTTGTGAACTTGGTAGTGATAATATGAGAAAGATTCTAACCTAGGGAATCAACAACTTCCTCATAATATTGACTTCTACAAAAACAATCTTCATATCAAGACAAATTACTAGCAAAACACTGTCTATTGAAACTAGTAAGGATTAGAAAGGTCTCGGCATTGATCAATCCCTGAGGAAAGCGCTATGCATTCGACTCCATTCGTAGCAGCGTTAGAGGTGACTGACTGCATTTCTAGCCTATAAAATGACTCGCGGTAGCCTACCTATGTATCGAGGCAGTGCTGCTAACCTCCCAGACCGGTCTGATACCAATTTGCCCACCCGGAGGGACGGAGGGCTTAGTGACCCTTGCGCGAAGGGACCGATCCCAAGTGTATTGCAGGGACCCTCCAACCACTGCGCTACATACACCCTAGCAACGAAAAAAATCATAACCACAAAAAAATAGCGCCAGATATAAAAGTAACAAATCTTTCAAGAATATAACGACAAAAAGAACTATTTACCTGTAAGTGGAACACCTTCCCATCAACGGTTACAGTGAAAAGACTATTATTCTCGCCGTCTATACCTACAACGGCCCCGTGTAGACGCATACAGCCTGAATGTGTGGACAATACGAGCTCATTTCCCTGGGATATTTAGTTCAAAATGCGAAAAAAAAACCGAATTGTATTAAGACTAATGATGACTCTGACCTAGTCTGTCACTAGTCCTAAGAACTTATAAATGAATATACAAAAATTGCGTGAAAAATACATCACGCACATACACTAAAGAGTAAAATTGCATAAGCATACCAGTTCTCTCCACCAAAGACGAATTCCTTAAAAACGCCACTAACCTCGTTGTTGACCTTTAAGCATCTTTTCTCTAGATGTGTAGTACAGCAATGCATCTTCTTCCAGGCGAAACCATCGATACTGCCATCCGTGAACCATATTCGTCCATTTTGATAAAGGCCCTTCCATCTGAATCAATTATTTCTCGCCAATATAAAGATCAGTAACTACCAACACCAAAAGAAAAACCTCGGATTAGGGAGAAAAATTAGAGAACGGTAACGAGAGAGTCGACTTGGGGCCGTGTGGGACGGGCGGGAGCGAATTTGCCACGCCCACTACGCAGCGGTTGCACATCCAGTAATTGCGGTCTAATAAGCCAGATTTTCGAGTTCTTCCGTTCCCACTTCCTCTTCCGGTTATCAAAAGTACTTTTATAGATACAAATACATACTTTTTTCATTACATATCCCAAAAGTAGAAGTTATACTTAATAGTATTCTACACACTATTTGCTTCTTCAATGGCATTGTTCAAGTTAACCCTCAATGGATTGATTCCTCTCCATTGAGCTGACGAATAGAAATCACTTGACAACTGCTAGTACATTGTCATTGGATGAAGAAGTTGTGGAAGGTTAGCAGATCACCAATTTTGGAGTTCATCTTCAAGAGATAGTTCCCTTCCTTGGAACATAACGATCTGCTTAAGCTGTTAGTCGCTTTGCTTTTCTTCTTGAAGAAAAGAAAAATCAGTTGCCTTATTGGAGGACGACGCTACTTTCTTGCTTGTCCCTGGATTCTCCTCTGTGATAGGACGATTGAATGAAGGCGGAAATTTGAAATATTCATATTGAAGCCACCTACGTTCAAACCATACACCGTTATCTAATGCAATTGTTAAGCTAGGCAGTACAGTTGCTGTTAAGGACGACGATGCTTCTTGACGAAATGGAAACTATTAGAACATGGACAGGTGTAAATTTAAGACACCATAAAGATCAGCTTTAGAAAATCCTTGTACTATGTACGTAAGGGAATTTCGCGATAGAGCAGGTTTGTTGTTGTGAACTACGTTTGCGTTTGCGCAACGTTTGCGCCACATCGACACATATGGTGCTGCACTAGTAATACTTGGATACTCGCTTGTCCCGCCCTCACTGGTAGTGTGGTCCGAGTATAATCTCCATTTTTTCGGAGTTTTGCTGGTTAAGCCATTGTTGGTCCTTGGTGTCCCCAGGTCAGCCAGGCAAAGTCTGCCGCAGGTCTTCACCACCACAGGCAGTCGCAACCCTTTTGGATCAGAGGGAGATTTGCCACCATGCGACTTTGTTACGAGAACGGTGGTGGGTCATAGTATTGATTTACTCTTAGCTCGGCTTCCTGATGGAAACGCTGGACTGCTTCTTAGCTTGGGAGACCTTGCCAAGGAGATGAATCCCCTCATTGTACTTTGCAGTCCAACACCCAGGAACACCTACCAGCCACGATAAGGCAGTGAACCGTTGGGAGGGGTGCCGTGGTAAATCTGAATGAAAGCTTTGTTAACCATGCTTTGTTATTACAGGTACTTTTTTCGTAGTATTACAACAGTGAACAACGCGTCGTTTTCTTTTTCAGTAATTGGAAAGTTCTTATACTGCACACCTTTACTTTTGTGCAAAAAGAAATGCGTACAACACAACAGTACCCGACATTTCGACAGTATCGCCTTCATCAGGGTCGGGAAGGGTACATTGATACGTAATTTACTAGGCGAAACGCTTCAACAACACAAACAGAAAGATAAAAATCTGTCCTAATCTAATGCCGAGCTTATAGAAAGTCGAGGGTGCCTTGGAAAGCCTGGGAACAGTGAACAACGTTCACCACCCGATGTCTGGTCGAACATCAGCGCAAATTCGTGACATTCAGGCAGATCATCGCGTGTTAAGTACCCACGACACCATTCAGCAACGTCAGGAGCAGGTTAGATGTGCTTTTTTGTCAGTAGATTTGTTATATTGTAGGAAAGGATTTCGCTGCTAAGTCCTTACTCACGATAAGCAAGAGTGTGTTGCTTATATATGGAGTTAAATTGATAGCTTGACAACGATCTTACCAAGTGTAGTGTCTGAATCGTTGATTTAAGAGCTGGCATTGAGATAGGTTAACCATGTTAATGTTTTTATAGCAGTTTTCGTGGATAGGCGTTGGTAATTGTGACGATTAAAGACTTGACGTAGTAATGACGGTAAGGTTCTTCAACTTCTGTCTTCCGACTTATGCTTGAAATATCCTGTTATCATCCCAACGATTTACTGTGGGTGTCAGTCTACGACCTACAGCGGGGGATTCATCATCCTGACATGATCTCCAAAGGTGAGGAGTCCGGCGTTTCTATCAGGAAGCCTAGCTAAGAGTAAACCAATATCAGGACCCACCCCCGTACTGGTATCAAAGTCGCACGGTGGCAAATCTCTCTCTGATCCACAAGGGCTGCCACTACCCGTGGTGTTGACGACCTGGGCAGACTTTGGCCAGGCTGATCTTAGGACTCCATGGCAGCACAACTGCTAACTCAGCAGAACTCTGAAAAGTGGAGAATATGCTGGGGGCTGCACAACCAGTGAGGATGAGCCGTCCAAGTATCGAAGTAAGTATAGCCTGTTATAACATAAACGAATGCTTGATTTCAGGATGCGTTTTATACTACAAGTCCTCCTGCAGTTGTTCCGAAAACAGGCAACACAGACTACGTAAATGTGGAAGAAGAAATGGTTAGTTTCTTTTGTTTTTAGAAAAGTATGTTGGAATAAAAGTCCAGCGTCTTACCGTTTCTGTACTTAATATATTAGTTGAAGATTCTGTACATGAGTGGTTCGTTGTTTAGATTGAAGTGATAGGTGCAGACGAACTGCTTACAGAAGCTGTTGAAGAAGTTAGTGGTTTAGTTGACGACAAACAATACTCGTACGAATACGACAGTATGGTCCACACACAGCATGATCAGAATATAATTTTTCAAGTTTGTTCCCAAGTTTTTCATCTAATGTGTATCGCGAGAGTAGAGCAATCGCTAGCTGTTCTTCAGCTTTACCAACCGTTGGAAACGTCCCATGGCACTTTTGTATGTCGGATATGTCTTGAATTGGGTGAAACGGTCGAATTCGAAAATAAGACATCCTACACACATCATCGATACAAAGTCCATGGTTCTTACAACGTTAGTGTGTCCATTTTTCTAGTTATTGCCCTTTGTATTCTGATCGTTCTAGAATAATCACATTTGTCCTGTGCTTCATTGTCGGGAGATTTATGCTTCTATGACAGTTCTAAGGAAGCATCTATGTGTAAGTATATTTTTCGTGTTTTCAAAATCAGAGAGATTTAATAGCGCTTTTCAGATCGACCACAAAATGCCCATTGAAATGCACTTTCGAATGTTCGCTAACGTGGGTGAATTTGAAGTAGGTATTTCGATTGTAATAGTGTAATTCTTTTAATTAGTCGCGTCACATATCAATTTCTTTTATCAGCGTTTTCGACACCTTGTTGAGACGCTATGCAACTGCCGATTTATGATGCATACAAAACAACCCCATAACAGGCGGCAGATTATGCATTGCTCCAAGAGTGAACACAAAACCATTCTTCAGTCAAGAAGGTATGTTTTCTCAGTTGAGTTACACGTTTCATCCTTAATCGTAGAGCTTAGCGTTATCCAGAATTTGAAATTATGACAACAGATTGTGCTTCTGTAGAACACAATTTTATTTCTTAGCCAAAGCGTGTGTAGCGCAGTAGTCGGAGGAGCTAAGCAATGCACGTGGGATCGGTCCTTATGCCCATGGCCCACCAAGCCCTCCGTCCCTCCGGGGTTGGCAGATTGGTACCGGACTACTCTGTGAGGATAGCAGTGTTGGCTGGATACATCGGTGGGCCACGGCGAGTCATTTTAAAGGCCAGACATGCATTCATTCACTTCCAGTGATGCCTATTGAAGTCGAATGCGTGGTGCATCCCTCAGAGATTGATCAACGAGGAGAGCTTTATCATTTATCCCTTTTTCTAACGACTGCTTCCTAGGTGCAGTTTTTCCTTGATATGCAGAGGGACTGATCAACGTTGAGAGCTTTGTCCTTTGTTACTAGTCATAGCGACTGCAAAAATATTGTAGTCATAAATTCGTCGTTTTCTTTCTCAGCAATCGCGAGGTTGTTAAAAAGCATACGTTTACTTCTATACAATAACACACATACAGCTCAACCGTAGCTGACGCTTCGGCAGAATCGCCTTTTTCGCAGCCGCTTTTTTCACCTGTCTTCCACCGAGGAAGAACAGCCGATCAGAGTCGCATATGGTTGACGAGTACAAAAGATTGTCTTAGGTAGACAACAAATCAACTTTCTCCGCCGCCGTCTTCAACATGGAGTCGTGCCGAAGTTCATAAGACGAAAGCGACTTCACGAAATATGCGGTCAACCAGAGCATAGCCAACAAGTGCGAAGCATCGAAATAGTCCTACTTAGACCCGCACTATGAAGCAAGCAGAACGATATGTGCGCCGGAATTAAGAGGTGTGTGTGTCGAAGGAACATTTTTGTGCTTTGTATTTGGAGGATCACCTTTAGATGAGATTTTTTGAGAAGGAGTAGGAAGAAAAAGAACATAAGATGCAGTCGTCAACTATATGCGACGCTGATCAGCGGCTCTTCCTCAGTGGAAGGCACGTAAAAAACAGCTCTGAAGAAGGCAATACTACCGAAACGTCAGCTACGATTGTGTTGTATGTGCGTGATAGTATGGAAGTGAACGTATGCTGTTTAACAACTTCGCGATTGCTGAAACAGAAAACGATGAATTTATAGTCCAATGCCGACGTTAATAGAATGTCGATTTTGGGAACTATTATAGTCATAGTAACTCAAGTTACACTCTGATTCTCTTAACTCTGAGTTACAATGTTAGAAACGATGCAATGCCGATTTGTTGCTAGAAAATACCGAAATTTGAGACAAAACTAGTCGTGAATAACAGTTCAAAGGGATAACGCTATTGTAGTCATAATTTGCAATTTTTTCAAATACTGTTGAAGTGACTGTGTCTCTGTTTCACACTTTGTCTGTTAGTCACTTTCGCTGTTGTCGAACGTCGCCTACTCTTGTAATACCGACTGCAACTTCTTCGATCCGGAATTTATTCATGTTTAAATTCGACTAGAATCGAAAATTACTTTTCATGCAGACATAAACTACCACAAGTACGCATGATGAAAGAAGGAGCATGGTGTCCAGCTCAGATCTCCTTTCGGACTGATCCGAAAACGGGGTAAGGTTGTTTTATATCTACCATTATGGAAAAAACATATCCAAGTAGTTCGTCATCACAACCTTCCGAATTTGCATTACAACTTTGCCATAGTATGGATGAAAAATTTGGGATGTTTGAAACAAATACTGTCTTCGTCTTGTTTCAGTCGCGTTGATGCTTTCTATCAACTTTTTCACTATGGCCATGCAAGAGAATACCGTAATAATAATGGAGAGGACGACGTGGAAAACCCGACCGTTTCTTCAGTGTGTTTACTATTCCTCATTTTTTTCATTTTATCCTGTAGTTTTGGAATATAATAGGGAGTCTAAATACTCTCCCATCATTTCGAGCAGTCTACTTTGATGCAATATTTAAGCCAAATCGACCAGCTGAGATGGTTTTTCCAGAGCCACCTAAACATTATGCTGATAGGCCGTTGCAATATGTTAAGGTTCGTCAGCGGTTGTTTCAAAATTGTTACGAGAGGATTCACAAAAAATAATATTGAGTTTATACACTTTTTCACTCGTGGAACTTTTAGATGGATTTGGTTGCAGCCGACAGTTGTGTTTACCTCAGTACAGTATATTCGCATATCTTGATAATCACTGACATAAAAACCGGCTTCATATTTTCAAAACCTATCCCCGATACTGGCGCTCAACCATTGCTCATACGGATTGTGACTGATATATTTCTGCAATTTGGTGTGCCAGGTATTTTCATTCTTTACTGTTATTGTTGGAATTTGTTCACTTGTTCACACTGCTCTTTCACGTTTTATGGCTGCCTCTTTCACTATCGTTTATTAGCACGGTTAAATCTACTGACGGTGGATAATCCTGATTCTTCTTTAGGTTTATTTTTGGCTAGGCTTAAAGAGAGTTCGGAGAAAGAAATAACATATTAACATTGTAGTTCAAAGTGGTTTTTTCACCTTCAGAAAATGAGAATTTCACCTATGGTGGGGTGAAACATGTATCTAGCGCAGGAATTTAGATTCTACTTTGTTGAGATTGATCAGGTTTCCTATCAGCTAAGATGCGCGAAAGGTTCGGTTAGTCAGCTTGCCTGTTGTATGAAGCGCATGCCAAGGTGTCATATCGACTGCTGCATTCCTAGTTTTGATAGGTCTTCGCAGAAAAATCCTCTTGAAATCTGACATTCAATAGTGAAGTGGAATAACATGGAATTCTGTTGTACTTCCCATCAAGAAGCTTATAATTTTATACCTTAATAGACTAGACAACCACAATGATTCTGAGAAATTCGCAAAACTTGGACCCCGGTCCAGATCGAACCACGATTTCCCTTTCCGGAGGTTCGCGTATTACACTGCACCTTGGAGGCTCTTGTTTCTTTCATACCCTATCGTGAAAAATTATGGTAGGAAGAAAATAAAGGTGGATTCATTCGATAGTTAATCGAAAGCGGGACAAAATAGGAGAGATGAGATCAGGAAAGCCATTCTCCACGCTTGGTGATTTACAGGAACTTTTTCCTTCTTGATATTCTTCAGAAATTTTCGATTAACGGAAACCTTTTTTTTCAGGAAAAGTTTATTGACCGGTAATTTGATTATTAATTAACTATTATTTCATTTTTATCACTATAATCATTGTATGGAATGTGCGGATATAAACATGCCAGTATAAACAAAATAGGATCGAATTACTTTTAAATGCCGACGTTAATGTATTCTTATGATGGAGCATAGTAACAGAGTAAACACTAAGACGTATGCATGTCCTTTGAAAGATAGAGCAAGTCTCTTCTACAACCCTGTCGTGTTCACAATCCCTCAAACCTTCAATTATTAAATAGTTATTTTTCATTTTCAAAAAATCAGGAAGTCTTCAGCCAACTTTCTGAAGA
This sequence comes from Angiostrongylus costaricensis, assembly GCA_900624975.1. NCBI lineage: Eukaryota > Metazoa > Nematoda > Chromadorea > Rhabditida > Metastrongylidae > Angiostrongylus > Angiostrongylus costaricensis. Next base: position 83,886 of record UYYA01003833.1, on the reverse strand, counting down.
GACGTTCACTACAGGTGACAATTGGAAATTCGATGGAAAAATAAAAATTTGCAATAGCTCTATCCAGAATTGATTAATGGGGATGGTCCAGACTTATTCCACATCATCCAATGTACTAACTGTACTTGCTGGACCTATTGCTAAACATTAACGTCTTTTCACGTTTCTCTTTTTACCAATTTTTAAGAAATTTCCAACAACTGGGTCGCTACTGAAATGCATTCGGAAATCCTTTGCTTCAAGAGCTGTAGTGTGCCAGCAGCTAGAAACGATGGAATTGTAACTTTTTGGTTAACATACATCCTGTTTTAGGAGACTTTATTCTAACCAATAGAATTTTTTGGGCCAAGTTCTATTCATCATTGGTGATCAAAGTTTGCCGTTGTTTCTGCGATTGACGAAATAAGTTTCTGTTGTCCTGGTTTCTCTCGCAATATCAGAGATAAATACTTATCGTTTTCTAATGAAATCTGTGCGATGGATAAAGTTTCTTATTTTTTATTTGTTTGTTTGTTATCCATTTTGTTGTTTATTTCTTTTATTTATTTATTGTTCTTCCATTATCATCTCAAAAAATTTTGCTTTTGGGTTATCTGTGTTTTGTAGAGGGATATAGCTGTACCCATTCGGTGACGCTAATTCGTGATGTGATGAATGCGATTAGTGGTGTTTTCTGCGTCACTATTAAGGAAATTCTCTTTGATGTAAGTTTCCTTATTTATCTTATCCTGACTGGCAGCAGCGTTCTTACAACTTCGCAGTAGTTCAGAGAGATGTTTCCATTGCTTGTTTTTTTGTTTATTCACGGCAATAAAAGGGGTAAAGCTGTCGGCATTGATCAGTCCCTTAGGAATGCGCCATGCAGTAGACTTCACTAAGCATGGTTCGGAGGTGGTTATATGCATATATGGATTTTACATTGACTCACGGTAGTCTACTGTTCTAGCGAGCCACTGCTGTTATCTTCGCAGACAGGTCTGGTATCAATTTGCTGATCCTGGAAGGATTGAGAGCTTGGTGGGCCAAGGGTGCGGAGATCGATCCCATGTGTGTTGCAGGATGTTTCCAACCACTGCGCCACACGACCACGGTATTTACGGGAGTAGTTATTTAGAATTTAAAGAACGTGTTCTTGAATGTAGAACAGACCGATGGAATAAAATGTTCTAGCTATGTGAACTTAACACTGATCACCATATATTGGTGCTTGTTTTATTCGTCAGTAAATATGTTATTATTAAGACTCCAGACTACGGCTCTTTTTTGCGATCACTATACGACCAGGCTGCACTAGAACTACAGAGTAAGAACCGATGGGTAGAAATGGTGCAGTTTACTACGATGGTATTAAATCAGTCAGGAAGCAGGTCACCATTCAAGGTGTGATGTTACGGTTTTTTTATTCATTTATTTATTTATTGGTGTCTATTCATGCCTTGCGATGTCCTTCATCGCATTACAACAACGTTTCACTTGGAGTTATATTCACATTCACCTTTTAATTAATAAATAAAGTGTTATTGAACTGCTGCATGTTGTAATCATATTGATCATTGCAAATGTTGTCGAAAATCTGTTTTATATTTGTTCTGTTGATTTCTTAACTTGGTATCATCGTTTTATAGCGTATGTTCAATCGCAAGCCGTACAATCTTTCTGGGCATAAAGTGCCACCATGGCTACAGAATGAAAATTTTGCTTCTGATGATGACGAAGAGATCGATGTGTTGCTTGATCGGCAGGAGGAGCAAGCGCAATGCGATGATTATTTCCGCAGTAATTCACCTAGATATATCACCGGTGACAAAGTTTATGTAAGTAGTTATTATCGCTACAATTATTTTCTTGTATACACCGTAGTTGGAAATGATTTCCTACAGATTCCGCTTTGTCTATGGCATTGCGATAGGGCGATGACATGTAGCTTTTTTAAATTCTATTCTTTCTTACATAAATCCAACAGAAATACAGGAGCGCTTAGTCTTGTTCATCAGGTCTTCATCTTCATCTTTCATTGAGAGCGATTTGTTTCGTTTAATACCTTGAATCTTCTCTATGGTTCTTGAGGTTTCAAATTCTTTTCTTCATCTTTGTGCTAACGCCATTTTTATTTTCTGGAGGCTGAGATATCTATCACGGACTAAGAAGGGTTGTAATGCCATTCTATGGTATTCTATTTAACTCCTTACTAACACTGAGTTTGGTTCCCATGCGCGTAATCAGTGGCTTTGTTAGGAGGGATCATCTAAGTGTGACGTTGAGAAACATTAATCATTCGTATATATAGATCCTGAGACGGACATTGCTAAATTCTCACTATTTTAACAGTTTGGAAGTTTCCTTTTCTGTTTTCAGTTGAGAAATTTTGAAATCACGGCAAGCCGAGGGAATGCGCTGCCTTATCTGTATGGCTCTATTGGGGAAACTGATTGGGAGAATAGCCCACGATTTCCTTATCATGTCTATTTTTCGAAAAGCAAACACCCTTGGCCATCTGAAGGTCTGTTTGTGAAATTTGCTAAATTGACCCCATATGAACTGATTTAAGTTTTTATGTTCAATTTTATAGGCTCAGAAAATATTTGGGCTAGCCCATACGATGTGTTGCCAACTACACACGATCTACTTGTTATTTCGCAAGAAGGTATGTTTTTTGCTCTTCTGAAATGGTTTCGCGAGCCGCATATTTTTGAATGCTATTGAATTTTTATGCTATTGGATCCGAATAAGCGAAACGTATTTTTTGGTAGTTGACGCTTTTTTCTTCTGCGATTTAATAAAAAGGCGGTCTAGCTAGAGCCTAAAGCACACTTTTGGCTTGGGTTTTTTAGTTCGTCAATTTTAGAGAAAATTACCACTTTGAACCATCAAAGTTTCCTCATCTAGAAAGATTGCGAGTGACGTCGAATTTATTGTGCTGTTGTGGCGGAGGAGATTACGGGGTCCCTTGTTCACTTTTCCGAAGTTACCTTTGTGCAAACGGTATGGCGAAAGCTTGTTGTTTGAGTAGCACAAAACCTTGTGGTTACCATGAGGAATGTGGTGATGGTGACGATAGTTATAACGTGGGTTCTAATACAAGCTCTGTTCTTTTTGCATTTCTCGCACGTAGTTCCTTTTGTTTACGTTCGCTATGTTCTAGTGAGCAACTTTATTTTACTCCTTTCTTTGTAATATTTTACATACACCAAGAGCCTTTTAGTGAATGGGAAGGTAGACTTTTCCTTTATAGCGTATGGAGGCTCTAGCAAAAGCCTACGTGAATGCGCAACCAAGAGTGAAGACGTGCAGGTATATGTATTCTCAATAATAAGTCTTCGCTGAAATTTCCTTCACTCTAATTCTCAATTTTTATTCATTCAAGATTTTTATCAACTCATTGTAAGTGAGGCGAAAAATTATCCAGTGGACACGTCAGCTAAAGAAACTTAGATGTATCATAAGTGTAAAGACGCATTTAGCGCAGTGGTCAGAGGCACCTTGCAGTACACTTGAGATCGCTCCCCATGCACCAAGCCCACCAAGCTCTCCATCCCTCCGGGGTCGATATATTGCTACCACGCTTGTCTGGGAATCTAGCAGCAGTGGCCTAATCCATCGGCAGTCCACCACGAGTTATTGTAAAGGCCAGATATACATTCAGTCACCTATAATGATCCCTACTGAAAGCGAATGCACGGCGTATCCCTCAGGGATTGATCAACGCCGAGAGCTTTGTCCTTTACTTATCCTTTTTAATTTTCAGCCGTAAATTCTCATCACTTAATTCGGAGAGTATTGTTTTATCACAAGAAGATCATGTTTTCGAGATGCCGGTGTTAACTAGTGAAAGGTAATGTGTATGAAATTCTTTTTATGATAATGCGACCTACAATATTGAAGTTCTTGAAGGTGTAAGAGAAAAAGAGTAGGCGAGGAAGATGTATACTCGTTAGTATCTCCTATCGTTAGTGGATGTCAACCAGTGATTCCAATGTTGTTGAAGAGCACACGAGCTGGTGCAGAAATGAATAAAAAGGTAATTTGCTTGCGTCGTTGGGAATTTATGCTTTGTGCAAAAGCCTTCAGCTTTAGAGGAACGTGCAGAAGTTTCGGAGCAATTCTAGCAACAGCGAGCAACGCGTATTTTCTAGACGTCTAATTTACTTTTGTTTTTTTTCGTGATCATGATCTTTTTGTTTCAGTGTAATCCGCTTTTTTTCTTCTTTCTATAATTGCATATTATATTTTTAGAATAAGTCTATGTTGTTCTTTATATTGTTTTTGGTGATAAAAGTGCTCAATTTAGCAACGTCGCACAGAGGAGAACACGAGCACTGAGGCCAAATCAAATGCTTTATCGTTGTCGTCGCAGGACGGAAAGGTTAGTTCGAAAAGCTAAATTTAGTTTTCGATAGGCCGTTTAAAGATATTCAGGTTTGCGAAATGACTTTGTTTTCTTTTCGAAAATAAGTGGTGTTTTTGTGAGACACTTTCTTCTTGCTTTGTGTTTTTAGAATGATTCAAAATCAACCTCGATCAGCATCTAGTTATAGGCCCAGTTTTTTTTGGCTTTTCCTGATTTTCACTTTACAGGCATCCAAGCCACTGACGCGTAAATCCGCTAGGAACTGTAAGACGAAAGTGTTCGAGGACTTCGTTAGTGTTACTTGATATGTTTCGTGTTGTTCTTTGGTTGTACAAATGTTTTGGTATGACAGTAACAGATCTCAGACTTGTTAATGATCTAGACGATAAATAAATCGTTCAAATTTGTCAGTATTCTTTATGTTGGAGGTTCGTTGTTCCTTGCTATCCAACCACTCCCTTAAGAGTTACAAATTAAGAGTTCGTTCCAGTTAATATTGTGAAATCCTTCGTATTAAGCAGTTGGGGTTAAATTTTTGACAATACTTGTTTTTTTTTCTGCAAATTGTTAGTCTGGAATCAGAAAGGTCTTTGTTTTGTCTAGAATGAATCCGATCCAACAGTTTGTAATGAACTGTTATGTTTTCCGTAATGTTAAACACTTTTTTTTTACAAGGACTTGAGGTTTTTAGGTTTTTCCTTCTTCTACATTGGAATTAAATCTTCGTATTGATTGGTGGATTGTGTCCTTATATGGAACAAACGCACATTGCACAAGGTCTGCTGTTTAGCGTATTTTTGTTTGTCATGAATCTTTAGATTACCAGGCTCGTTATCAAGAAGATTAATATTAATGAAAATTTAAATAGGGTTCTTTCTTTTTGAGAATTTTTAAAAGTCCTTTTTTGATCAATTATGACTGGTTATTTCTTTTCGTTGTCAAGTTGTTTTTGCGTCAACTGACGGGAATCCCTCAATCACTGAAGTGGTTCAGGAGTCCATAATTTACGGAATTATGGAGGGGGTGTTTGCTCTACCGCATTAACCACATATCTATTTTTATACATGGTCTTCCAAATTCAAATATGTTTAGAATTGCTACTTTCAAGAAATCGAAATTAAAACTTAAGCTTGAAAAATTTCCAACGGAACAGCGGCAAACAAGAACGATACATTGGTGGACACCACATTGTCATGCAGACTGAAATCCGCGCTTTCATTTGCTTTAGTGTGGGATTATCTCATGGAATCGAGAAAACCAGGATTTTATCCTGATAAACTATAAAAACTTATTTTCTGATTTACAGGTTTTAATACTTCATATCGCAGTTAGCAAAATTACGTTCGGGCTGAGATTTGTTCATTTAAAGTTGGGAGCGCCCGTCATATTCCCATTGCTTGATTCCTATAAAAGTCACATGGCCATGTACTTGTCAATAAATTTCCAAGAAAGGTCCTCCAAACTTGGGGAAATAACGTTGTTATTGTTTAAAATCTGCTGCGAAAGATTACATACGTCAGCTTTCCCGAGCTCGAAATAAATAGGAATTTTTTTATGGCAGTGTTCAAAAAGCTACTAAATTACATGTGGGTATGCTGTGTAAAATCATTTTTGTTGGTTTATTATAATATCCACCTGTATTAGGTCATGATTTCGTTGAGTTCATCTATAGGATTTCTATTTCCTAGTCATAATACAGGAGTGTTCGTTTTGTTCCATAGTTTACTGAGTTCCACATCGATGTATCGTTCTCTGTACATAGAAATTCGCTTTCAGTTACGAAGAACTACTGCTGAAGCTGTGGCTTGGGTCGGTTGTTGAGATGGATGTGGGCTTTGCACGACGTCTTAGTCGCCTGGTCGTCTATCGCGAACGCTACGATCAACCACCAGAAAGTGCGTGCACGTTTGTTACGAACTCGTTGATACTCGAAGGCAAAGTCAACGTCCTTTCCGAAAAGGTATATTGGCGTTCATGATTTCAAATTCCTTGAGAAGAAAAATCGGAAATTAACGTGATTTCTACGTTTCTGAATATGAATTTATGCTTCCACTTACCTATGACTAATAAGTCTTTAAAAAATAGGATACCGCTGACTTCCTGATTTCCATAACTTTGGACAAAGATCGACGTGACCAAGTTGCAAATGGGCTATTGTTTTATCTGTTGACTGATGGCGTCAACTTCAGCAAGGTTCGGTTTCTTTCGTAAAGGTCAAGTTTTTGTACCTAAGGTGTTTTATTTTAGTATTTCCGTTGCCTGTCGGTTATCGCGAATGACCAATGGTATGCAGCCCTCTGTAACGTGAATATGGTCCTAATTGAACTATGGCCTAAGTTGCATGAGTCCTGTCGAGAGCTTATGTTACAGTTTTTTCGAGAAGCCGTCAAGCTAAATGTTCCCAAGGTTTGTTTTATACGACGTGTACACGCACATGCATTTGTATACGTGCATATAATCTTTAAAGCTTTTCTATATGTTTTATTACTATCAAGATTTTGTATTGAAACTGAGGGAGTGATTGTTTAACACTGTTTTCGGGATCAGAATATAAATCCTATTCCACTAGTTTTCTAGATTGAAAATGTGATAATGAACCTTGTACGATCGATCAATGGAAGTGTCGAGTGGAATTACAAACTGCGACATGCCCACGTGGTGAGTGTTTTGTTTTATTTTTGTGTAGATGAGACTTTGACAACTTGGATTGCTACTAGATCTTCACTTATCATTTTTTTCTATCACATAGCATTTTAAGATTGCTTCAATTCTTAACGATAATGAAGCTTGGGTGATGGGTCTCAAACCTGGTACTTTCATGCTTCTGAATGTATTAACAACGTTCGGACATTTGATAATTGACATACCACTCGGTGGAGCATTTGAAGATGTTCGAATCGCGATGATCCAAAGTTTAGTCTTTATAGTTCGGTATGTTACATGCATGTATAAGTTGGCTGTATTTATACACTACCTTCAATTCCAGGAGTGTTTTTCTTTATTTTGTTGAAAGCATAAAAGATAGTTCTGAGTTGATCTATTCACTAAGAATATGCTATGCATTTGATGTGATTGAATACCTATGTGGCTTACAGAGTTGTTCTAAAGAGACCCTGGTGTGTCGAGCTAATGACCTTACCCTTCCGAACAAGCACGCTACCAATGCACGAACCCTAAAGGGATGGGGATCTGGTTAGCCCGGCACGGAGGATTCAACAAGTTACCATGTGCATCACAGGGTACCTCTAAGCACTACGCTATGCGCACATTTATCTGTTGTAATGGTTAATGCAAAATTCTACAGCCACCTTATTTTGTTAGTCACCACTGCATTTTCTTATCAAAACAGCGTAAGATTTTTTTTTACTCTTCGGCGGAGTGGAAGGAAGAGAATGTGTTCACCAAAGCGGCAATCCGTACCCATAGCAAACCTACCCCTCATGCTAGCTTGGTCGATTTAAGCTTGCTAATTGATTTACTTGAATGACTTTGACGACTGCAAAAAAACACATTTTATTCGTTTATATTTTTGCGAGAGCGCATGTGACGCAATGGTCGGAGGCGCTCTGCAATACACACGTAATCGATCTCCACGCTGATGGTTCACCAAGCCTTCAATTCCTCCGAGGCCGGCAAATTGGTGCCGGACTTGCCTGGGAGGATAGCAGCACTGGCTCGATACGATACATCGATACACCACCACGAGTCATTGTTAAGACCAGATATGCAATCAATCACCTCCAACTTAATGAAGTCGAATGCATGGCGGATCCCTCAGGAATTGATCAACGCCGAGAGCTTTATCCTTTTTTATGGTTTTTACGGAGATTACGTGATCTGAAACGGTTGTGAAATTTTACTAGTTTGCTGAAATTTTAAATTCTTGTTCTAAATACGTTAGCTAGCAGGGCTTAATCTCCGTAAATGAACTATTTCTTGCATTCCTAATTCACAAAGCTTTTTCTTTAGCAATCGTTTTACGGATGCACTTATGCTTGGTCGCGAACTGCTGTTAATACTAATGCGATTAGCGAAGATACCTCAAATCAATTTGATTTGGGTTGATCTCATCACAAATCCAACGAAGTTTGGCCTAAATGATGGTGAGAAGTTAAAAGGAAATGAACAAATTGGGATACAGTTATTTTCGATAAAACTTTTTCTTCAAATTTTTTCTTGAATGGCTAGTATTTATTTACCTTTAGGATGCTTTTATTTAAGGAATTGAAGATCTTTTCCGATCCAATGCGAATTTTTATGGTGTCCGCCTATCTACAGAAATGGCGAAAAAGTTAGAATTCATCATATGCCAATGCAAACCAAATACTCAAGACAAGCATTTTGAGTGGTTTTCAAATACGGTAAGTAATTTCAGCTTGCTTTTTTGTATCGACTGGTTTTAATACTTTAATTCTATTTGTTGTTGAATTTTTTCTAGCCGTTGTTTTTGATGATTTGACTCGCTTGATGATTTTTTGTAATATAGTTTTAAGTCAACTGATAGGCATTTCGCAAAAGTTGTTCAGTTTTTCCGCGGGCCCGACGGACCCAGTCTTCGTGCTGAGGCCATACGCTACGTGCTGTATTTCTTTAAACCAGATATGCCAACGCATGTTTTGGAAGCTCGTGGCCATTTTCTCTACTATCTTTTGACAACAATCCCTCCTAACGTGAGTTCATTTTGACACCAACGAATTACAACTAAGTAAATTTTATTCGTCATATTCTTACTTATGTGGTTACATTAGTGAGTTTCAACAGTATCTCAGGTCATCACAAACAGTATTTGTTGAGCATATGTTGAGCATAATAGCTGTTGTGAATATGACTATTCGGCATTTTGGTGAAGGAATCTGGGATGGAAGGGCCATTAACGATTGTCGTTGTTAGTGACGGCTATCGTTTTAACATTGTCGAGAAGCCGCGCACACTTCGCCGTTATGGTGATTCCCTGACTTCTCATATATTAGTCGTGAATATGCTCTACCGTTAAGTGCAAATCCTTTGTTCTTATAGCCATTACTGCCTGATAAAGTTCTATTTCTCGTTTGGTGGATATGTTGTTGCTCTAATCCATTCTTTTGAAGTCTACTATCGAAGAACAAATGCGTAGCTTCTGTTGCCGAGTATCAAGGACCGCAATACAATCAGTTGTATTCTACACCCTGGCTAGTCTTGTCATGTGATATCTCTGGTATTGAGTGCAGAAAGTGGAATGCTTAGAGATGCTGCTGAATGCATAGCCTATGCCCATTGTTCGACTCTGCTCTGGGCGAACCATATGCCCTTATTTTGACATCGGTAACTGAGTGCAAGACTTGTGTTGGAAAAGATCTCTCAGATACGCATAGAATAACGACTGCTTCTAATGAAGATCGCGGACCGCTCTAACAGGCTTATTTCAGGATTATGGGAGAGTAACGGAGAGAAGTAACAGTCAAACCAAACGCAAATCCGAATTCCATGGCGGATGTTGAATGTAAAGCAGCGAACCAAGTGAAAGAAGTACCGAGATTCGCGCAACATTTGGTGATGGGTCATATAAAATTAATAGCAATGGTGGCATCACATGGTATCACATCAGAAGGAGTACCCTTCATTGTCGGTTCTATTCATAAACTTACTTGTGGTTGTTATGAAAACTCTGCTATGGCAAACCTTTTGACGCCTTTTCCATCTTCGAAACAGCAGTGATTGGAGTCGGGTGTCCAGAGCAGTTATTTTTTGCGGTGTCGGTCTTCATAGACGCATCGCGTCGAATCCAGTAAAGTGGAAAGCCGGAAGAATTCGTGAAGAGGGAGAGTGTGCTGAAACGTTAACAGTAATAGAGAGTTTTCTATAACAGCCTCTTTTAAGTCTATTAATAAATAAATTATTGATTATTCATACCAAGGCTAAACGGAAGTTGGTTTTCAAAATGCACAGTCTTGTTAATGTAGCTGTCTGTTAGCTCTCCATACATTTTTGAGTTGTTCACTTCAACTTTTCAATTTAACGGCAAAAATAAATAAAGGATAAAGCTCGTGGCGTTGATCAATCCCTTAAGGATGCGCCATGCATTCGACTTCATTAATCATTGTTTGGAAGCGAATGAATGCATATCTGGCTTTTACAATGACTTGCGGTGGCCTACCGATGTATTGACCCATGCTGCTATCCTCTCAGACAAGTCTGATACCAATTCGGCAACCCGAGAAGGATGGAAGGCTTGGTGTGTTAGATGCGCAGGAATCGGTTCATGTGTATTGCAGGGTGCCACCACACGCGTCCCTAGTTTAACGGTATGGTCATAATATAGGATAGGAAGTAGTCATGCATGCAGATAAGGTCCTAGGAAGATCTTGTCATTATTCATAACTACAAAGTTACGGATGGGTACTTTAGAATAGGAAAATGTGGAAGTAATGATTAACATCTGGTCACCACCTGAAGTAGTTGGTGCTTACGTCGTACTAGTTAAGCGAGCACCTAAAGGATACCCGATGCCTGGTGTTTTACTCCAAAACGCTTTTTGTGGTTAGGAAGACGAGCGACGTGCCTTTTTTTTGAATTGTGAAGCGCAATAGATGCAAATGAAGCCATTCTTGACGTCAACTCGATTCCCTCGCTGTTCCACATCTAATTCTTCGCTTCATTTGTTGTTGTAAGGTACCTACTGTTATGCATTGTTTTGTTTTACGTACTACTTGTGAGACACATGTTATATAACTCACAATGGTCCCTCGGCCTATCTGCGATCAACTACTGAATTTTTCGCAACCAGACCGGAATTTAGCTGTTTAAACGGGTTAGGGAGGATCTTTAGTTTATGCAATTATGTTATCGCACTTTATTTCAGATTCTTAAAATGACATCAAGTGACCAGTTTCTGTTTTAGTCTGATATTGAACAACAATGGTGTAGAAATGCTGTCTGGTTCGATTGGCTGACGTATGATGTGCATACGTCTGTACAATTCATTGAACCTGTCATGAGCATGGTCAGGCAAGCATTGATCAATGCTCCAATGAAAGCTACCTCATTGTTGGAATATGTCTGTAGGGTATGTGTTTTTCCCGTTTTCGGATTTCTGCGATTTGTAGTTGTATTCGACTGCTAATTATTCCATTATTTCAGGCTATTACTCTTATGTACCCTTCCCGGGCTGATTTGTTTAAAAAGGCAGCAAATGATGCTATGCATGCTGTCCACGAGTACTATAGCGGGTGAGTTTGTTCATTTATGTTATACGTTCGGAAAAAGATTGTGGTCATAGATTTGTTTATCATCAAATAATGTTGTTTTGAACTTACTTACTTATTTGGATACTTGGATGGCCTGTCCTCACTGGTTGTACGGACCCCAGCATAATCACCATTCTTTCGATGTTTTGCTGGTTTAGCCATTGTGGTTCTTTGGAGTCCCGAGATGAGCCTGTGCAAAGTCAGCCCCAAGTCGTCACCGCTACGGGCAGTTGCCGCCGTCGTGGATCAGAGGCAGATTTACCACTATGCGCCTAGTTTGGTACCAGGACGGTGGTGGATCCTGGTATTGGTTTACTCCTAGCTAGGCTTCCTGATGGAAATGCTGGACTCCTCAGCCTGGGAGATTCTGCCAGAGGGATGAATCTCCACACTGTAAATCGCAGGTAGTCACCTAGGAACACCTCCCATCTACGTTGAGGCGGTAAACCATAAGAAGGTATTCTGAAATTGCTAGTAATTAGTAATCTGTATGTTTTAATTCACAACATTTCGTAATACCAAGTTCATGCGTATTCTAGTTTTCCATATTCCGAAGTACATGCAGCTGTGATCCTGTATGATCATGATTTAGAGGTTTGTTGGCAATTTTGGATAATCCACGAATCGAGCGAAGTATACGTGATTTGATACGAGAAACGTTTGCCGATTACTTTTCTCGTATCACAAGTTTACCATCAGCTACACTTCAGCCAGCACCATTAATCCCTTCGTCTTCTCCTTCCTCACAGCCACCAACATCAAGGTTGGATTTCATTTGTGATGTTTTGCGTAAATATTTGCAAAATTTTACCTCAGATGTACTGTGTTTTGGTGATATATCGCTTATTAAGTTGATTAGTACATTATAGATCAGTAGCGACAACCGCCTCGAATTCAAACCATACATCGGTAATCAAAGAGAAAATACGGCTGAAAGACGGAGAGAAGAACAAAGAAAATGATCGGGACGAAAGGGAAAGGAGTAAGCAGAGTAAGACACCGAGCCCACCGAATGGCACCGTAATTGCAGAGTTGGAGGAAGTAAGCGACTTGGACATAACTATATCTCATTTCTGAAGCATTTGACGAACTCTAAACTTGGTACAATTTTTGTAATCGGTTGAGGAAGTCTAAAAAGAGATTCGGTTTTAATTTCTCAGCAAATGCTTTTCTCAGATTGCTTGGTTACTTATTTTCTTAAGCCAGAAGTTTCTATTACTTTAAAAATGTAGATCAAGAAGAAGAAGCGAGAAGAGGAAATTGACGACTTGGTAGAGCAATTACGAGACGATTTCAAAGCCACCATGATGTCTTTACGGTAGGTTTTGTTATTTAACCCTTAATAGTAGTTGTTAGAGAATTTAAAAAGGGATTTAGATTTAAACATGTTTACAAAGTACGTAGAATCAGTTGCTTCATGAAGCTGTTTCGTTTTTCTTTACAAGGTATTTTGTAAACCTGTATGTGTTTTGCCGTTAAATCCATTTAATATTCGATCTTCAAAAGCTGTAGACGATTTATAATTAAAATTCTCTGTTTTCAAGAGAAACTTTCCGTGAGACCGAGGATGACAGTGAGCGTGGTGAAGCAGTGCAACGATTATTGCAAAAGCTCCTTGAAAATGTTCGTTTACCAATTGTATTTTCTCCTAACTATCTTAATAATTGGGTTAATAGGGAAGGTGGTTACATTTTTTTTAAACCAAACGTCTTATTGCAATATCCACTTACTTCAATGCACAGCTAACCAGTAGTGTACTCGCCATCTTCTTCGATGACCTTTCCATATCTTTCCAACAGTTACACAACATATCCATCGTAGATTCGGAATTTCTGGTCATAGTGTCCAGGAGATTTTTTTAAGTTTCTGCAGTGGTGAAGTTCTGTCGTCCTGTTGATCTTCGAGTGACTTATCTTGATTTTCCAACTTCATTCATTGAATTTTGCTGCTTCAAATTCGTTGTGTTTTCTTTTCAAATTCGAAGAAAATGTTTTCTGCGAACGCGGTGGTCCATTCACATGTGAAATTTTGGGACAACAGCGCCATCGATGAAGCAGTTTTCCCAGTTTACTGTGATGTGGTCAATTTTGTTATAGTGTTCACCTGTGTGACTCCCACATCCAACCTTGAGAGCGAGGCTATTGGAATACCGATTAACTACATAACGGCCATTGATCATATCCATACCATTAGACTGCGTGGCTTCCGATATGATATTCATCATATAGTTCTCCAGGTTTTGTCTTAATCTTGAAGTTGCCACTGATGATGCTCTTACCTGCGCCACCTGTAGTCCCGTTGATCGTTGATTCTGGAGTAACTCGAGCCGGCGCCAATAAATCATTAACTTCTCACAACTTCTCACAAATAAATCACAAACTTCTCACAATCTTCTTCTCACAAAAAGAATAGGCCAGTGAGTTCTGCTCGCTATATGGATTCTTTGAGCATCATGTCTTTCTTCTAGGATTTTCGTGAAGGCTGTGGTCCACCGGTTGTTGTCCATACGCATTACGTATGCGGCCGACCTTATCTTCAACAGTTTGGCGTATAGAATGACGTGTTTAATTCTAGATTGGAACTTCGGATCCCTTCCCTCATTTCATGTGCTGAGTCGAGACTCTCTGACTGTCCAGGACTTCCATGATTTCTTTTATCTCAACTGGGTAAAGCCTTTTTTAAATCGATGAATGTGAGACAAAACCGTCTTTTTTTACTCTTGCAACACTTCAGTGAGTTTTGTTATCAAAGGTGAAAGGTATATTCAACGAGGAATATCAACGAAAACATTCCGCCGAAGTTTTCACCGAGTCACCAGGTATAGTTTGAACAGGTGCTCTGGTTAGAACATGCGCACATCGGCTTTGTTTCTGTCTCGATCTGTCATAATTGCTGGGGCGGGTGTGGTTGTTGTCCAATATTTCACTGTTTCTTTTTGTTTTGAATGGCGCCGAAAAACAAGTGTTCCTTCGAAAATCGTCGAAATCAGATTTTTGAACGAGACTCTCTAGACTACAGAACAGGTGGATGTGTCATTTATATCCTTTTCCATATGCGAAGCATATTTTAATGCTTGTTGTTGAGTCGATGCGTTGTGGCTTTTCGGAAATTGAGGAAATAGCTTCATAGATAATGCATTTACATTTTACATACGATCTGACGTTACATGTTATGTGGATGTCAACGCTTTTTCCTCTCGGTTAGTTGCCTCGCATTCTTTCTTTGCATTCTTTGCATTTCATTCTTTGCATCTTTGGAAGTCTTAGAATTTGCGTGTGGTTCGGGTACCACCTGAGAACTCCGTGTTCCTCATGGAGTTCGTTGATTACTGGTCGAGTTGATTCTCATCCGATTCTTTGGTTCGATTACAGTGTTCCCAAGTCTTCATTGTAGGCGACGGTCTTTGTGGATCTCAGAGAGCTTTGCAGACAAGTCTGGTACCAATCTACGTTTATAGGAGGACGAGAACCATAACTTGGCTGAATGACCAAGGACCAGGCATAATATGCACATATATCAGTTATCCATCTTTATATTTGAAAGTCACTTTTTCATTTTTTGCTGTTTTATGTGTTCTTATTTAATTGCTAAATTTTAGGAGGACTCCATTGACGACGAACAATTAGAGCTGGTAGCTCATAGTGTTCAGCTTGTGATGGGC
This sequence comes from Angiostrongylus costaricensis, assembly GCA_900624975.1. Classification (NCBI taxonomy): domain Eukaryota; kingdom Metazoa; phylum Nematoda; class Chromadorea; order Rhabditida; family Metastrongylidae; genus Angiostrongylus; species Angiostrongylus costaricensis. The sequence continues at coordinate 68,654 of UYYA01003833.1, read as the reverse complement.
GGCCCAGTTGATGGTAGTCGCCGATCGATTCTTCCTGATCCAGTAACTGAGGATGCGTTAGCTGATTCATTCTCCCATCCGTTATTTATCATATTCCGTAACCTTTGGTAAGCAAATTTCTGTGGATTCTTTATGTGATGTCGAAGCAATAAAATACGCAACTGTTTTATTCATATTTCATTAATCAATGAATCAGGAGTCTAAGAACCATCATATTGATTTCTTTTTATGTTTTTTTGTACCGTTCAGTTTCTTGTTCTAGTTATACTCCTGATACGGATGCCACAACGCGGTCACTTATGGTGAACATGATTGCCACGATGCGTGATTACGATAACACAGTCACTTATCTTATGCTGTTTTTCATAAAGGTAAATTTAACGCGACAACTTCGACTCAAGTTTTGTAGAATTGATATTTTTAACACATTCGCGGTGATGTGTAAATACCGAATATATAAAGGTTCGAGGGTTTACCCAGTACAAATGTTGTTCTATGCATTGTCCAAGAAAACACACATTTTCGAATAATATCCAATGATTCAATAATATACAAAGAACCAATCGAGTGCAAGGCGAAACGAAGAACGGGCATGGTGTGGTGGTGATCGCTTTAGTTACCGGAAAAGGTAATAGCATGTTCGATCACCACCGCAGGCACCTACCGTTCACAGTTTTGCAATTATCTCAGCATCATTGTGATTGATTTCGCATAATGTTCTGCCGTGAAAATTATAGTAGGTAGTAAATAAAGAGAAGCTGATATTGTACAAAGAACATTTTCGGAGTGGTTACTTCGTCAAGCTACAGATACATGTAACGATACGATTTAAGTCCAGTGCACTGCGCATTTCACAAAAAAGGGGTTTTTTCCCCATGAGATAGACACCGTAAATAACACATTTTACCCAGTGTTTTAAGGCTTGAGAATAGGGAATATTTTTGTGTGATCAATACATTTCTGTCCATATTTTGCTTTTTATCTTCCACATGTTTTAAAGTTTTTACCGTTTCAAAATAGGAAACATTTAAATATCACTTAGCCTCTATATCAACGTCTTCGTTGCTGCATTCAGTGGGACGAAAACTGAGTGTAATTGAGTACGTTTCTTATAGGCAAATGATGGGCTAAGCAGTGAGTGTATCTCATGTTATCGCGATGTGGCGCGTGCTCGAGACGAGGAAATTGAGACGTTAATAACAGCTGATTTGCAGGTACTGTTGTGTTTTAATACTACCAACTTGGATACTTGGATGGCACTTCCTCATTGGCTGTGCCATTTCCCTGCATAATCTCCTTTTTTTGAGTTTCGCTGGTTTAACCATTGTGATTCCCTGAAGTACCGTGGTCAGCAAGGCAAAAGTCTGCATCAGGTCGTCACCACCACAAGCAGTCGCCACCCTTCTGAATCAGAGGAAAATTAGCCACCATCGCCATTAATTTGATACCAGGACGGTGGTGGACCCTGGTATTGGTTTACCTTTAGCTGGGCTTCCTAATGGAAACGCCGGGCTCCTTCTCAGCTTGGGAGACCCTGCCGGAGATGAAACTCCCCGCTGTACATCGCAATCCGAAACGCAGAAACACCTCCTAGACACAGTGTGGCAGTTAACCGTTGAGAGGTGCCTTTTAATATCTATATATTATTGTCTTTCTGTAATTATTCCCTTGGTTATCTTCTAACCGTCAGCCGATGGTTGTATTCCACTGCTTATCTAGTCAGTACTACTGTCATATTCCACTGTGGCATATTCTAAAGAAAATAGAAAAACACATTTGATAGGTAAAAATATTACTGCTTCTAAATACTGCATGAAAAGTGCATTTACCTTGATATATGGAAATGTGGTTATGTTTCATATGTTGCCATTATTATGGATTGTTATTGGTGTTTAATGTTGTATGTTGTTATGTTTTCGCATTATTACAGCAATGTGCGGTGGACGATGAGCGATTATTTGCTTTTCTTGTTCCTTATGTATTTCAAAAACTGGATGTTGAAGCCGGTGCAAGTGCGTCGGTAAGTGATTTCCTGTTAAGTTGCAAATACTGTGTTGTAACTGTACCAAGTTCTGTCGTAATTCACTAATTTAAATGTTTTTCGTATATTATGCACTTTTTAAACTATATGTATATATGGCGGAACCTTCCGATATGAACGTGAACTGTTATTTCCACACATGGTTGCAGTAAATTCCCGGTGAAAACATGATACAGGCTACTTCATACGAAATCTTGAAAAATATTTTACACGCTTCATGAACACATTGGCGATGACATAGTTGCACATGACCTGTCCGTTTTGGAACAAACTGGTCTACATGGATAATATATAACCCATGTTCTTTTCTCTCCTCATATGAGGGATCTCGACCCTGCTAGTCGCGAGACTACGTGGCGCGTCCCCAAGTGGCGGATAGGGGGTTAATTGCGGAACAAAAGCGACCTTTGCTTCCCTAAGACGCAGGTGGATCTTGGGGATAGATTTCCTGTTTCTGCTGCGCTGATTTGGCACATACTTTCTGTATTTGCTAAGCGTATTCATGCATGCATGTGTGGGTGCGTTCTTGCTTATACGGATTGTATTCTACGAGTCAGTCCAACTAAAAGCCTGCAATCAAGTGACTGGGAAGTATATGAGAGGCGGTTAGGACTCGCCTCCAACAAATAAGCTCCATGTCCACTCTGGGAGAGCCTGGCAAGCTACCCGTGAGTATACCCAGCCCCCACGTTCAGAGCCCAACAAGCTATACGTGAGCATCAAAAGTGCTAAACAGAGTTTAAAAAAAACGGGCCTCATTTCCCTGACCCCGAAAGATCTCCCAATTAGGCAGCGTTGGCTAGGACGAATACGGAGAGGCTGCTAAAATCTCAGGGCCAATGGAAGCTCCTTGGATTTCAAAGAACTATGGTGACGATGAGTACTTACAATGCACGTACACTTGCATCCGAGTCATCGATAGAAGACTTGCTCATGCAAGCAAGTAGGGTAAGGTACGACGTCATCGGCCTGGCCGAAACGAGAAGACGCCGGCCTTTCAACGCTGTCTATGACATCGGAGAATGAATTGTTCCTCGGAACATGCGACAGTAGAGGAGTCGCCGGCGTCGGCGTTCTCGTCAACACGAGTTTGTCCATGAACATTGATTCATTCGAACAACTTACAACCCGAATCGGACGCTTACAAAAGACGTGGATCAATTCCGGCTTTGACAATCTTCGTCGTTTACGCGCCGACATCAAACTACGACGAAGAAGAAGTCGAAGCGTTCTATATAGACTTGGAGAAGTTCTACATAGAAGACCACACATTCTTCACGGTCATCATTGGAGATTTCAACGCCAAGATTGGACCAAGAAGAATGTCTGAAGAGCGTCACATTGGCACCCACAGATTACAATGGAACGAATAGGGTGAGCGGCTATCTGAGTTTATCATGTCGACCAAAACAATCCATGGTAACTCGCAATTCCGGAAGCTCCACCCTCAACGCTGGACGTCGGAGTCTCCCAATGGAGAGTACCATAACGAAATAAACCACATCATAGTAAATAGAAGGTTTTGCCTAAATAATGTCGCTGTTGTCCCAAAATTCTACACGTGATAAGACCATCGTCTCCTTTGTGAAAGATTCTATTTTTCGCGGAAAGGAGAAAAAGCCTCTAAATTCCAAAGCCGAAGTCCCAGAACCACCGTGAACTGGGATTTATTCAATTCATCAGTCGGTTGTTGGAAGGATGCCCGTATCGATAACATCGACGAAGAATACGATCGGCTTATTCAACATCTTCACGCTAGCGCTATGAAAGCTCGGAGTTCGAAAGTCACCAAGAGAGGTCTGTCTCCAGAAACACTGGAGCTGGTACGCCAGCGTGGAATCCCACGAGCTGCAAGCAACCGCGAACAAATATCCGAACTTGCAAAACATTGCAGACAGGCGATAAAAGAAGAACTTAAAGAGAAAGGACCAGTAGTAATGATCGAAGCTGCAGAGGCTGGAAGGAGCATTCGCAAAGCTCACCGAAGCTTCGTCAATTACAAGACCAAAATGATTGCTGCCCTGCTCCCAGACAGTTACAGCGTCCAGAAAGGCAATGGAGAAAATCATTCACGAATACTACTCGGATCTCTTCTATAGCCACGTCCACCTTCACTCATATGAAATAAAGGAGGATGGATATGTTGTACCACCAGTTCTCCCTTCTGAAATTCGACATGCCATTTCGTCGGTGAAAAATCGAACAGCACGAAGTCCGGACAGGATAAGACTAGAACACCTGAAGAACCTTCCGCCAGTTCTCGTAAACACGCTGGCTCGGTTCTTCGCACGTTACTTGTCTGAATGCAAAGTCCCTACTCAGTGGAATACCAACAAGGCCGTGTTGTTGTTCAAGAAACGTGACCTAAACAATATCGGCGATTATCGCCCAATCTGCTTGTTGTCTGCCGTCTACAAACTCACTGGAGTCATCTTAAACAGGATTGACAGAACACTAGACAAAGGATAGCCATGTGAGCAAGCAGGGTTTCGAAGAGGATTTAGTACGATGGACCACATCCACACGGTAACACGGCTCGTTGAAGTATTGCGAGAGTACAAAAGACCGTTCTGTCTGACTTTCATCGATTTACGAAAAGCCTTTGATTTAGTTGAGATGGAATTAGTCTGGGAAGCCTTTGATATTCAAGGAGTTCCTACTCAGTACATGAAGATTCTTGGTGAGCTGTACAAAAATTTGGCAACCAAGATATCACCATTCTACAACGATATTAACATTGACGTCAACAGAGGAGTTAGGCAAGGCGATGCCATCTCGCCAAAATTATTTACCGCCACCCACCAAAACCTCATGGGAACATTGGAATGGGATAATATGGGAGTGAAAATCGACGGTTGGCAGTTCACCATCTTGGCTTTGCTGATGACATCCTCCTCTTAACACCAAACATTAACCAAGCGGAACGATTGCTTGCCGTCTTCGACAAAGTCTGTGGAAAGATTGGTCTTCGACTAAATCTCACAAAAACGATGTTCATGAAGAAAGGATTGGTTTCGCATGCCCCATTCACGCTCAACGGAACGAATGTATCTGAATGCTTCAGTTATATCTATCTAAGTCGGGAAATCAATGTGATGAACGACCTAGCTCCAGAGCTGAGTAGAAGAAAACGAGCAACTTCGGGGCTTTCAAGAGCATCAAGGATGTAGTGAAGAGAACAAAGAACACCCGACTCTGTGCCCACCTTTTCGAGTCAACGGTACTTCCTGCTCTAACGTATGCGTCAAAAACGTGCCCTCTGCGTAAGCAGGATGAAGGTTCACTCAGCGTTATCGAACGCGCAGTCGAAAGGAGGTTGCTAGGAGTGTCCTGTTCCACACAAGTAAGGGATGGGATGCGAAGTTCCGATCTGCGTCAACGATCAAAAGTCAAAGATGCCATTCTGTATGCCAAACAGTCGAAGATAAGGTGGGCCGGACATGTAATGCTTATGAGTGGCAACCGATGGACAAGAGCCGTTAGTTACTGGGTTCTTCGAAATGTCAAACTTACTGCAGGAAGACCATCGACCCGATGTTCAGAGTTCTTCACAAAGAGCCTTGAAGAAAGATATGATGCTGGACGAGTTCCTAGAGCGAGCAGAACCCACTGGACTACTCTTTGAAAAGACAGGGAAAAATTGAGGATTTACTGGCGCCCGCTCGAGTCACGACCAACGGGACTACAGGTGACACATATAATGTTCTTTTCTATTTTTCGTTTTGCCGTACAAATCTTTTTGCTTCATATTTGGTGATCATTCGGTGAGCTTCTCTGTGCAAGCAGATGTCGTGGTGGGCGCAGACTGAGATCTTTGTTCTACACTTAATTGTTTACATGAAACATTTCTTGAACAGGTTAATTCGTTTGGTTTGAACTCTCTGGCAGGTTCTTTTATGCTTCCTCGACTTGCACACAGATTCGCAACATAGCCCATTTTATCGGTACAGCTAGGTGGTAAACCACTGAAGAGACTTCTTTGAACGTTTCTTTAATATTTAGGGAACTTTTGTATTCCACACAATCCGCGTCTATCAATATGTTTTCAGAAGATGTGTTTTTACAAACATTACGTAGTCTAATCTTTTATTCCCATCAACTCAATATTAATCTTATAGCCTCTCACTAATGCTGTAGACGTTGCACTAAAAAACGCGTACGTTTCCTAAAATTAACACTTTTTACACACACAGCCGTCAGAACTCTCAACTTTTGCAACACAAACTTTTTACTCAGATGTTGCATGAGCTAAAACTATTGCAATGTTCCAGTATTTGCAATTTACAATTTTCACGTGTAGCTTTACAACCTATAGCTTCTTCAGTAGATCTTTTCTCTGATGTTTATTGAAACAGTCTAAGCAAGAATAAGTGTGCTTTAGCAACATCTAGTTCTAACATACTTGCATGTAATCCAGCTGATTTAGCGTCTGCGTCTATATAACTGATAACCATCAGCAAAATACAACTATAGTGATGCTGAGGTGTTTGCAAAACTCCGGACCGCAGGTGTCTGCGGCGGTGATCAAACCCTATTACCCTTTCCGTGTTCTAACGTGTTCACCATCACACCATGCGCGTCCTTCTTTTCGTCTTTCTCTCAGCTGTGTTTTATAGGCACTGTCAGCAGTCACCCGTCAACGGGATTGATGTGGGGAGCTTTCGCATTTCTCCTAGCCGTGATTTATAACGACGTTCGATCCTCCCCGTCGTAGACACCTGTTGTCCGAGGTTTTGCAAGTACCTCAACATCGTTATAGTTCTATTTCACATCATATCCAGCCATGAAAAATGAATAGACAGTAAGTAGGAAAAGTAATAATATCAGTAAGATATCAGCAGTTCTGTAAATGTTGACTACGATACTAGAGGACGTAACAACTTGACGGCGTGGATACTTGCGCTCTGTCCATATGAAGCAGATTCAAGTATGCTTAGGCCTTGAACTGATTCATCAGCATCTCTTGGTATAACTTAACAAATAATGACATAAATAAGTAGGAATACAACTAGAATAGTGCCTCAGTCATGAAAGCCTAACGATTCTCATCATAAGACAGATCGATGAATATTTTGACCATGTCAACGGTCAGAATTCTTCTTCTCCTTTATTCGTTGTGAAGAACGTAGTTATAGTGCTTTGGTTGATATGTTGACGAATTTTTACATCGCGCTCATGATTTGCAAATGTTTGAAAACCATGAGACAATACATAGACTTAATGGATGCTTAAGAATCACGACCCGGACCAATTAACCTTTTTATCTCCTCAGCGGCTGTGGGACACATAGCTTATTCTTCTCTTTTCCATAACTCTTGGTCCATTCTCCGAAAGATTTCAGACTTTTGTCGATGAAAAGCGGAAAAGTTTTTTTTGGTTTGCTCTTAATTAGCCGTCAGTCAAAAGTGAAGTTTAATTTGTCTGCTGCCAACGCGATTCAAGCCTATAGAATTCAATTCTTCAACAATAATTGATTGTTAACTCATCTCCAATCGCTCTCATGATTCGTCGTATGGGATCGGCTGGTATAAAAACCAGAAAACACCAGAGTACATCTCCCATATCTTATGGAACTATGAACATTGAGAGCTTATATTATATTTAGGTTATGAAGAGCACTGAGGCTATTAATAAAGACTGTAGAAAAATCGGTTTATACAGCTAAAAGTAAGCAGAAAGGACGCAGTCATTAAACAGAGTGGGTTTTGGGCGGAATGTCGCACATATTAGTCACTGCGTGAGGGTCGTCGCCAATGTGTTAATACTGAGTAGCCATGAAAGATCTTTAATGAAATGATTAGCGTAACGCTGAACCAAACAACACAAACAATAAATCTAAACGTTATGTTTATTATAATATGGACGTTTTGCAGGTGTTCAATGTAGTCTGCTCGCACATCGATGCTCGTCAAATTATGCAGTTGATTGGGGAAATTGTCAGGTATTTTTTGTAACGTTAATATGCATTAGGCATGATATTCAACTAAAAAGGACCTGATTGGGTGCGTGGGCGCAGTGATCAGAGGAGCCCTGCAATACACACATGGGATCGATTCCCGCTCCCGTGGCGCACCAAGCCTTCCATCCCTTCGAGGTCGGCAATTGGTACCAGACTTCTCTTGGAGGATAACAGCACTGGCTGGGTACATCGGCGATATGCATTCAGTCACCTCCAGTGTTGCTTAATGAAGTCGAATGCATGGTGCATTCCTCAGGGATTTATCAACGCCGAGAGCTTTATCTTTTATTTTTTTAAGGATCAGATGCTACATATTAATTCCACTTTAATACTTCTTTGATAAAACGAGATCTTCAACAACAGCCAAATCTTCTTCCATAATTAGGCCGCTTAAACTAAGGTCCTGACAAACTTGTAGGATAAACGATTCAGCGCACCTGGGCCAACTAAACCTTCCACACTACCAGGATCAGAAAATTGGTACCATATTGGTTTTGGTGTGTGAAAACACTGAATTTGTACATTGATAGACCACCATAGGTGTATATGCCAGATATGCATTCACTCTTTTCTAGGATGCTTGATGAAGTTAGATGAACGGCGCAAGCCTCAAGCATTGATCAATGCCGAACGCTTTCTCTGTTATCCTTTCATGTACATCCCTCGTTTTCTACGCAGATTTTTAAGGGAAAATGTGACGCTATTTCGAAAAGACTCATTTGCCCAAATTGTCTACGCATCCCTGGACTGGCCTACCACAGCACAATGGGCTTTTTGGCATTTAGGTTAGTCGTGTTATCACTTCAACGAATAGAATTTTTCTTGCGAGAATAGTTCGAATTTGTGTTTTAGTACATGCTGAAGGTATACCTGGAGAATGGCTGATACAACTTCTACCCAAGTTGAAATCCTCTCAGCACGCAGAAGCTGCTGCCAATGTTTTGTTGATGCTGAAAAGAGCAGGTATTGTCTGTTCAGCATTTTTTGGATTTATGCCCGACTCGATTGAGTTTACCGTTCAGTTAGTACGGTTGTTACAAACAATGTTTAGATCGCGATCCCAACATGAATATGTTGCGAGCCTTATTTTCACGGACGCCGTTGTCTGATGACACGTTTACGATAGACTGTATTAAGGCAAGTTTTATTATTCGTTATTAAGTACGTATTTAAAACAGTAGATTATTCTACGTGTTTCCATTTTTATGGTTGAATATTCGTATGAGTTGTATACGAAATGAAACAATTTTCAAGATTCTGATCGAAGATCCGTCGACCTGTAAGCGCGTGTCGGATAATGTAGGAAATTTGTTAAAGAAACAAATGGCCGCAGGTGACCTGCATATCGGCGGTGGTAATAAAGGAGCGTCGAAGAAAAGTCCTCAGAAGTTATCTATGGAGCAGGTGGTTCTTCATGTTTTAGTAGTAACTTTCTCAATGGTGGAAAATGACTACGGTATGAATTCTGTAGTAATTAAACAATTAGTACTTTTCAAGGTTCTGGCACATCTGGAACATTTCACTCAACTTTGTCTTATGAAAGAGAAAAAAATAGCTGAGCAAATATTCTCAAATCCAACAGTTCTGGAGGCATTCACCGAGGCTGAAAAGTGGGATTTTTCACTTTTTCATGTGATTTGAAAATGATTATTACATATACAGTGGATCACATTGAGAAAATTGGAAAAGACGCCATAGTAGTATGAAATGCTTACATTTGTATAAACATCGTTGTTCGAGTGAGACCTATGTTCTCGTTTGCTAAGTGGATTAACGGGAATTTTTTCCTAATATTTTTAACCATTAACTTTGTTGCCTTCCAACGGTTTAACTCCTCATCGTAATAAGGAGGTGTTCCTGGGTGTCGGGCAGCGATGTACAGCGCGGGATCCACCCCACAGCAGGGTCTTCCAAGCTGAAAATGGTTCCGGCGTTTTCATCTGGAAGCCCTGGTAGGAATAGACCAATACTACGATCCATCACCGCCTCGGTTTCAAAATAGTCGCATGGTGGCAAATCTTCCTCTGATCCACAAGAACGGTGACTGCTTGTGGTTGTAAACACCAGAGGTAAACTTTGACCGGACTTATCGCAGGATTTCGTGGATCCACAGTGGTTAAACCAAGAAAACTTCGAAACAATGAGAATTATGTAGGGACCCGCACAACCAGTGAAGACGGCCCATCCAAGTATCCAAGTAGCTTTGTTGCCTCTCTGGCTTCTTTCATGATATTCCACCGTTCTGATGGAACTTTTCAGATTCATCTCAGTGTATACGTCCATGTAAAAGCATATTTTGATTGTAAGATTCGTACAGTTTTTTTTTTCAAATGACTTGTCTCATGAAGGTGCGATATCTACATTTTCTGTTTAGAAACGACAAAGTGGCGCCATTACGATCGAAGTTCGCGCAGCTTTTCGCCGTAGTGAATATACTTCGTGATGAATCACGCGACAAGGAACAGTCTTCTCGAACGTTGCGTGGTAATCGTGGCAACAGTGCATCGTCGTCAGCAAGTAAAACGAGACATAAGGAAGACGACAAAGATGTAAGCTTTTGAAATACGTATTTCTACAATCGAACTTTCTTTTTTTGTTTTTAAAAAATAAAAAAAAACTAAAAGGGAGTTTTTGGAGTACCCTTTTCTCTACAAGCTGATGGTTTCCATATAAATATGCTGATAAGTCTGTTATAAGGGAGATCGTGGATGATAGGTAGGGATATTCCTTGTTCCCACGCGCTCAGTTGCCTGAATAGTGTAGGGATTATTCTTTAGTAACTAAACTTTTACGTATAATTACTAACCTAACGCGAGTTAGTTATTGTGGTGAGAAACTAGCATTTGGTCTCTTTAATGCAAAAGAGAAAAGATTGAATGAGTGGTGTGATCGGATGCACAGTATACATAACGAAGAATTAATTAAATATCTGGATACGGCTTTCGATATGAAGAATACCGAGAAATGCACGACATAACTAATTGCGCTACGTCGAGCGCTGCCATTCTTACTCCTCCTTTTTGTGGTTATATCTGGTTGTGTTCTGCTCAAGGATAGATGGATGCTAATGGTCATAACATATTTTTTATGCAGTGTGTCCAGCAGTGTTGTCACGTACATCTAGGTGTTGAAGATCAGGTGGGCCGGATATGTAATGCATTGTGACGACAAATGATGGATGCAGCTCCGTTCCATGGAAAGTCAAGCGCATAGGACCATAGCTGATGGCGGACCCACTAGCACGGGACAGGAACAAAAGACTGAGCCCCAGCCCAAGTTTCGCTGCGATCAACAGGACAGATAACAGAGTTTATTAGTTTATTGTTTCTAAATCCCGACTTTCATTTAACTTTGGGATAAGTAATCGGTAATTTCTGCGATGAAAACGAAGGCGCCGAAGGGTTAGCCGAATAGCACTTTTAACCAGCATCGTGTTAGCTTAATATTCCAAGGAAATATTGATTACTTATTCTTCTGTCACTGTTCATCCAGAGAGGTTACAGTTTTTCTTACCTTTTGTACTTCAAGAGATGTCGAATATTTGGCAGGAAAAAGTGAAATCATTCAATCAAAATATGATTCGTCTTATTAAATGGCAGGGTATATATTGCGAGTAGGCAATAAATAATAAGTTAAAATTGTGATTATAAGTACAGCTTCAGCTTAACTCGGTTTGTTGCCGATTTGAGCTCCCCAAATCAGTCCCGCTAACGGGTGATTGCTAATGGCAAAAGATCGATAGAACTAACTGAGATAACTAACAGAGGCGAAACGAAGGACCCGCATGGTGTGGTGGTGAACGCGTTACTCCCCGGAAAGGACAATAGTGCTTTCGTTCCCCATCGCAGACACCTGCGGTCTGGAGTTTTGCAAATATCTCAGCATCATTGAAGTTATGATTCGTCTGTTCGTATCTAATGGTTATGAACGCAAAAGATTCAAGTGCTTTTTTGACACCCACATTTAACGTTAGTTTTTTTTATGATTTTTTAAAACCATCAATATTAAAGTAAATGAGGAAGGTTTATCTATAAATTAACACAACGTTGTGTTAAGTTAGTGGTCATCGCTTCAGTGAACAGGTTTTCCGCGCACGATCTCATGTACGGTGTATGCTTTGGTGCCCTAAATTTACTTTACACGTGTCTGTAAACTGTAAATGGAAAAATCGGCAGGTTTCAGCAAATCATCATAAAGTCCAAATCCTCATTTATTAACGTTTGTTTGATCTATACATAATTGGTGCACATTGTGAGCATCGTCTTGTGTTTACCAACAATACTTGACACTTCACACTTCAATGGCCAGTCCTCACTAATTGTGCGAGCCCCGGCATAACCTGTATTTTTCTGAGATTTGCTGGTTAAGCCATTGCGGTTCCCTAGAATCCTAAGGTCAGCCTGGCCAAAGTCTGCCCCATGTCTTCACCATCACAGGCAGTCGCAGCCCCTGTGGATCAGAGGGAGGTTTGCCACTATGGGACTTTGATACCAGGACGGTGGTAGATCCTCGTTTTGGTTTACTCTTAGGCAGACTTAGTGATGGAAACGCCGGTAGATTACCAACAATAATAGTTTATTAAGTTACAGTTTTTGCCAAAGTAACTTCCTAGAAAGATTTAAAGCAGTTTTTTTTAGTAATGTTACATGGTTTTTCTTTTAAATTTTATGCGACCTGTCTTTCACATCTGCTGTGCGGATCCCAGCAGTTCCTTATTCCATTCGTTCCCTCGCATCCATCATTCAGTAATGTTTTCCAGTTTTTACGTGCGACTTTGACTGTTGCTTGAGAATTTTCATTTCATCTTGAATGTTGTAGAACACTGGTCGAGTCGATTTTCACTGAGGTCCTGAGATGGACAGGCTAGAGCATTCGCACTTGGATTGAAGGAAACGATGTTTTCCCGGACAAATCCAGTACAATTTCCCAAACCCGATAGGGATGAGGGGCTTGGTGGGCCCAGAGCCAGGTTGAACCAGCATCGTGCTTGTGATGATCGGCATCACTACCACTATACTATGCGTCCCTTACATAAGAATGGCATCAGTTCTAGAAAGGCACAGGAATTGCGAGATTTGCAAAGAAAAAAAGAACATCTGCACTACTGATATGACATGATATACGATTCTTCCTTTGGTGTACATGATTTATTGAGTACATGCCAAACTATGTTAATATTATTACATAAATCATCATCGTTATAGCAAGACGACAACGTGTTGAAGAAGAAGTCACGTCGCGTTATCACCATCGGCTCATCGTCGTCGTCTTCAGAAGACAGTGAGTGAGTAAGTGTAAACAAGGCTTTCGGCTTCAGCAGAGCATGCTTGTTACAAGCAACCGCCGCCGCCGGGCTGAATGTGGTCGGTCAGTCGGTGGATCCTCATTCAGCAGTGTCTGGTGCCTCGTTTCATATCCATGCTGCTTCCCGACTTTCCAATGTTACGCTGTTATCGTGTTCCCATCTCATCGTTTTTCTCTTCTCCTCCTCCCACTCCTCAACCATCGCTCAGTTTCGATCTCCAATGATGCAGTCGACTGTCTCATTTCTGATATTTTGTAAATGCATATTTTGTGCACGTTAAACAGATTTGTTTATATTCACTACTTATGTTGACAAGCTTTTACATTTTGCATATTCGCATAAAATAGGACTGATCGTTGACAAGAACATTCAAATGATTTCAGGACTGCCTTAAACATTAACTCTGACATTTGATATTTTGTTAGCATACGTTGTATAGTTGTACTCTGGAAAACTTCATCGGGTCGGAAGAGTGTGTTATACACATATTGAGTGTTGTGTATGTATGTATGTAACCTGGTGTATGTACTTGTTCCAGTGAACATCATAATGTGAACGTGTGACGTTGTTACGTGAAAAATGATAAAATGATATACTATATTTCCTCGAAATCGAAGATGTCGTGGCTCATATAAGACTTCATAGTTCGAGACGTGGGAATCAAAAGTAGAGAGATTCATTTGCTTTAAGCTTCCAGTAATTCATGGGTATTTTGTCTCAACAATGGTATAGAGAAACTGATTTCGAACTACGCAATCGAATAGTGGCTCTATAGGTGTCGAACACACTTCAGATGATTACGGAGCGTTTATGGTAGATATTTTGTCTCTGGGATACGGTGCAGTGGCTAAGGTTCTACGCAATTGTTGCATGTTCCTTGGTTAAACATTGCAGAATAGACAAAACAAGTTCGCCATCTCTCCGAAGTTCGGTGAATTGATACCAGATTTGTCTGGCGGAATAAAAATACTGATTCGATATATCGGTAAGCCACCACAAGTCATTGTATAGAATATATGTGAATCCAATTATCTCTACGATGATATGAATGGAGTTGCTCTGCGTATTTCATAGGAATTGATCAAGGCCGAATGCTGTGTCCTTTTATCCTTTATCGGAGAATGCGCGATGTTTCGAATATGTTACTTCCAGTTATCTAAAGCAATAAAATATGTGGCCTAGGCGAATCATATTTTTTTCATTGATTTATCTTTCTCTTTTTTCCTTGCCTCATTTGTATTTTTTTCGGTTTTCAAGGTTCTTTCTTCATTTTTGGACGTCTTCCTCATTTCAGCGTAGAGCACACGGATGTACTCGAGTGACAACCGTTTATCCTCGTGCGACATCCAGGCATTTCTTCCAATTTTCTATTCCTGCCAGCTCATTCGCGAGCTCTCACATGGAAAGAATTATCGCAGTGCTTCTAACTCTTTTAGCTTTTGTACTCACTTTAAAGCAACTCTTAGAAGTAGTCAAATTTTAAATTCATGGACATCTACAAGAACTTGGATTATTTTTTCCTTTGACTTTTAATTCTTACCTATTCGATGATTTCTATTCGGTGACAACCAATATAATGATCGTTGCCATTGCCATCTTCGAAGAATCTGAGTCGAAAGGCCGCAGTCCTTTCGTTCCACAAAAGCTCGTAATCACATGTGGTGAACAGCTGGAAACAATCTAGCACAGCTACCTGGAGGCTCTAGGAAGAGTCACTCTGGACTAGAATTCAGCGTTTCGGTGAGTAGAGAAGATCTGCTAGGTCCTCAAGTCACAGTCGAATCTACGAAAAAGGTTCGGTCGCCACATGTATGACAATTACAAGAGAAAGAAGCAAACGGAAGTGTTGGGTGCTACACGACATGCCCGTATGAATTATCAAGATATCTAAGTGTGTGCTTAATGTCCAATTGCATCAATTTTTATGTCGTTTTTCATAACTTCATGAAGCCATCGTTTTTTAATTATGCATACGGTAATAGGCGGTACCACTTGAATTGGCTGAGCGTTCCCATTTTAATTACATAAACAGTTTTTCAACTGGATTGATATATTCCAGCATAGGGATCCTGCCCATGGAGCATATGAAGCTCGTTTTTCAGGAGTCTTAAGCCGAATAATCACCAGGCAACATGGGACGTTTATGAGTTTAGCATAGGATATTAGATTAGCAAGGACGCGTGTGGCGCAGTGGTTGGAGGCGCCACTGCGGCACACGTGCAAAATTGATCCCCGCACCCATGGCCCACCAAGCCTTCCATCCATCCGGGGTCGGTAAATTGGTACCAGACTTGTCTATGAGGATAGCAGCACTGGCTCGATACTTCGATTGACCACCGCGAGTCATTGTGCAGGCCAGACATGCATTCACTCACCTCCATACGATGCTTAGTGAAGTCTAATGCATGACGCACCCTCAGGGATTGATCAGCGCCTAGAGCTTTTTTTTATTAGATTAGCACACTAAAAGCGACTATGATCTTGCTCTGAGACGCATTTGAGTTCAGGTGATGGGCTGTTTGTTTCTGTAATTTCGTATTAACTTTTATCGTCTGAATACGAACCATCACCCATATTCATGAATATGCAGGTAGATGAGCCTACGTGTGTGCCCAGTATCTCATGGCGGAATCTCGTATATTTATATCGTGAGGTATCGACGATATTAATAATCTTTATTTAATTGAACGTTTAAAAGAACCAAGACCAGCAACTTTTAAAAAATTGGTTAAACTTATCTATTTTTTACTCAATTCTATTTTGCTTTATTTCATTCCTTTTCTTGCTTGATATCAGACCGTAGCATTTAGGCACTTCCCATTTTGTAGAGCGCGTTATCCGTTGAAAGAGGAGTGATGATACTTATTATAGTAAATTCAGTACGTCTAGAGCAAAGTTGAAACAAAAAGTACACAGATTATTGTATTTATGGGGTTGTATATGGCTGTTTAGAAGTGCGTCAGCGAACATACGTGATCTTTGGTTCGATCTCGCGACCTGTGTAAAGCAAACTCGTCCCTTAGCGGTGGACAAATAGGTACTTGGGACCTATGTGGTCGAATAAAAACAATGACCCGATTTATCGTTAGAGTCCCACAATTCCTTATATGTACTAAATATGGATTGAATTAACTCAACGATGTCATAAATAGAATCAAACGCACTGTGCATTCCTAGGGGATAGATTAGCGCCGAACGCACTAAGCTTCTTATTGGATTCTATAAGTGCTAAACATTTTTTAACTGAAAATAGGGTTTTTTCTAACATGAAGCGTCATTGCATCTACTGTGCGGATCCCAGTACTTCTTGAATTCGATTAGTTTTTTCGCATTCATCGTCCACGAATGTCTGCCAACTTTTGCGCCGGGCTTCGACTGCAGTTTGAGGATTTTCATTTCATCTTGACTATCGTGAAATGCTGGACGAGTGGATTATCCCTGGAGTCCTGAGATATCCGGGCTGGAGCGTTTTCAATTGGATTGTGAAAGTGGTTCTTTCGTGGACAAGTCTGCTACCAACTCCCCTACCCGGTAGGAATGAAGAGCTCGGTGGGGCCTGAATGTGATCGAACCAGCACTGTGCTCGTGATAGCTGGCATCACTACCACTATGCTATCCAACCCTTATCGTCAAGATAACTGAGCCGAGGCTCTTACATGTGGATTCGAGGAGAGCGTTTGGGAGTAGGCCTAGCCAGCGCCGTGTTTCTTGATCGATAGCATCACTGACCACTGCGCCCCCTCTCTAAAGTCATAAACTATGCCAGAATTTAATCGATCACGAATGAAGTCAATCGACGAGCGTTTGAATGACCATAAAATAGACACACCGGCGAGATCTGGGAACTAATGACAAATTACACTTGGATACGAAAAGTGTAATATGATGTCATCGATCTGGTCATACTCTTTTCTCTTATAAACACACGGTGGTGAACTTCCGCACTCGTGGTGGAACATGTGACGTCGTTTGTTTTGGCGGTGACACGAACGAACCACATTGTGTTCCCAATTCCACTTCGACTACCCACTCCATCTCTTCTCCTCCCATATTGTCAAGCCGTCACGTGGGAGGAATTCGGGCGTCCTAATATTGGAAGCACCGGTTTTTGCCACGATGTCGTTGTCGACGACGATTATTTACCGAAGGAAATACTTACCACCCACTTTTCCTAGAACATTTTGCTTTCATCGTTCCATCATTTCCTCAGCGACGATTTTGTGGCATCGATTTTTCCTCAGTTTCGGGCTTTTTTTCCTAATTTTTCATTTACATAACGTACTTCGTATTTTTCTTGGTGACGTAGTACTTGTAGTTTAAGTGAAAATCCTTACAAGAATCGTGGCACTGTTCATTTGTGATTTTGGTGGGAAATGGGAGAGAGTGACCGTAATCCGCTTACATTCGACCCTTTAAATTCCGCAATTTAGACGTCGATATCGCATAATGAGTTTATGCACCGTTGCCGTCTATGGTTTACTGAATATTTCAGTTCTGTCTGTAGTATTTCAAGTACTGCTACAAGTACAAGGATTTTCAAGCATCTGTACAAGTTTCAGGACCAAGTTTACGAGCTATTTATCAACTTCTTCTTGGCTTAACAATGAAAGAATACTAGTGCAGACATTTTCAAATACTTTTGCATAAATTTTTCTAAACTTTTTATTTTTTATGGGATTTTTCCTTCTCCACAATCAATACAACGTTTTGTTTCTATAAGGGATAAGGTTATGAAGTAAAGTTCATCATCTGTCGTTCAGGATTTCCGACGATGACTGACAGCCGTCTCTTAACTCTTTTTTGTAGTCATTCGGATTCCTTTTGAGTCCAAGGAACCATGTTTTCTTTTAATGTAACCGGAAACTTTTCTCTAACATCTGAGTATTTTCTCATTCTTTTCTCTTATCATGTCAAGCAGATGATAGCTTAACCACCCCCTCAATTATTTACTTACATAAAATTACAAGAACCAACTCGCCTTCGTTTGCCATGTGCTTCCAGCATCGCCAATATGAAGGATTCCGGCAACGCTTCGTGATATGTCGCCATCCGTCTTCGTTGGTCGATTTCTTCATTGATTTTCACATATTCTTGTTTGCTCTCGTTCTCCGAAGTTAAAAGTATATTTTAACATTCTATTACCACTGCAATTACTGTTATCACTATTACTGTTAGGGCGCGTGTGGCGCAGTGGTCGGAGGAGCCCTGCAATACACACGTGGAATCGATCCCTGCGCCCATGCCCTCCATCCTTCCGGAGTCGTCAAATTCGTACTAGACTCGTCTCGGAGGATAGCAGCACTGGCTCAATACATCGGTAGGCCACCGCGAATCATTGTAAAGGCCAGATATGCATTTAATCACCTCAAGACGATACTTAATGATATCAAATGCATGGCGCATCCCTCAGGGATTGATCAACGCCGGGAGCTTTATCGTTTTACTCTTTTACCGTTACTTGTTTTTATTCTGTTCTTTACAGAAACCAACTTTTGGAGATGAACGTGTTTTCTGGAGGATAACGTGAAAATGGGTCTTCTAATCCTTAGAGTAGATATCGAAATATGGCAAACTTTGTTGGAGAAGCACGTGTCGACCTCCTCGCATATTCTGGCTGATAGTTCTCATACTGTAACCATGTTTACATCTGAACTAAGCGTCTTAAGGCGCACCCTTGAAGGATAGTGTGATCGTTGGGTTGGGAAACTTGTTTGCAGTAGAATAACATCTTGTGTATACGTACGTGACTCCATGCCAAAAACCCAGGCCAAGCAGGTACTACAACTCTTTGTAGTCAGTTAGTCAAAAACAGGCCGTTGTTTACCTTCTTTAACAAACTCCTGACGGTTTGCGTTGATTTCAATGCCACATTGGCAGCCATCTTGGCCGGTGTGTATTGAATTTTATGTTTTTATTTTCGGTGTTATTTTTTTGTTCCATAGAGGTTTTTTGCGACACTATTCGTACTATCTGTGAACTGCTCCAACAAAACAAGAACGAAGGCAAGGAAGGAAACTCGCAATGCGCAATACGCTACGGAAAGACCAGTTTGCTCGCTTGTTTGAATCCCTTGCCGCTTAGGGTAAGGCCATGACAGCTATCGGATAGTCTGCAGCCAGTGAATAAAAGAATTCAACACTGGTGACTCTATTAAATTTGTAACAAGCTTTCGAAGGTTGTCAAAGTAAGGGTGCAAATTTGGTGGCTTAATGCCTTAAGCTGTTCAATACTAGTCCGTTCCACTCCAGAATACACAGTCGGTTCAACCGCGTCCCGATCAACCAAGCTCTGCAACCATCAGTGGGTGGCGATTGATAGCAAGCTTGTCTGGAAAGAGCTCTTTTCGTTTGTCGGTCGTGGACTGAAGAAAATTGAAATTGCTTGGAAACAGAAGGGATGAATTTGTGTCTAGTTGACAGATATGCTGTTTTTATATCAACTAATTAAATTTACTGTGTTCTTAAATGCAAGTCAAAATTTAGATTTTCTCCAGTCCATAGCCTTTTTTCGGCTAAATTATTTTCGGTCGTCTATGTGAATCAAGTATGAATCACCTTATCGAGAATGTATTCTATTAAACACAAATGCTACTGCGAACACAGATCTGTTCGCGTTGGGACCTCGCTCTACTGCTGCCTCCATTTTGATATATTAGCTTAACTAGGTTTCTATATTCAGTTAAGGAGGGAATAAGGTTTAACGGCTAACGTTTTCGTGTTAGTCAACCCGTGAGGTATGATATGTGCATTCCTTTCCATTCGCAGCATCGTAAAGGTTATTGAATGGATATTTGACTTATACGATGACTTGCGGTAGTGGATTTACCAAACTAGTGTTTTTATCCTCCAACACAAATTTGGTACCAATATACCCATAAGGAATGAAGGGCGCGGAAGCGAACGAACCATTGATCACATGTGCAACACAGAACACATCACACTAAACCACTGAGCCACACGTGGCGAAAAATGTGTCATGTAAGTAAACAATAATGACGGGAATTTGTTTACTTTTTCTTACCTTTTGCGAACTTTTGCGGGCACTAAATGCTGGTCTTTCTTTAAATTGGTGAGTTTTAAAATTCCCTCCGGGAAATTTATATTCACTGGAATTGTACTGGTAGTTATCCCAGCGTAAATCTTTAGGATATTAGACGTGAATAAAAGCTTAGCTAAAAGGTGCAATTTTCAGAAATATAGGAAGTTTTTGAGTCTATTCTTAATTTCTTCGATGTAAATGTGATTTTTTTCCCGAGGATTTCCGAGTTCTTGAAAATTGGTTTTAATGGTCTTTATGAAAGTTATCCTCCTATCGGTTTACCGCGTCATCATGGCTGGAAGCTGTCCCTGGGTGTCGAGCTGCGATGTACAGCGGCGAATTCATCACTCTGGCAGGGTCTCCCAAACGGAGGAGGAGCCCGGCGTTTCCATCAGGAAGCTCAGCTAAGAGTAAACCAGTACCAGGATCCACCACTGTCCTGGTATCAAACTAGCGGCGTGGTGGTAAATCTCTCGTTGGTCCACAAGGACGGTAACTGCCTCTGGTGGTAACGGCCTGGAACAAATTTTGGTCATGCTGACATCGAGATTCCAGGGAAACACAATGGGTAAACCACTAAAACTCCGAAAAATAAAGGCTATGCTGGGACTCGCACAGCCGGTGAGGACGGCTGTCCAAGTATCCAGGTAAGTAACTAAGTAAGTATGGAGGTAATTAAGACAGTACTGTGTTTTTCTAGTTCAGTAGTGTTCTTTTATAAAAATCATTGGAGTAGACATGGAAAAGATAAGTGGGAATAGAAATAAAATAGAAACAATTAAAAAAAGAAAGAGATGCCGAGATGCCTCTCGTGATTCACCGGCTTCACTCTCTTACTGGTAACAGCCGCTCTTAACAGTGCCACACTTGTATCCTTATCTTTTGTTTTCCTTTCAACATATCTCACGAAGTACTATCTATCTATTAAAACGAAATTCGCAATAATTTGTTGGCTGATCAAGGAAAAAAAATCGATATTACACAGTTCCCCATAAACCGGTTAACTCATATCCAGTTGTCATCGTTCGCTGATATTCGAACACGAATCCGTTATCGCACTAAAATCGAAAGCTTTGGGATAATTGACTATTCGCTAAGGTTTTCTCTTCTCTGTTCCCAACTGCTTAATTGGCGCATGTGTTGAGTTAGTCGGACCTTGCTTACTAACTTAACGAATGCCGTTCGTCCAGCACAATCGACCAGCACATGTATTGTGTCATCCAGAACCAATTCCAGGTCTAGAGGAATGTACCTATATCATAACGGTCTACTCTGGAACCTTATCATCCATCTGCCTCTTAGGTCGTGCGGGTCTACTCTGGAACCTTATCATCCATCTGCCTCTTAGGTCGTGCGGTGATACAGCAGGTTTCTCTCGTAAAGGGTTCACTTCTCATCATTCTAGATTTCTGTTCCGTGGCGTTTCTGTGATGTGCTCTGGTTTTTAATGTATTTTTCTTAGAACATTGTCTTGAAAACTTCTTATTATTGTTGTTTATGGCGTTTCACTCCATGAAAGTCAGTTTTTGAAATGAAAAAAATAAAACAAAACAAAATACCCAACGGTGCACACTCTGACACGCTCTGACTTGCACACATATATTTTGATTTTAAACAGGAACTATGAAGCAAAAAGTTGACAGGTGTTTGGTGGGGACCGAACACGTTATTACCGTTTCCGGAGGCTAACGCTTTCACCACTGCACCAAGCGCGTCCTTAGAGTACACGACAATAACCTTGTTGATATTTTGGTGAAATTCCTCTCTCCAATCAATTAACCCACGGACTCATCATGCCTCAGGGTGATTCTAAGTATCGAGCTCGAATTTGCAGGAAGTATTCATCCTACATCAGGACTTCTTAAGCTGGTGAGTTCCGTCATTTACCAGCTAACAGTAAGCCAATGGCAATAATAACTTCCGGAGAGAAAACCTTAACCAACTAATAAATTATCGGTCAAGAATATTGTCTTTGACTCGAACGATTTTTCGTCAGCACGAAACATTCAAGAATTTCATTAAGTTATGTGCCTAATTGGCATTGATTGTGAGACAATGGAAAGGGTTAGGATGTCTTTGGGTTCGTTGATATTTTCTCATGTTGGAACCTCTTCTACTACGACAGCGAACAGCGCCATTATGTATCGATCCAGGAAATTTCAGCACTTCGGGCAATTCCATACGGATAACGGAGTACATAATATTCAGACATCTCTAACGAAGCAACATTTATAACTGAATTTCCTAGAATCTTATTCTTGGCTAGAAGAAAAGATAGACTCTCACATTTGAATTCTGAGATCTACCCTAGTCGAGAATCGTTTCCTCATCGACTTTTGGTAGTCAAAGTAATGAAAATAGTCCATTCCGAGTTCATTTTTCCTCATATAATTTTAGTGAAACGGAACAAACCATACTTAGTACCATGAAATTAACTTACCCTTTCGTATACATCAGGTGGCGCGTGTGGCGCGGTGGTTGGAGGCGCCATTGCGACACACACGTAGAATCGATCCCTACGTCCAAGACCCATAAAGTTTTCTATTCCTTCGGGCTCAGCAAATTGGTACCAGACTTGTCTGGGAGGATAGCTGCACTGGCTAGATACATCGGTAAGCCACCGCGAGTCACGTTTAAGTCCGCTAGTAAAGGCCAGATATGCATTCAGTCTCTTCCAACGATACTTAATGAAGTCGAATGCGTGGCGCATTCCTTAGGGATTGATCAACGCCGAGAGCTTTACCCTTTATCCTTTATTCATATCTACTGTATGTTAACTTCAATGTATTTATTTTCTCATGTTTTGTACAATGAAGAGAATTATTCTACTGCGATGGACTCGTCGCTTTATGTATTATTTTTATTATTTCTATTATTATTATAAAGAGGCGCGTGTGGCGCAGTAGTCGAAGGCGCCCTGCAACACACAGAATCGATCCCTGCGTCCATGACCCACCAAGCTTTCCATTCCGGCAAGTTGGTGCTAGACTTGACTGGGAGGATCGCAGCACTGGCTCGATACATCGGTAGGCCACCGAGTCATTGTAAAGGCCAGATATGCATTCAGTCACCTCAAGAGCCATGCTCATTGAAGTCGAATGCATGGTGCACCCCTCAGGGATTGATCCACGCCGAAAGCTTCATCCTTTTATTCTTTATATATTATTATTATTTTTATTATTATTGTTTTTGTTATTATTATCTTTATAGTAATTTTGTTACTATTTGTAATCTTATTGACATGTTTAGAATCGATGTAGTAAATAGTATATAAAGTGTCAGGTGTCCTGGTTTTAATTTACGAACCTCAGGATCACTGGAAGTTTGATTAACTCAAGTCGCAGGATAGTACACATGACCTGCGACCACATCACATGGAGCGCCTCTAACCAATGCGCTATAAGTGCACGTTATAATTACTGCAATGCTACCATTTATCTTAGACGTTTCCTGATAGGCCTGTTGATAGTAACTCGTCTTCATATAACTGTTATGATGGAGAAAGAAAGAAGCATTATCACGCCTTTATGGAACACAAGAGATTAAATCGATGAGCTGCCGTGAAAAAATATTAGCATACGGCCGACTAAAACCCATAGGTTGAGGTGGTTCCTCTCATCATAAACCTTTATCGATTTGTCAGAATCACCAAAACTCTCTTCAAATTTGCATTTCGTTCTAATACAGGTTTTTTTTTTTGAAATGAAAGCCAGGGTTTTTCTGGTAGTCAAGAACTTCTCTTTTTCCATCACGTGCCGTCTCGTTGATTGTTGTCGAGTCAGCTGGGCGAGTGCTGGTAAATTTACCTTCTCAGTTTGTCTTTTTTACATTTTCTTATTTTTTTCTTACGTCTAATTATCTTCACATTCTTTCCGCACATCCATTCGAAAAATGACAGAGTTTTCGGCGTTGATCAATCCCTGAGGGATGCGCTATGAATTCGACTTTACTAAGTATCGCTAGAGGTCATGAGTAGATATCTAGTCTATGTAACGGATTTGTGGAGACCTATCAATGTATCGAGTGAATGCTGTTATCCCTCCATAGATCGAACCAAGGATCACCTGTGTATTGCGGGGACGTCTAACTACTGCACTACACGCGCCCTCAACTGGACTTTATAACGGCTTACTCATTCCGCCAATTACTCACCTATACAAAACTATAAAGTGCTGATACTTTGTATTCTTTTCTGTTTCCTATGCTTATTGTCTTCACTTTCATCGCTACTCTTTTCCGTCTTCTCGCCGTTGTCCTCACATTATCGATTTTTCGCATGTTACGAGCAACGCTCTTGATATGTTCACCAGCGTCATTAATCTTTAGAAGACAAGAAGAGAGGGCTGAGGGAACGAAAAGCGAAAATTCTCTTTGGGCATCTCCGAGACGTAGTTGTTTGTATCGTGT
Source organism: Angiostrongylus costaricensis (assembly GCA_900624975.1). Lineage (NCBI taxonomy): Eukaryota > Metazoa > Nematoda > Chromadorea > Rhabditida > Metastrongylidae > Angiostrongylus > Angiostrongylus costaricensis. Next base: position 43,904 of record UYYA01003833.1, on the reverse strand, counting down.
GCAAGGGAACTGGTTTAATTTTCAATTTTTTCTTTCTTTTTATTTTTTCTTTTTTTTTTGATTTTCACCTAGTCATTTATGGAAATTGATAGTGGCTTTTATCAGTTATCAAATTAGTTCACTGTGATACTTAATAATATCCAACGAAGGAAACCAGTTAGTGGTACTCGTACTTTTGAGGCTTTGGAATTCTTTAACCGTTGTTATTTCAATGCAGCAACTTCCTTCGTATAAAAAATCTCTGGGCAACTCATCCTTTAATTTGTTGAGCTATTAAGCTTATAGCAGTTTGCTACATAAGTTTCATTGGGCTTAGCCTTCGACGTCTTCGCTTTCATCAGAGTCGGATTGATCCGAGTCGATGCTACACAGGCAGTCTTCGTCGAATCCCAGTAGAGTGGAGCACCGTTCAAATGATGAGTTCTCATTTGGCGGTATCCTTTTATACTGGGCAGTTGTTGATCTTTTGTTATCCAGTGTGATATATTGATCTGCTTTCATGATGTTAGGGCATCCTGGAAAATTTAGTGTTATACTACCTAGCACGTACTCGACACGTGACACTTGAATGTCCCGTCCTCATTGGCTGTGCGGCCTCCAGCATAATCTCTTTTCAGAGATTTGCTGGTTAAGCCATTGTGGTTTCCTGGAATCCCGAGGTCAACCTGGCCAAAGTCTGCCCCGGGTCTTCACCACCATAAGCAGTCGCAGTCCTTGTGGATCAGAGGAGATTTGCCACCATGCGACTTTGATACCAGGATGGTGGTTAATCCTGGTATTGGTTTACTCTTAGCTAGGCTTCCTGATGGAAATGCCGGACTTCTCAGCTTGGGAAACCCTGCCAGGGGATGAATCCCCCGCTGTACATCGCTATCCGACACCCAGGAAAACCTACCAGCCACGATGAGGCGGTAAACCGTTTGGAGACCTAGCACATGACGTTGACATATCCCTAAAGACCGACCTTCATTTCACCTCGGCGTAAATAATCAAAAACTGTTGTATTGATTGATTCATTATCTTTTGCATAATCAACATATTTCTTACTCATTATTTGACAACCTTGGTATTTGTTAGTCTATTGGACTATTTCTCGCTAAAATCTGACTTCTCTCATGTTCTGTTTAGAATTTGGTGATTTGACCCATGTTAAAGTGTAGAAAATGCTTTGTTCATTATTTTTTGTTCTCCATGACATTAGACACCATGTGGGTTCCAGCATATCTTTCATTCGACCCGTTTCTCTTCAGATTTTCGTCCGGATTCGGCTGCTGCTTGTGGATTTTTGGTCTTCTTCACGAATATCGTTGAGTTCTGGTGGTGTAAATTCATGCTGTAATCGGTATAGCCGTTCTGGGTCGTTCCTAGGTTTTCATCATAGGTAGTCACTAGCGTTTGTGGATTGACGGGAGCTTCTCATCGAAGTCTGGTGGTGATTTCTTGGCTCCAGAGAGAGGGCTGGCTTCGATGCCCTGGGCGGGTCGAATGAGCTTGCTAAGTGGCACCACAACCAATGTGGTACTCATATCTCAAGCACTTTACTAATGTGTACAAAGTTTTTTAGAACTGTTTTTGGCAAGCATGATTCCTCATAAATTCGCTGGGTTCTGAAGATCACTTTCGGTTAAAGAGTACTTATTAAGTGATTTTGTGAATTGCTTTACATGATTCACAGAGAAGTTCATTTTCCGTAAACATTTCCTAACTATACTATGCGCATCATCACTGTTGCTTTTTGCTTCAAATCTCCGTTATTTAACCTAAAACATCTCTAAAACTATGCATTGTTTTCAATGCACGGTATTCAAAAATACCGTTTACGGGCTTAAACCAGAAGATCTCCGCTTGAGGTGAAGTTTATTAATTTCAATAGAAACCAATATAATTCACAGATCCTTTTCAACCAGAAACAGATTTTTTGTTCTGCTAAGATGAATTGCTAATTTTTGGAGTCCAAAAATTCTCTCTCCCTTTTTTTTGTTTAGGTCTTTACCTTGAATAGCTGAACGATTGAAACAGCGGGATTTCGTCTGAGAACGTAGTGTTTCCGAGAACGTGGGCAACCCGCTTGCGTTGTAGATTTTAAATACTTAACTTTTGTTTTCGTCCTACCGAAAATTTTAGTTCTGGATATATTGGAAGGGAAAGTTTATTGAAACCATATATAGCGTCAAAAGAGTAGATCAATGTCCATTCCATAGGTTTCTGGGTTACTCAACTCCTTAACTACTCTGGTGACCAAAAATTTACCGTCAGTTTTTAGAAGACCGGCCTTGCCACGAACGTTAAATACGACCGCCTTATTTTAAGAAGTCATGTTCTCTGAATGATCTACTGCTGTTTAGAGCACCTCCTTAGTAGGATCACCCAAGCTTGGCTGTTGGGTATTTCTATCCAGAAGCCTAGTGAAGAAGTTATCAATGCCGAGGATTGCTGCTGCTTTCTTTGAAATCTACTCTAGGCAATGAACATTTTTACAATGCACAAAATCTAACCAGTATATGCATGCAAGGGAATTTTGTTGGATTGTCTTTGCGACTCTGGGGGAGAAAACTAAGGGTTCAGGAAAAAATGCACCATCCCAATGTCACCCCCACTCTATGTCACTTATCTATGGCGTAGGTAAATAAGACAACCGGTAAGAGGTGATTTGATCTCGGATTGCACTGAACGTGATCGAAACCTAAACAGAAAGATCCACTATACGTCACATAGATTTCTGTTTACACTTCAGCGGCAACGTTACGTCGAAGGTCAACATTAGATTGGAGGCCGATTATATCTTTGCCGAAAAGGTAGCGCCTCGCTTTCACCTCCATGAGGGACATTCTAGCTGGAACCGTTCCTATACATAACTTGCTGGGCGGTAAAACTCCAAATAAAGCGCTGTTCCACGAAGAGTATCGAAACAATCCAGTAATTTGGATCATATCCCTACCGCCACCCAGAATAGTGATATTTAGTAGGAAAAGGAACTTTTAACTCGTTTTATCAGGAAAAGATTCATCAGACATGATCAACGAAGATGTGGTTACTGTCACCTCTTGCGATATGGAATTGATAACAGAAAAGTTCTCCAATATTTCCCTTCTGGAACACCTCTGGCAGGTCCTAAAATCGTCATAGGGTAAAATCAAATATTAATTCACCCTTAGTAGTGTAATTATGGGATTAAGAGCGTGAAGCACGGGTCTAGGAAAAAGCAGTGTTAAGCTCCAGCTCCTTCGAGATTGAAGTCACCAATTAGAGTGACTTCTTGTAAGCTCCATGGCAATGTATTTTCAAAAAGATTGCTCTTCCCACCATGGAAGGATATTGAGCACAGTGACGTTGTTGGCTGTACTGTACAAGCTTCATGGAAACTATTTTGTTATTCTATGACGATTCAGTATTGCTTCTATACGGATTTCGTCCACATCGTGGTTATTGCATAGAAAGCTGTAAAAATAGCACCTGTTCCTTTTCATAGCCACTGGTGACCATGGAAAAAAGCGTGCGACAGTTTCGAAATGTGTACCGTTATATCCGGGCTTGTCGATCAAAGGATGGACTGGTCAAACTTGAGAACACTAGCTCACTTCCTTCGGAAATTAAGCACAGATGTGCAGCGCTTTCAACTACCCCTTACCATTTCATAAGAAATATCTTCATACTGATGAATGTCTAGGGTATTCGTCGACCATCAAGCTCTAGCCACGGCTGAGAACAACTAATTAACAACTAAATTTTTTTTTTTTTTTTGATATATTTTGTGGGGTGCTCCTCACGAACAGGTTCGATTGGATGGGACCACATAGCCTACATCGCATGAAATGTTGTGGACATCCGATTTGAATCATTGTCGGCTCTTCCGAAAGCGAAGGAGCCTGAACGTTAGCCGTAATAACGAGTTCGTTAATGACTTCATGTAAGCTCATGAACAGTGCAGCATATTACAAAGTGGTAGTTGTAGACTTTATTGTAATCGGAAAAGGTCAACCACCATAGAAGAATTTAGAGAGTGAACAAAAAAATTGACAAACACGTTAAATACGTTGAAGTCATGCATGAGTTATGAAGATGAGCTATTGAAAAATCCCCGCTAACTTACATTTTTTTTTACCTATATTGTCCTCTTTCACCTATATATTTATATTTCTCTGCACTACATCTTTGGGCGTGTGTGGCGTAGTGGAGGTGCCCTGCATGGGATCGATCCCGGCACCCGGTGGCTCACCAGGCCTTTCATTCCTCCGAGGTCGGCAAATTGGTACCGGACTTGTCTGGGAGGATAACAGCACTGGCTCGATACATTGGTAGGCCACTGCGAGTCATTGTAAAGACCAGATATGCATTCAGTTACCTCCAAAGCCATGCTCGATGAAGTCGAATGCATGGCGCACCCCTCAGAGATTGATCAACGCCGAGAGCTTTATCTTTTATCCTTTACTTTTTGTTTGCCAGTTGTTTACTCTCTTTTATAACTTCCTTATTTTCTCATTCATACTTTTTCTCTTCGTTAACAACATTTTTCCACGATGTTATTAAGGATTTCTCTTTCAGCGCTATTCAACTTGAAGAATCCGTTAGTTTCAGGTTAATGACGTTTATGGATCGATATCGTCGTCATCAATACTCAATGTGATCGATCCAACTATAAACGGAACATTTTGCATGTCAGAAAATTCAGATCAGTTCCTATAATATATCGATAACTATACTACCTTATCATAGCTAAGCAACATCTTCATTCCTCACCTAACTGACGAACAGAAGCGGCCTGGCATTGTTCCAATTTCACTCGGAATCTCTTCCCAATTTCACTAACACTACTGTTCAACACTTTGGACTTGTATAGATCAAAAATTTTTCTTTATTATCGACAGACTAAGTATCTGTATTCTACTTGATTGCCACTTCGTATTAACCAATCGGCAATGGTTGCAACTGTTATACATGGCATCGATAGATCAACAACGGAGGTAAGACATTTCTTTAGCGCTCTTAAAACTTTTTTTCCTTTTAATTTTTTCGCTTCTTTTCAAACTTTAAATTTTTCGAAGTGAATTCAAATAAGGTTTTTAAAATTTATAAAAGAACTACTGGTTTATGTTAAAGAAACTACGGTATTCGGTCAAGTCCGTAGTATTTAGTAACAATGCGAGACGGTGTTGTTTTACCGTTTTTGAACTGAATTTCTGGCTTGTTTTTTTGGTGCCAGGAGTTTTTAGCTCATAATTGCCAAGGTTATTTTTTCATTTTGCTTTTAAACTCATAAATTATACCCAATTAAATTTTCGCGGCACTAATGGCTGTTAGAGGACGTTTTATTTTTTTTCTGGTTCGTGAACGATTATTTCATTAAATATACTTGGATGGCTCGTCTACGCTGGCCGTGCGGGCCGCAGCATAATTCCCATTCTACGGAAATTTGCTGATTTTGCCACTGTGGTCCTCTAGAGTCCCGAGGGCAGCCTGGCCAAGATCTGCCCCAGGTCGTTACTACCACAGGCAGTTGCAGCCCTTGTTGATCAGAAGGAGATTCGTAGCCATGCGACTTTGATACCAGGACGGTGGTGGATCATGGTATTGGTTTACTCTTAACTGGGCTTCCTGGTGGAAACGTAAGACTTCTTCTGAGCTTGAGAAACCTTGCCGGAGAGATGAATCCCTCCACTGCATATCGCAGCCCTGGAACACCTCCTAGCCACGACGAGGCGGTAAACCGTTGGGAGGAGAGATCCTCTAGTGGACGAGAATGTTGTGTGAGTTCCCAATGCTTTTGTGGAACACAAACTTCAGTTATTTGCTGCTTTTTAAGGTTATTTTTAACTGATTCGAGTTTAATAATCATTGCTTTTACAAGAGAATGCGAATTTTTTGATAAGCCTCTTAGTGTTTTTCTTACTCAACATGTGGTTTTGATCTCATCTTAAGACTTGCGTAAAGCTGCTAAGAAGACTGCGATCAGTGAAAACATAGCTCAACACAACACGCCGATTCATGAATCAGTCTAAATCGAATTGAAGTGGTCATTGAATATTCTTTGAGTGATTCCATATTCCCAGTACCGATCTTTTAATGAAGTTCCTTGACGTTAGGCTAAACTTCGTTACGGTTTCAGGCGACTGAATTGTTGCGAGTACGTGTCACGAAAGGTGAACGACTCGGTAAACGTGATCTCTTCGGCGTCATCAGTCCATATTGCGTAGTTCGGCTGGAGAAGTCTGATGGCGAGCAAATCGACGAAATCACTCTCGAAAAGAAGAAAAAGGTATGTGGTTCACTATTGTTCTTCATCATTACTTAGCTGTTTACTATATGAGGCAACTTTTTATACATTGGGACTCTAAAGCACGTGTTCGCTTTATTTGTATTCGTTGTTTTGCGCCATTTTATTTAATAGTTGTCAGATATTATGCCGTGTTCAGTCAAATTTCTATTGATCAATACTAGATTTATGAGATCTCTACGCGGTAGAGAATGGCCTTTATATGAGTTACGTCCTTATCAAATTGCCCATTTTGGTCTGTGCTGCTGGAAATCAAGGGAGCGTGTAGTGCAATGGTTCGAGGTGCCTTGCTATACATTCGTGCTCCTTAACTCAATTCTGTGCTGCGGACTCACCAAGCCATTTTTCGTTTCTCCAGAATTGAAATATTGGTACCAAAATTGTCTGGGAGAGAACTGGGCGGACTGACATGATACATCGGTAAGCCACTGGAATTCATTATGAAGGTCAGATATGCATTTGGTTCCCTCTGACGGTGCTTGATGAATTCGAATGCATGGTGCATCCTTATGGGATTGACCAACGCTGAAAGCTTTATCTTTCTATTTACTAATGGAAATCATGACACATTTATGCTTACGAAGACATAGGAAGGTAGGAAATACCCATACTAAGTCCCTCTTCAATGGTATTTTGACCAGTAATGATTCTATATGGTAAATAAACTAGCAATGGTTTTGACGTGTGCCGTTCACGGAGCGAATAATTTCTGTTCCTAGAATATCCTTGGGCTATGTTTTTATCCTGGACTATAGTTGAAGTTGAGGTTCCATAAAGTAACTTGGTGTTATGGCAAGATTTTATCTGCCAGGATTCGAGCACGGAATACGTTGTGGGGTGATGTACTGTTAATTAGAATATTCAGTTATTATTGTGACTATTTGTCGCTAAAAGAACTCTTACAGAGGAACAAGTCTGTAAAGATTATAGTTTGCTCAAAAATTCGGTAATTTTTAAAAAATTCGATAGACTTATTTTTGCATAACAATATTCTGTATATTTAACTATATATTTGTTTTGGAACAGCATCGAGTCGTCCACCCAATTTCGCTCTGCGCTGTATTTCTTTGTTTAAAAAGGGGATAGCAGAACACCTAAATAGAGGTTCTTCGAAAAAAGAAGTGCTCTAAAATAAAGAATTTTGTAGGAGAAGACAAAATAAGAAATGTACGAGTACCTTTGATCGCTTCAGTTAGAAGTAATAGTGAAATGCAACTTTCCATGAAGCCCATCTGGGGTAGTCCATCTTGAACCCAACAGTACAGGACGACCCATCCGGGCAACTTCCGGGTAGTCGATAATGTAAATTTGCAATTTGCGAGTTATCTGTTCATTTTAAAAGCGGTCAAAATCTTGTTTGAAGGTTCGCAGAATAATGGAACCCTTCACCCGTGCAACTAAATCGGTTTCATTTGAACTAAATGAAATGAATATTGCATCGAAATTCTTTTTTCCGAAAGAAGTGCTAAACGATCTCCGTTCCGTCACTTTATTTACCTCGTGTTCATAACTAGAGCGGAAAATAAAGCTAAAAGACTGCACACGTGCGCTTGATTCGTAGGCACATCCCATATTGTTAATTCTATGCTTAGAGTAGTCGTATCACTTGCAAGTAATCCTAAATTTTTTGCTGTTTATGATCATTCAACATTTCTTAGAGCCAACTGGTAACTACTGAGTTTCCAGTCACCACAGCGATTGTTTTCTTGGATGGTTCTTTTTTGGAAGCGTACTGCTTCCAATCCACTCTTCATCAGTTAGCGCCGTTCAGAACATTTCGAAAGATCTTGACACAGATAGTCGCGTGACCTTGACTATCTGAAGAACATGTTGTCGCATAGCTACTGGGTCGACTGGTTGCGACGGGGTGGCATATGTGCTTCCTACTAGCCTGATTGTGGATAGTAACAAAGAACTTGTTTTCTTTGAATAAATCTGTCTTAATCGCGGTCTGAAACCCAAGACTACACTGTCGACACGGTAGGGACTAAATTACGGAGTTAGCAAGTTCGGGTATAACTTGGAGTCGTTAGGCTTGGTCAGTAGCGTCGTCCTGGACATACATAGCTCATCTTCAAGGGCAATCCAATCATACTGAATTGGGTCTTGAGATGCTTTAACGTGATCGCTCTCTCAACATTGTTTCGTATCCATTGGATACGGTTTTGTTCAGGCTCCATCTATCGTGTTATGGGCCGTAACTTTACGCTTGCTGCTATCCTCTGCTGGAAGCTACACTTCTCACTTCTTATGCTTGATGTGCTTGAGGCGAATTTGCCTAGGGTAGTAGACTGTATGATGGCTCCACTTATACAGTCCTAATTCATTTTAAATGGCGACCATTAAGCGATAAGATAGATGGAACACTAAGGCGTCTAGGACTCATGGGCTCCCCGTGAAGATTTGAAGATATATTAGAGCGAGTTTTAATTCAACACTTCTAGTAAATAGCAGTCATCTGCGTACACTGAAGCTCCTTCGTTTTCTCGAGCATCGGTTTTTTGTCGTCAAGCCATTATCTCGATCCCTTAAAGATTGTTTTTTGAATTGTACCCGCAAATTTGCAGATAGCATCAGAGTAATGCGTTCATATGTTTGTTTAATTTCAGACCAGAGATCCCGTATGGAACGCAATCATCACCCTACGTGTAACGCGACAGTGTTGCTTGAAGTTTCTCATTTTCGATGAAAACAAAATCGTAAGCTTTGACCCAGTATCGATTTTGCTCACCTCCATAAAAAAAGTAAATTGGCACTTTACATTGCTAAGTGAATTGTATGAATGAGACGAACTCCTATGTTCATAAGGGTACGTTCTTTACGCCATGACGAAATTCACTAGAGAAGTTTTCGCTTTAGAGATTTTCCTTTTTAGACTGCTTCTAGTTGTAGTTGTTCATATGGTTTCCTGTTTAGGTAAACGATAATATTTTTGTGTCTTAGAGATTATCTTTGTTTAAACACGTACTTTTAAGCGCAAGGATGCACTGCTTGGTTCGGTTGAATTTGATTTGTCTACTGAAAACATCAGCAGGGAGTCGAACCTGCCTAGTATGTACCCATTAAAAGGACGACATAGGTATCACCAGTTATTACCTAGCCCTGTTCCCATAATAGTCTATGCATAATGTATGGTTTAATTCAGGAATATCGGCAGTCTTTGGATAGGAATGCATTATTTACCTTCGGATCAATCGCCTAGCGATTCCAATATCGATATACAGGAGAGCAACACTATGCCTGAAGGTATACGCTATCATTTTACCTTGATACTTGGAAATTTTGACGGCTCGTCCTCACTTGTTGTGCGGATCCCAGCATTTTCGGAGTTTTGCTGGTTTAGCCATGGTGTTTTCCTGAAGTATCGAGGTCAACCAGCCCAAAATCTGCCCCAGATCATCCATAACAGCTGCCGCTCCTGTGGATCAGAGGCAGATTTGCTACCATGCAACTAGTTTGATGCCAGGACGGTGGTGGATCTTGGTATTAGTTTACTCTTAGCTGGGCTTCTTGATGGAAACGTTGAACTCTGTTTCTCAAGGGAAACTCCTCAGCTTGGAAGACCCTACCGGGGGGCGAATCCCCCGATGTACGTCGCAGCTCGACATCTAGAAACACCTCCCAACCATGGTGAGGCGGTAAACCGTTGGCGGGTTATCATACTTGGTGATGATATTTTTGATACGAGAAGTTGATTATGCTGAGAGGTTTCGTTTGATGAGTGCTGTGTTTCTGTGGTTCTTCTTTCGGTGAATTCTAGAAACTTTGTAGCACCTAGTATTCGATTTTTTTTGCAAAAGAAACCTGTGAAGATTATTTTCAAGTCTTTCTTTTTTTCAGGAACAAACTCATCTGTTTCAGGTTGGGAACAACGTGAAGATGGAAATGGTCGAACATTCTATGTTAATCATTTGCAACGAACTACTCACTGGGACAGACCAACGCAAATGAATGGAGTGTAAGTATCATATGAATCAGTTGTAGCGCTACTAGTTTAACAGCCATGCATGTTTAAACTCAGTTTTCTTGGAGTTGTGTAAATAATTATAATTTATGGAATTCCGAGACATGCTTCAATGCTTAGTTAACAAAGCAGCCTGACAGTTCATATCGATTGTTGCCAAAATTCTATCAATATGAGACTCCCGGGTGGCGTAACATTCACACCTATGGAAAAATGAGTCCTGTAATTTGTTATAGTTGAATATCTATACCTGTGTAGTATTAACCCTTATGCTTCAGTTCAGAATCACAATGTCAAAAAACTAGAAATTGGAGGGAAATAGAAATTGTGTCGAAGCAGTATGTTGCTCTTCATTTTATGTTTTACTGCGGTCTCGTGCAAGTGAAGCCAACACATACCGCTCACAATTAAAAGACAGTCAGTTGTTCAGAGAACGAGAGCGCAACGAAGATGAAGTACGAAGACGTCGCGATGATTATGAGAGGAGACGACAGGTGACTAATTCTAGCCCAGATGTGGTGCGAAGTCAACTTGAAGCGGTATGTTACACCTTAGCAATTAGCAGTTCATAGACATCGAAGTGATATGGTTGCTTGTAAAAGCGGACAAAGTTTGCTTGTTACTTTGTTTAACTTATTCTGTCTTTTCTTTCTATTACACCTTGGGTAGGGGTCTCTTATCTAAAACATTTCGTTCTTGTGACGTCTGAAGCAGGTCTTTAAGCATTGTAGATGTCTTCATCTTTTTTTCACATTATGTACCACTATGAAAGTGAAATATTAAACCGTCCGATGACGGGAAAGTAAAATTATTTTATATTTGTCGAAGAAAAGAATACTTAAAAACTAGCGTGGATAATCCTACGGATTTCTTTTAAGAGATGTTTACTACAGCAAAATTCACTATTTGAGCAAATTTTAGAGCTATAATGGACAATTTCAGATAGATAATGCAATGCGTTCAAATTTTGCTGGAGGGACTCAAACAAGTGATGAAGGAGAAGACGAACCACTGCCAGAGGGGTGGGATATGCAAGTCAGTGTATACGTCACCTGTATCACCTGTCATCCCACTTATCGTTGAGTGACTCGAGCAGGCGCCAATAAATCTTCCATTTCTCCCTGTTGCATGCGAGAGTAATCCGGTTGGTTCTGCTCGCTCTAGGGATCAGTTGAGCATCAGTAGCTAATACGTATATATATATATATATATATATATATATATGTTTGCTCATTAAGAAAACTGGATTACATACATGTGCTATATATATATATATATATA